>BRZM01000015.1:7646798-8038674 GCA_033238685.1 Lates japonicus | reverse complement strand
ACGTAGGAGACCTTTTCCCTCTTTTGTGCACTATGAGCGGTCTAACACAATGACGGGTTTGCCAGTGTTTTGAGGCTTATTCGACTCAGAATATTGGCTCTTTACATTCTCTGAACTTGAGAGATGACAAGCGAGAACTCAGCCACCACGGACATAATCTCTTAATTTCTATTATAATAAAAAGCCTTATGGTTGAAACTTCCACAATTTGCTTTTGTCGGGAACCTTTTCCCTCTTTTATTGCACTGTCTTGATCTCCCAGTGTGTGAATAGAGGTTTTCTTTGAGGCTTATTCAGCTCAGAATGGCCAAATACTGCATTCTGCGAGCAGAGTGTCAGGCTTTGAGAACTCAGCCACAGGACATGAAAGTCTCTTAATTTCTATTATAATAAAAAAGCCTTATGGTTTGAAACCCATTTGCTGTCGGGGCCTCCCTCTTTTGTGCACTATGAGCAATCTAACTTTGTGTGAATAGAGGTTTTTACATGATGTTTTGAGAAATATTCAGCTCAGAATGGCCAAGCCACTGCATTCTCTCCTGAGCAGGAGATGTCAAACTGAGAACTCAGCCACTTTCCGGACCTGAAAGTTCTTACTTCATAATATATGTAAACAAGCCTTATGGTTGAAACCCACAATTTGCTGTCGGGAGACCTTTTCCCTCTTTTGTGCACTATGAGCAATCTAACTGTGGGCAGGGTTTTCGCAGAGGTGTTTGAGGCTTATTCCGGCAGAATATGTTAAATACTGCATTCTCTGAGCAGGGAGATGACAAACTGAGAACTCAGCCACGGACATAAAAGTTTCTTATTTCTATTATAATAAAACAAGCATTTGAAACCACAATTTGCTGTCGGAGACCTTTCCCTCTTTTGTGCATCGATTTCGGTGTGTGAATAAGAGGTTTTCGCAGTGTTTAGAAGGCTTATTCAGCTCAGGAATGACCCAAGCTCACTGCATTCTCTGGAGCAGGAGATGTCAAACTGAGAACTCAGCCACACGGACATGAGAGACAACACTTCACTTAATATGTAAACAAGCCTTATGTTTGAAACCCTGATTTAACTGATAGGAGACCTTTTCCCTCTTTTTGTGCACTGTGTCGATCTCCCGGTGTTATTGGGCAGGGGTTTCGCAGTCGTTTGAGGCTGTTCGGCTCTGAATGGCCAAATACTGCATTTTCTGGCTCGGAGATGACAAACTGAACTCAGCCACACAGGACATGAAAGTTTCTTACTTCATAATATTGGTAAAAAGCCTTATGGTTGAAACCCACATTTGCGTCAAGGGAGACCACTTTTCCCTATTTGTTCAGTGTATGCGATCTCGGTGTTAATGAATAAGAGGTTTTCGCAGTGTTTGGAGCTTATTCAAACAGAATGGCCAAGCCTGCATTCTCTATTGAGAATGTCAAACTGAGAACTCAACCACTCGGACATGAAGTTTCTTACTTCATAGCTCATTAAACAAACCTTATGAGTTTGAAACCCACAATTTGCTGTCGGAGACCTTTTCCTCTTTTGTTGCACTTATGAGCAATCTAACTGTGTGTGTGAATAAGAGGTTTTTCGCAGTGTTTTTGAGGGCTTATTCAGCTCAGAATGGCCAAATACTGCATTCTCCAGACTTGAGATGACAAACTGAGAACTCAGCCACCACGGACATGAAGGTTTCTTAATTTCTATTATAATAAACAAACCCTTGTGGTTGAAACCCACAAACTACCTTGTCGGAGACCTTTTCCCTCTTTTGTGCACTGTATCCGATCTCAGTGTGTGAATAGAGGTTTTCGCAGTGTTTGAGGCTTATTCAGCTCGAATAACAAATATACTGCATTCTCTGAGCAGGAGATGTCAAGCGAGAACTCAACCACCACGGACATGAAAGTTTCTTCCTTCATAATATATGTAAGCAAGCACTTATGGTTTGAAACCCACAATTTGCTGTCGGGAACCTTTTTTCCCTCTTTGTGCTATGAGCAATCTAACTGTTATTGAGAATAGAGGTTTCGCGTTTGAGGCTTCCGGCTCAGAATTATTGAAATACTGCATTCTCTGGCAGGGAGATGTCAAACTGAGAACTCAGCCACACAGACATAGAAAGTTTTCTTACTTCATAATATATGTAAACAAGCCTTATGGTTGAAACCCACAATTTGCTGTCGAGAACCTTTTCCCTCTTTGTGCTTTATGCGATCTCGGTGTGTGAATAAGAGGTTTCGCGGTCGTTTTGAAACTTTTCAGCTCAGAATGGCCAAATACTGTATTCTCTGAGCAGGGAGATGTCAGAGCGAGAACTCAGCCACCGGACATGAAAGTTTCTTAATTTCTATTATAATAAACAAACCTTATGGTTTGAAACCACAATTTACGCGTGGAACTTTCCTCTTTTGTTGCACTATGAGCAATCTAACTGTGTGTGAATAAGAGGTTTTAGCAGTGTTTGAGAACATTTCCGGCCAGAATGGCCAAATACTGTATTCTCTGAGAGCAGGAGATGACAAACTGAGAGCTCAGCCACACAGGAGCTATAGAGGTTTCTTAATTTCTATTATAATAAAGCAAGCCTTATGGTTGAAGCCACAATTTGCTGCAATAGGGGTGCTTTCTCTTTTGTGCACTATAAACGATCTAACTATTATTGAATAAGAGGTT
This sequence comes from Lates japonicus, assembly GCA_033238685.1. Classification (NCBI taxonomy): domain Eukaryota; kingdom Metazoa; phylum Chordata; class Actinopteri; family Centropomidae; genus Lates; species Lates japonicus. The sequence continues at coordinate 8,036,019 of BRZM01000015.1, read as the reverse complement.
TCGCAGCGTTTGAGGCTTATTCAGCACAGAATGGCCAAATGCTGCATTCTCTGAGCAGGAGATGACAAACTGAGAACTCAGCCACCCACCGGACAGTTTCTTACTTTATAATGTTAGTAAACAAGCCTTATGGTTGAAACCCACAATTTGCTGTCGGAGACCTTTCCCTTTTTTTTTGTTGTGCAGTATGAGCAATCCAACTTTATTATTGAATAAGAGGGTTTTGCAGCGTTTTGATGTTTCAGCTCAGAATATTGACCATTCTCTGAGCCAGGAGATGACAAGCGAGAACTCAGCCACCGGACATAGCAGTTTCTTAATTTCTATTATAATAAACAAGCCTTATGGTTGACACGATTTACTGTCGAGACATTTTCCTAACATTGTACCCCATGAACATCTGTATTGAATAGGGTTTAGCAGCCGTTTTGAGCTTATTCAGCTCAGGCCAAAATACTACATTCTCTAACAGGAGATGACAAACTGAGAACTCAACCACCACGGACATGGTTCTGACTTTTATAATATTAGTAAACAAGCATTATGGTTGAAATCCATAATTTTAACGATATTAAGGTATTTTCTTTTGTACGTGTTGAACAATCTCGGTGTTATTGAATAAGAAGGTTTTCTCCAGCGTTTTGAGGGCTTCATTAAGCTCAGGAGCTAGCCAAGAATCTGCGCCTCTGAAAAGAGACAAACTGAAATCTCCAGCATCGGTGATATCAAAAATTTCTTAAGTTGTGTGTTATAAACATTCTTGTCGTTGAAACCTATCATTTCCTGTCGGGACACCTTTTACGTTTTGTTATTATTGAAAAATTTCATGGCGGTTTTGATGTAATCAGCTCAGAATGGCCGATCTACATACTCTGAAAAGAGAAGACAGTGTTATCAAAGTTTCTTAAGTTGTAATATTTATAAACATTCTTTATGGTTGAAACCAATCATTTCACTAATGGGACACCTTTTTATTAGTGTTTGTTGATGACGAAAAGAGCTTTTATAGCGTTTTATGTAATCAGCTCAGGGCCAGCCCGGAAACCTGCATATTCTGACCAATTGAATAAACTGAATTCTCAATAACCCTGTTTGTCAAAGTTTCTTAATTACCAATGATGATGAAGCATTCTTTATGGTTGAAACCCATCATTTCTTGGACTTACTGTTTGAGCCCTGCGATTAAGCCAGTGTGTGAGAGGGTTTAGCAGCTGCGTTTGATGCTTAATCCGGCTCAGAATGGCCAAGGCTGCATACTCTGACCAGGACAAGATAAGCACAGAAATCTCAACAACACTGTTATCAACGGTTTGTAATTTGTATGTTATAAACATTCTTTAAGATTAGTACATTATTTCCCTGTTGGGACACCCTTGCCCTGTTTGAGCCCTACTGATTGTGCAAGAGGGGTTTAACGCTGCGTTTTGATGCTTAATCAGCTCAGAATGGCCAAATACTGCATACTCTGAAAAGAGAAGACAAACTGAAATCTCAGCATCAGTGATATCAAAATTTCTTAAGTTGTAATATTTATAAACATTCTTTATCGTTGAAACCTATCATTTCCTGTCGGGACACCTTTTGATGTTTGTTGTGTGAGAAAGAGCTTTTCGCAGCGTTTATGCTTAATCAGCTCAGAATGGCCAGAGCCTGCATATTCTGACCAGGAGTAGATAAACTGGATTCTCAATAACCCTGTTGTCAAAGTTTCTTAATTACCAATATTGATAAACATTCTTTATGGTTGAAACCCATCATTTCTTAATGGGACACCTTTTGCCTGTTTTGAGCCCTGCGATTAAGCCAGTGTGTGATGAGAGGTTTAACGCTGTTGCGTTTTGATGTAATCAGCTCCAGAGCCCGAGCTGCTCTTGACAGAGACAAGATGAAAAGCGAAATCTCCAACAACACTGTTATCAACGTTTCTTAATTTGTAATATTTATAAACATTCTTTAAGATTGAAACCCATTATTTCCTGACGGGACACCCTCTGCCTGTTTTGAGCCCACTGCCAGTGTGCAAAGAGAGGTTTAACGCTGCGTTTTGATGCTTAATCAGCTCAGAATGGCCAAGGGCTGCATACTCTGACCAGGAGAAGATGAACTGAAATCTCAGTAACACTGTTGCCAGAGTTTCTTAATTTCCAATACTGATCAACATTATTTATGGTTGAAACCCATCATTTCCTGACGGGACACCTTTTGCCTGTTTTGTGCAGTGTGAGCAATGCCAGACCAACTCAGTTGTGGAGAAATGTTCTGTGAAAGTTCAACCAGAGGGCCAGACGCATATCACAAAGTATAAAAAGGAGGTGAAACGTTTGGTCAGGGGGCACAATTTCGAACGTTTACCGTCGGTTCTGTGTGTTGCTTCCTCTCATAGAGATTAAACATTTTGCGCATGCTACCTCGTTGCCTTAATTTTTGGACTCTCTACAGGCAGACCGGAAATTTCCATAACAGTTGAAACTCATCATTCTCTCGACGGGACACCTTGCCTGTTTTTTGTGTGAAAATGGCTGCCTGTTTTGACGCTAATCAGCTCAGAATGGCCAAAAGCGGCTGCATACCCCACCAAGAGAGGAGAAAACGGAAATCACAACAACACTGTTATCAAAGCTTAATTTAAAAAAATATTTATAAATTATTATGGTTGAAACCCATCATTTCTGTCAGATACCTTGCCTGTTTTGTGCCCTGTGAGCAATGCCAGTGCATGAAAATGCCGGGTCTGTTTCTGACGCTAATCAGCTCAGAATGGCCAGGCTGCATGGTCTGACCAAGAGGAGAAACCGAAACTCAGCCAACACTGTTAAGGAAAGTTTTCTTTCTTTTCCAGACTGCTGAAATTCTGCCCCAGGTTTCGGCTATGCCCTGTTCACAGAGGGAAAAGACTCTACCTCCCTCAACCTGGGAGCCAGCATGTGATTATCAGGGCCTTGTTTAAGTGGCTGGTGACAGAACTTGCAGAGGTGGCCTGCTGGCAGCTGCACTGTTGACTTCCTTTTTGCCCTTTCCTCTGCCACCTTCTTCCACTCTGCCCCCCTCTTTCTGGCTGCCTCCAGCTCCTGCTCCCCTGTTCAGGGAGGAGCTTGTGTTTTTTAATTTGGCCAGATGGTTTATGTATCTGGAGATGTGGTGGGATGGAGGAGGCTGTTGGGGTCAGTGCACGCCCTCTACACCATGGCAGCATAGTCTGCATCAACACGCCTCAGAAGATCTTTAGCACCACGGTACTTAACCAGAAGACCATCAATAGTGGCTCTCATGGGTTTGGTCCACCAGCTGTGGTCCAGGACTTGAATAAGGCCTCCTGTCTTAATGGGTCCAGTGTGCATGGCTCAGGGAGAGGAGGACATAGGTAGTGGAGCTATCACTGGCAGGTCTAAAAAATGAAACACGTTTATTACATTATTTTCTGTCAAATTTCAGAGGAATTATATTATGATAATACTATATAATTATATTATACATTTGGCCTATGTAAAGATTTTTTGGAATTACAAATGAATGATTCAGAAAGAAACTGATATTCACGTGAGATACACTGATTATGAGGACTACTTATGTGAAAATGCCATACTTTCTCTACACACCTGATACCTGCTCTTGTATCCCCAGCTGTGAGGCAATGGCCAGCAGCTGAGGGGGTACTGGCAATGGGGCCTTTGCTTTGGCTATGGGATTAAAAGAAAAAAAAGTCACACAGTTGGAATAACATCAAAGATGGCTTACAGAGAAAATTAGAAAATACAATAACCTTTCAAAGAAGAAACAATCACAGTGGGGTCATCGGGCTCAGCATGTCTGGAAACAGTAGCAGTAGCTGTTGGCTTAGTGCTGTGTGCTATAAAAAAAAAATCTGTCATCTTCCCCACACACAGAAGTCTGATTATGCTACATGACTGACTTTCTAACTGGTAGTAAATACCTGTTTTGTTAAACTGTGAATCATTTTTTGAAATGTAATGAAAACAGGTAAAGAACAGACACAATACCATTATTTGTAAACATGCCATCTGTCAATCAAAGATGTGGCAAGTTAATATCTAAGGTATGTTTTCATTATACCGTATTTCACATGCCAAATCCCTCAATGAAAGTTTAAATAAATAATATACGATGAAATATCAGCGATATGTTAATTCCTTAGGTTAGTGGGAGAACAAAAAGAACACAAACATCAGAACAGGCCAGAACATGGCCAAAATAACAAACTAGTTGACTGAGAAAAGTAATGTCAGGTGGATTCTGGTGAAAACAGAATCCTCCCTCCACACTGATGGAAAAAAAACCTGTTGTCGGAGATGCAGATGTGGCTCCGGGGAGTGGGGCTGGTAACTTTGAAAGAATAGGTGAAATTAGACTTTCATCATGTACAGTAAGAGTTTAAAGAAAATCTTCTAACAGGTTTCACTCTTTATTAAACTAAGTCCACCTACCTCGTTCCCTGTCTCGTCCTCTTCAATTGCTAGCAGATTAAACAATAATGTTATTTGTGTGTTAGAAACATTAAATGTTCACATAAGATCAGAGTTCATATATTTATGTGTACTGACCTAGCGAGCCAGATGTCCATGTGGAGGTACTTGACGTTGTGGGGGTTTCTGCAGGTGGTGGGGAGGACTCGGACCTCTGCTGCTTGAGGAGGTACTGCTGCAGGTTGTACATCTTGCTGTTTTTGACACACTTCACTCCTAAGATGAATGCAGTGTACCCGTCTGCCCTGCTCTCCCACATTTTCCTCCAGGGGTCCTTAGCCCTAGCTCCAAAACCAACAATGTTTCCAAAGTCCAGAAATGACAGCAGGCTGTCTTTGCTGTGTCCCTGGGGGTTGAAGGTCCCAGCTCTTTCCTCCTCCTCCACCTTATTGATGAGGGTAGATGGTGTTTTCAAGGAGCCATCTGAAGGATTTTCCCTTGTATTTGCCAAGCTGCAGGATGTACTCCCCCATCACCCCTTGATGGTCTGACACATCACCTCCTTGCTGAAGGACCACAGTGAGGGCATTAGTCCTTGCAAGGTCATGTCTCTGAGCATGTGACTTATCCTTTGGTTGGTTGTTTTTTCTCCTCATACCTTCGTCAGAGGGGTCCTGCCGTAGATGGCCTGATGGACCCCTCCTGAATGCCACCTTCATCTTTGCAGGGAGGAAGCGGGGAGTCTTCTTCATTTCCTGTGCACAGCAAAACACCTTTATTACTATTACTATTATTATTATTATTACTATTGATAACCTTACCTCTACCAAACGGGGGGAAACAGCGCCCTCCAAAACCGGCTTGTGGCTAGAAATATATTACATCCATAGTGACAAGGACTACCATAGAGAATGACTGTGTATAAACATTAGAATCTGACAAAGATTCATGTAAGTGTGGCTGAGATTTCAGTTTCTCCTCTCCTTTTTCACACACCGGCCTTACTTTGATCGCCCACAGAAGGCAAAAGGTTTCTCCTCGGCCACTGATTGTTTTCACACATCCTGAATGTTTGTAAACATCAGAGATTAACAAAGATTCATGTCAGAGAGGCTGAGATTTAGATTTCCGCTCTCCATTTAACAGGGCTCAGCATTTGTTCATTCTGAGCTGATTAAGTGACCGAATTCAGCAAAAAGTAGATTTTCATACACTGGCCTCACTTAGAGCACCCACAGAGGCATCAGGTTTCCCCTCTGAAACATTCATCCGTAAGTTTATAGACAGTACAAATTTCATGCTGAATGTTTATAAACATTGGAAATTGACAAAGATCCATGTTATAGTGGCTGAGATTTCAGTTTCTCCTCTCCTGTGACAGGGGGCAGCAGTTGTTCATCTGTGCTCATCAAGCGTCAACAAGCAGCGAAACGAGATTGTCACACACTGGCCTCAATTGCAGCCCCTAAAGAAGGCAAAAGGTTTCCCCTCGGCCGGTCTTGTCATACACCCTGAATGTTCATATTCATGATCATTAGATCATGCCGCTGTTTCCATACATGTGTGAATGAAAGGGTCCAACCTGGATTTGGCGTTAAAGCATTAAAGCACACTTTTTAAAAATATTAACAAAGTAAGATTAACACTTAACTCTTCAGCTAATGGAGCATCACCAAATGCACCCAGGAGATGATCTGGAAAAAAACAAAAAAACACATATAAAATTATTACTGCTCAAGCTGTGTAATGCAAATTTGTGCAAACAGCTAACACCTCCAACACCCGATCATAGCTTACTTGTCACTTTATGTAGTTAAAAATGTTCAACAGTGGGTAAACATGATCTATGGTCAGTTTGATACTGCTTACTGTGATATACTGGAGTTAAAGGAGCCTTTCTGTAAGTACCCTAAAGCTGTGTCTACATTCACAAGCAACCTCTGAATGATTCACCTCTAACATCTATTAATAATTTCCCTCAAATAGCATTAATGTCCTCTTATTATATGTGAAGTATTTTGAATTCATTTATTATTGAGTCTTAAAGTTGTCTTTAATTACATTTCTTCTGTTACAACTTCGATTTTACAATGATTTAAATGCACAAGTGTCACTTCTGCCGCTAGGGGTCCATCAATCAACAGAAGACGCTGACTATTTCCATACATCCTGATTGTTAATGAGTTCATTAAAGGATGTATGGAAATAGTCAGCATAGTCAGTTTATCAACATTCAGTTGAATGTTGATAAACATTAGGAATTGACAAACATTCATATTAAAGTGGCTGAGATTTCAATTTCTCATCTCCTTTCTCGAGAGACAGCATTTGTTCATTCTGAGCTTATTAAGCATCCACAAGCAGAGAAACAAGGATTTTCACACACAGGCCTCACTTAGAGCCCCTCGGCTGCTGATTGTTTCCATACATCCTGGTGTCCATGAACACATGGACATTAGAAATTGACAAACATTCATGTTAGAGTGGCTGAGATTTAGATTTCCACTCTCCTTTTCAGAGTACAAATGCTGTCTACTCTGAAGTCGGAGTGTGCAGTCAAGTCGGACAGATTGAAGGCGCTTCCTGCAGTGCAACTGGGCGATAGCTAGCCTTTGCCTTTTACCAGTTGTTCTTGCAATTCATCAAAGATATCGAACTCATTGTATAAAGCCTTTTTATTTAAAAAATATGACTGCTCCCCTCAATATGTCAGCTTGTTCTGTAAACCTATATACTCTCTGTTTACTCAACCAAAGGTAAGTTGATCTAACTATTTCAGACCAGAGAACTATGAAGAAGAAAAGTGTGAAAACATCTGGGGTGATGTTTTCAGGTGTTTCAGGGAAAAGTTACACTTTTCGGGAGATCAATTTTATTTTATTTTTTTACAATTTTTTGTTTTAGTGAGAACTACAAACTGATAAACACTGTAAAAGTGAGCAAAAGATACACAGAAATATGGAACAGGAAGTAAACACTGTACAAAATGACTGCAAACGATGGACTATCAAAATTAGAGACTAGAGAGTACACTGTCAAAAATTACAGAATAGGATGGATTGAGAGATAGAGCAAATGACCAGGAGATACATTGTAACATCTTATTTAACTAACATGAATGTTAGTCAATTTCTAGGAGAGGAGAAATTAAAGTCTCAGCCACTCTAACATGAACGTCTGTAAGATTGTAATGTTCCTGAACAATCAGGATGTATGGAAACAGTCAGCGGCCGAGGGGACACCTTTTGCCTTCCGTGGGCGCTCTGAGGCCAATGTGTGAAAATCCATGTTTCATTGCTTTTTGACGCTCAGAATGAACAAAAGCCAGTGTGTCAAAATCCACTTTTCGCTGCTTTTGGGTGCTTAATAAGCTCAGAATGAACAAATGTTGTGTCCTTTGAAAAGGAGAGGAGAAATTGAAATATCAGCTGTACTGTCATGAATGTTTGTCATTTTCTAATGTTTATCAACATAGCGACAACGACTGAAATGGGCAAAAGAGCACAGACATTGGACACTGGAAGACTGGAAGAAGGTGTTGTGGACAGATGAGTCCAAGTTTGACATTTGTGACACACAGAACGAATGAAAAGATGTAGAACAGTGCTTAATACCATCAGTCAAGCATGGTCGAGGCAGCGTGATGGTCTGGGGGTGCTTTGGAAGTGGTAAAATAGGAGATTTGTACAGTGTGGAAGGGACCTTGAGGAAGGAAAGCTATCACAAGATTTTGCAACGCCATGCCATACCCTGTGGACAGCACTTGACTGGGGCCAATTTCAGGATAATGACCCAAAACACACCTCCAAAATTTGAAGAATAAGCAGTCAGCCAGAATTCTGACTGTAATGGAGTGGCCAGCACAGTCTCCAGATCTAAACTCTATTGAGCTGTTGTGGGAGCAGCTTGACCGTATGGTACGGAGGAAGACTCCATCAAGCCAGTCCATCTTGTGTGACTTGCTCCAGGAAGCATGAGGTACATACATATATACACATAGTATATTGTGTGAAATCTACACATCAGTTAACTTGTTCTCTTATCTAACTTTTTCACTCGACCCATGTTACTAGATTGTCATAGAGAATATTGTATCTGCCTGGGCTGTTTTCCTCAAAGCATATAATAATTTTTCACTTACATTCACTTACGTTTAACAATAGAAGAGAGGCAATAATTTAACTGTAGTACTAACACTGCAGTACTAATTGTAGCTAATTAATGTTTTATATGAAGTACTGGTCAAATTATACCGTGTAAATGTAAAAGGGGTCCGTCATAGTGACAATCCACAGAGAATTATCGCCTGACTTTGCACTGTAAACCCCAATCCATCCATGACACAAAATCTTATTGTTAAGTCTACACAAATGTTTGGGAATGTCAAAATGACTTAAAAACTTAATGTTCATTTGACATAAACATTCAGTCCTTGTGAGTTTGACTAAATTTTTTTATGTCGAGTCAACAATTTTTGAGGAAATTTTACTTTAAATTAAAAGCCAATATAACGTTATTAGTTTAGTTCCCAACACATACATACGCATTTAGCACATTTACATTTAGCATATATTCTAATAGTTCAATTAATCCAAGAAAATTGTAAAAGAAATACTCAATGTTTTTATGTTCATAGTCGTAGTCAATTTCTTGTTAGGGTTGGGGTTAGGGTTAGGGTTAGGGGGTTAGGGATTTGAGTTCACCTTACATAACAAAAAACACAAAATCACAACAAGAGTTACAGGGTTATGTTGTACACAAAAATGTTTTACTGTCTGAAATAAAACTGCCAATAACCAGTTATTTTTACTACACATAATTAAGTAAAAATTTGTCGAAGGAACATTACATCAAAAGGTTGAATACAACTTGCATTTCTTAGTTTTTGTAACTTAAAATTTGCTGAGTGGAGACAAAACCTAAATTTGTGTTACAGTACAACTTAAATGTTTAATGTTAAGATGACGTATAGTAATAAGCTCAATGACTAGCATACAATATATTCATTATATATACATTTTAGAAGCTGTTTGATGTGAAAGTAAGATGAAAGATTTTAAATAACAAAAACACATAAATTACAAGTTGTTGAGTGACACCAAACACAAAAGTGTTTTTATTAACCTATTATTTTTTACTTCACAGAACTCAGAGAAAATTAGTCAAAGAAACAATACATTTAAAGGTTGAGTACAACTTCCATTTCTTTATGTAATCTAAAATTTTTGATGAGAAACAAATACTGAATTTGAGTTACAACATCAAAAATAATCCCATTAATTTTTATCAGTTAACCTCATGCAAAGTGCAGTAAACAGAAAAAACCTAAATCAGATCAGTATTTCCTATGACCCGCCTTCTCTTCCCCCCTTTGCCTTTAAAACAGGTCCAATTTTCCTCAGTACACCTGTACTTAGGTTGTTTGTTGCAGTATCTTAGAGAAGTTGCCTCAGTTCTTCTGTGGATACAGGCTGTCTCAGTGTCTCTTTATGTAATCTCAGACTGACTCCATGATGTTGAGATCAGGGCTCTGTGGCACAGACACACAAATATAGACATAGGCTCTGGTGACAGCCTATTTAAGAAAATTGTCTATCAGGCCTAGGCTCCCAGGCAACACCTAATATAGGCTTGGTCAACCCCTGATACAGTAATAGTCGTCAACGCAGGTTTAGGTTACTTCCTGACTTTCAGTTTAACGTTTTTCTCAGGTGCGCCAAGGCCTTGCAGTTTCAGATCAAAAGGTGCACTGAGTTTAACCAAAGTAGTCAGAAACAAGAGGGTAGGGCAGCATCCAAGTAGTCAAGAAGAGACTGAGGTTGGCGGTAACAATGTTACAATTCCCAGCTTTCTGGCCTGTAGGAGTGCTAAAATGTGCACTGTAAATTCTGAACCAATATCTACTGTGTAACCATACTAACATCTAATGACTCGGCTTAATTCGGCTAACTTTATTCCATGGACAATTTCCTCTTTTCTGAATCTTTACTATTATTGATCCGTATTATGATCATCCATTCAATAAAAGAACAACCTAGGATGTACTCCTGGTCTCCTGGGAATAAAACAGACAGACCTGTTGGGCGCAGGCTCTTTTTTCTGTTGCCTGTTGCTGTCTTCATATGTCAGTGCTGCTTTTCTGTTGTTTTTGTCCTGTATCTCACAAAGTCCTTTCTGAATTTTCCTTCGACTATACGTATGATTTTTCCCTGTTTTTTTTACCAGCTAAATCAACATCAAATAACACCACAAGTGCACCTTAAAGGTGTTTTAAGGCACATCTGCTTATGCAGGATTGTCAGTTGCTGCTTATAACCAGCAAAAACTGTTTTTAGGAAAATCTTGTACCTAAATCCTATACCTTTCAGATATTTTAAATAACCTTTTTAATCATTACCACATTTTTACATTGAGGGTTTTGTTTAGGGTTTTTGTGTCGTCTGGCCACTGCCAATCTGGTCTACAGCTTTCTAATAAAGTACAGTAATTAGTGCATTATTCCACCATAAACCTGTCAAACACTCACTGGCTGTCCAGCTGCAAAAGACTGCCTGGGCAGTGCCAAAGGAGGAATGTCTACTGGCAGACTTCTAAAGCTGAGGCAGCTGAGAGCAGAAACTGTTGTATGCAGCCTATAACGCCTCGGGGATGATCCACCCAAAGATGTCATGAAAGGTTCCCGACAACAGCAATTGTTTTGGAATTCAGATCTTTCCTGCTCATGAGTGAATTGATGTCAAAATAACACCTTTATTCTTACATTTTATTTGTAGAAATCTTCATATCCATTAGTGGAATAGTCATACAATGCATAGCCTAAGTATTTGCTCACCATTGCCCAGTTCATCATATTGCTCATTATATCAACTCCTAGTTAACATGTTTGTTTTCTCCTCTTTGCTAATCGGTCATTGCACTTATCCTATTTTTTCTTCATTTAGACCCAGATGTTGTCCTGTTGTGTTCCTTTGTAATAGAGGTTGAAGATTGATTAAAACTGAGAAACTTCTGGTATTAGACTGATTGATTGGATTCACCACTACTACCACTCATTTTCAAAATGATCTTTTCCCTCTTTGGAGGCAGTGCTCCCCAAAAACCACTGCAGATCTAAACAAAAACAACACTTCCCTCTACACAGTGATGAAATGTGATGTTTGAAAAAATATTTTTTTGACATATTTAACCATCATAAAGAAATAATGTCTTGATAAATTTAACTTTTAGGTATTGTGATATGAAAACAGGTTTGTGTTATCACACAGATACAAACATTGGAGAGCAAAACATTTTATTACTAACACTGGAATAGTTCAATTTGTATATTATTATACAGAAACTAACTGCTTTACAAAAACAAAATGTTACAATATCACATGTATGTACAGTGTAGTAAATATACCATCTCAAATTGTACACAAAGTATTTACAATTGTCACACATACTGCATTAAAAACAAAACTCAGACTAATACTCTACAGACATTAGATTTTGCATAACATCAAATAAAACATGCCACACGTTGAGGTTTTTCATCTTTACAAACCTATGACTGTTTTTAAATTAGTGCAAGTCAACCACTTGTTTAAGAGGTTATGGATACATAATCCTTAATATTTCCATTCACACACAAGTCAAACTTAAACCTGGAAACAATGGTGGTCTGCTAACATGGTGCTCAAATAAAGCTTGCCTTCAGATTTTTCCTGGTTGTTTTTTGTTAAAGGTACACTCACTGATTGTGTTATTCAGGGTTTGCGGACACATGTTTGAAGGAAATCAGGAAGTGTAGCTTCAAGAAAAGTTAGATGGTGAGAGTGGTGAAGAGAGACAATGGATCAAGTTCTATGATGAGATATTTCTATGGAATGAAACTGAGCTGTGGAACTGAAATCTGCACAAATGTAGAGCTTTATAGCTTCAGCAGTCCTGACTTCCAGCCTGGACCTTCACAGACACTGACAGAACTGTCATAAAATGTGACTTTTAACAGTTTAAAGATAACGTGACTCCATGCTCGACTCAGAATGAGGGTTAGGCCTATTTACATGAGGGTTAATGTTCCATCAGGTAACAAATCAGCCAGCCAGTGTGCTCTAGCTCTTTGTAATCAAGTTAAAAGAAAGTTTGGAAAACATGATGTGAACGGGTTGTGGACTTTGACATGTTTCATTTATTTGTTCAATAACTTCAGTAGCTGAAGGCCTCAGAATGTGTTTGAACCTCCAATCTAAATCTACCTTTCCAGACAATCTGACAGTTACACACACTTTATTAAAGTGACTGACCAGGTGTGCTGACGTGTGAAAACAGGCAGGGTTTGAACTACACCACCAACACCTCAGAGGAGAGACTGTTAAGCAGTGTGTGCTGTTGTACTCATTGGTCAAATTCTCTCTGTGGCAGGAGGCTTTTTGCTCCACCTTTGAGTGTGAAGAACAAGTACAAAAATGTTTGTCTTCATGTTTTACATCAATTCATCAATTTGCCAGGGTCCACTGAATTTTCAGCAGTTTCTTGGTTTGTTAAGAGTGAATCTCTAAGAGATGGAGGGCAACAAGAAGAGTCAGGTTTCTGATGGATCCATTCAGCTGCTACAGTCTACTTCCACAGTTTCAACAGGACCGGTCACTTTAGTTTTTTATTGTATGAAACCTATTCTTCCCTTTATACTGTTCTTTAAGGCTTAACTACAAAATATTGTTTCTAAGGCTGTCTCTGATGAAAATGTCCCTTTCCATGGCATTCATCTAGTGATTGTGTGTTGACTGAACGAACTGCATGGACAGAAGAAAATAACACATCCCCTCAGTTGACTGCATAACAAGAAAAACAAAATCTGTAGTAAACTGATTCACATCCATCTCGTTACGGTGACACCAACACTTAAAAAATGATGTGAGACTGAGCAGCAGACATGTGGAGACGCTGCTCAGACAAAAATAAAGTCAGAGCTGCACAACAATACTCAACTCTTGCCATGCATAGATGTTAAGGCAGGATAGATGCATTTTAACCAACCGACCCCAGCTAAGGAGTGGATGGAGGGTGGTGCACCCGCTCAACCAAACAACCCAGTCTATGGCAACATGTGTACCTGTTCACTACAAACCTTGTGACTATTTCTACAACAAACCATAGTGTTTTAAACCTATCAGTGTGTCTCCACTCTCCAGGCAGCCGCTGACCCTCAGTCATCTCAGTACATCAGATCAACCTGGAGGCAGATGTGACCCATCACAACCACCATCAGGTTCTGACTGTCAGAGGAATCACTAGGACAGTGTGTTAAAAAATCCAATTGACATATATCATCCAATATTTGTCTAAGAATTTTCAACAGTTACAGTTGGTTTTAATTATTGCAAGTGAGCTGCTCTCTGAACAAACTCTGAGCTGAGAAAAAAACAAAAAACCATTACTGTAATATTTTTCTTCTCATGTCTTTGGTTTTGGTCATGCTGATATTTGATGTTCATTGGTTCTGCTGCAGATTGTTTTGTCTCTGTGTACTGTAACATGCAGGTCTGAGAAAACATTATGGATCAGTCACCTCTGCCTGCAAGTCAGCTGCCTGAAAATTTAGAAACACATTCAACTAAAATACTACAGCTTGCTTTGGAAAACAGTTGGTCGTGATGTGTAGCAGCTGAGTTCAAACTGAATCCTTGAAGAGTTTTCTCGAAATGTGCCTCATGCAGTACAGAGCAGCTGTTTGGACAAACAGCTGTGTTTATCTGGCCTCTAACATTACTATAATCATACTACACTTCTGTAGAAAAATTTGTTTGTACTCATCACTATAGTGAGATGTCCAATGATAGTGTCAAAGCTTCTTTTAGGATGGATGTTTCCTTTAAAGACAGCTGAGGTCAATCACATCGTGTGTCAGTGTGTGTGTGTGTTTGTGTGTGTGGTGATATTTAACATCACACTGTCCACTGCCTCTGTTGTAGTCTAATGGTCATTGGAGGTAATCAATGAGAGCTTCATTTCCATGTTAACAGGCGTCACACTGACAGTGATGTCTTCTCCCCCTTCACTGAAATAATAAAATCGGTGGTTGACAGAAGAGTTTGAGAGTTGAGGATTATTGCCTATTACACAATTTTCCTTATCACTGTGTAAACAAATAAAAATGCTATGCTGCTGAAAACATAGTTCAGACTAAAAAAACAGCTTAATAAAAGCAACTGCACAAAAAACGAAGAGAAAGAAAAAAGCTTGGAGCTATTTACACTGTTGAGTTTCCCCTAGTGTTATGTAATCTTCATGTCGATCCTCTGAAAGTGTTTGAAAAGAACAAGATTTGTGTCACACTATCTAGCTGTACAGGATAAATACTTTCAGGCAACAGGGTATATGGATGATTGTATATCTGACGATCATTGGAGGCTGGTCATGACACAGCTTGTATGAACTTGTGGTGATATGGACGGCTTGCCTCCATAATTAGTACCTGTTCCCTGTCCCCAGCAAGGTTCGACTTTACTTTACAAATTGTATAAATTGAAAAACCCTGACAAAGGCACACCATGGAGAAAACGTCAACATCAAAATTAGCACTAAGGACTAGTTATACATAATCTGTCTATGTAAAATATGTACAGTACTGGGAGAGTGGAGCCAATATATCCGAGCAGGACCAGGGTGAAAGCCACAGGTTCACACCCCTCCACCGCTGCTGCTGCTGCCATTTGGTCCATCTCTCTGACACAGGAGTATCATCATGACGAAGGCCAAGAAACGTGTTCCTCTTCAAACTCAACCAAACTCAGCCTTCACGTCCAGACTTATTTCCATCAGCCCTCTCTGTGGTTGAACGCTGCAGGAGTGTGATGAGGAGTTAGATATAGAAAAGAAACAATTGGACAGAGGCTGCTCCTCCACCACAGGCTGGTTCAAATTAAAGATTTGGAAAAAATCTCAAGCAGCACAGAATTCAAGTTGGTGATGTTCCTCCTCAACACACAACAGACAATCACCTGTTCTCCCTCCGAAGCAATGAGCTGAAGGAGGAAATAAAAAGGTGAAGTGCAGCATGAGGCCTGGCAGGCTGGGGGACGGGTAGACAGAAGGAGGAGGAGGAGGAGGGTGGGGGTGAGGGTGGTGTTCTCTGGCTGATCAGACGATCTTCTTGATGCTGGGTCTCTTGAAGCTGCCGGCACTGCGCTGCTTCTGGACCTGACTGGCTGAACCATGGCGGGTGCGCCCCCCGGTGGACAGAGCAGAGCTGGGCGACAGCTGGACATTCTCCTTGTCCACACCTGGAGAACCACAGGGAGAACACACGGCTTTGAAAGCTGTTACCATTTCAGGACAGAATCTCAATCTGAGCTGTAAAGTTTCCTCAGACTTTTCCTTAAATATACTGTTCCCAATTGGTGGCGCATGGTCTAATCGTGAACCACCGGTTCATTCTCAGTGGGTCACAGGTCTATGGATAAAGTTCACCCTTCAACCTTTTACTTAGAAGTGAGCTTCCCCAACATCGATTTAATTTTGAAATGTTCTTTCCTGCTGCAGAGCCAGCATGATCTAAAGTTGCTTTTAAAAAGACTCAGTATTGAATCCAGTTCAGTGCCGCTATGGCTTCAAAGCTGAAAACAATGTTTATTTGTTAATGTGCTTCATTGCCGCTTTTTTCCCATCAGGCCTTCTTACATGTTACACTGAGTCAGATTTAACAGCTGAGTTCAGCAGCTGTTTTTGAGCCCTAACTTCACTCTGAACCTCAGAAGAACAGCAGAGCAGAGGTTTCAGTAGAATGACAGAACAGATGAATCGCAGAGACCCAGTTCTCTAAACTGTGTTCACTGCATCTCTACCTCTGCTTTGCTGTGTTTGACAAGACTGTCAGAGCTTCGTGAAAATCACACATGGACAGTGTGTGTTTCAGAGGCTGATACACTACAGGTCAAAGGTTTTAGAACACCTCCAGTATACAACAAATGCACAACTGGAGATTCTTAAATAAAAGAGTAATTGAATCCTAAATTGAATCTAAATTTCTCAGTCTGTCTAAAGTGGAAATGAAACTTTATTCAGAAAGTTCATCCCAACACTGTTGCAGAGGTTCCCACAGATGTGTTCCGTTTGTCCAGTTAATCCCAAACCAGCTCAATGGGCTTTAAAGTCTGGAGACTGTGCTGCTCCTCCATCATGTGAAGCCTCTGTCTGGTTCTGTTCTTCTCATGTTTTGGTTCATTATCTCTCTGTAGGATGAACTCCTCACCAACCAATCTGTCTTCCTTTGTTTCCTTTTTCTCACCATTCTGACAGCAGTATACAGAGCTACCTCCTGCAGTACAGCACTGTCCTGATAATGAATCAGAGGGTGTGGTAACAGTTTGTTTGGTTGGCTTATCAGTAGGAATTGAAACTTTCAAAGCTTAATTTACTTCTGCAGGAAACTGGAAGTTAACCAATTTTTTCATCACTGTAAAAGGCCTGTTTTCTGCCACAGTTACATGAGTCTTCAGTTTTTAGTAACCTAAACAGTTTCTTTTTTTTCACCTCAAGCAGTTAACCTCATTTCCTATGACATTTGTACCATTTAAGCTCATTCACTGGACTTTAGACACTGGTTCTGGTGAGTAAACTACAGGTACCACTTTTAACAAACAAGTTGACACCTGTCCCCCTGAGGACAATTTTCAATGTTAAAGTTATTCCCCTCAGTCAGACTACACCGACATTATTTTTGTCCTACAGTAGCAGGCTGACATCAGTAAACTAATGTCAAGTAAGACAAAAAAAATATTTCAACAAGTGCATTTTTCTATATCAACAGCAGGGGGTGCTGTAGCATACTGTGAGGTGTGGATGTCACCAGTCTGAGAGTGTGCATATCTTTAACCTGGTGAGTGCTGCGAGGTGGCCAGTGAGGTCATGGAGTTGGACAGGTTGAGGTTGGCAGTGATGCTGAGCTGGCTCTGGCTGGTGGGGGGGTAGGGGGAGGTGGGTGTCCTCAGCTGCTCCTCCCCTCGTTCCTCGTCAGCCGCTGGCAGATAGCTGTCAATCAACGCCTCCAGAAACTTGACGATCAGCTCGGCATAGTCCGGTATCTGGGTTTGCTGCGGGGTTAGCAGAGGAGATGGAAAATGTTAGAACCAGCAGCATGTCTGACAGGTGAGGTGGTGGCTTTGGGTCATGAGCTGTTCCCCTGTTTTCTCCACATTTTCCACTCTCCATCATTTTGAAAGAGATTGGTTTTTGTCCCATCAGTCCACAGAACTGTACCTGTTTCTGTTGTTCAGTTTGGTCTAGGGTTGCAAAATTCTGGGAACTCTGGGAAGTTGGAAACTCAACATGGGAATTAGCTAAATTACAAGTTAGCCTATGACGGGTAACTTAAATGTAGTTGAAAAAAACATGTTGCAGCATAATCTTGGTCGAAACATCTAGATTTAATGTAAATTGTGTTGAATTTCTCCCCTGCACTGGTCATTCCTCCATCACATGCACAGATCATTTCTAGAATCCTGCTCACTACAGCAGGACTATTGAAGCCACACTACTGCATCTGAGCCCACAGATGTGTCGAGTGTCGTTTGAATCAAATTGCTGGTCTCAATATATTTGATCTGTTTCACTGAGAGGAAAAACTACATCTACACGTGTTTATACAGTAGCTAGCTGCTAAATCAGAGATGCTAAATGTAAACTAGCAAACACCATGTTTATATGTTGCTTATTCAACATTCATGCTTGTTGTTCGGTGAAAAAATGGCTTAAAGTTCTACTCACAAATAAATCAGTCAAAAATTGCAATTAATTAAATTAATTAATTAATTAATTAATTAAATGCATCTTAGTTTGCAGCATGTCTACTTCTGACAAAACAACATGTTTATATTTCTGTTTGTACACGATACAGTTTGTATAAATCATCATCATTTTTTCTTCTTGTGGTGAATTCTCTGAGTTTCTGCTCATGTAGCCCACTCAGACTCAGCTCTTTACTATAGTATCCATTAAAACTGAGGATACTGTGTAGTGTGTTGTCTTTTATAACCTTTGTTTATGTAATTCACCTTAACTGGGAACCTCAGGTGTGATCACTTTTGTTGCACAGAGGTTGCAAATGTTTTTCTTTCACAGATCAAACACTCTACACTTCAAGTTCACAATAATACACTTATTCTATGATGACACAGTATAAGCTACCTCTCAGGTCCTACCTCACTGTGCTACATGTGAATGCTGTACATTAACTGTTTACTGTGATTAATGTATCTCAACAAACCTCCTGTTTAAATCAAAGTTCAATTAATAAATAAACAGAGAATTTTTAAGCCTCTTTTTTCTGAATCTAGTTCAGTGTAAGAGCTTGTTGTGTTGTGCTTTGTAAGCTGCATTTCAGCTGCGTGGTTGCCTGAGAGCAAATGAGAAAAATGACAGGGGCAAAGAATCACTCGTACCTTAGAGAAGGGTCCAGCAAACCTCCAGAGTCCATTAAAGCCAAAGCCTGTGAAATGAGAGGAGGGGGAGAGAACGGGGGAGGGGTGTGAAGGGGGGTGTCACTCAAGAGCATAGAGCTGTTATCTATTTCACTTAACTTTCACAGCTTTAAATAACCTCCTATTATCAGCCTGTACAAACAGAGGTAATGTTATGGTCCTGTACAGAATGTGGAAACATCAATGTGTATTACTTTGTAAATAGGAGGGCTGGTACTGGGGGGGAGACTCCTCGTGGTACACCACACTCTGGACGATGCCGTGGACAGGGTTCAGGAGGTTGGTGTCTTGGCACATGGACAACACAGTATTGATCTTTGAGTCCAACAGGTTGTGGCTGAGGATGAGACACACATACAAACACCTTCTCTTCAGGCTGTATATATACAGTCCAGCATGAAGTTAGCTCACTGACAGCTTGTACTGTGGCTCTGATGAAATGAGACGTTTATCTATTGTAGTACCATATGTATTTTTAGATTTTGACTATCTGCAGATACATTTATGGTTCATCTGACATCTAAGAGGCCACAGCTACTTTCTGAAACCACAGCAGGGCACAGAAAGTGGCTTCTGCAAACTCAGAGGAAGTCCAACAAACAGTCAGAAAGTCCACATAATGTCTCCTTGTGTCAACTTCTCAACAGCAGCCTCAGCTGCTCACTGTCCTAAACCTTCACATTAGACTACACGTCTTCACTAGGAGTGTGATGATGAGCTCACGAGACAAGCCCATACATGATATTGGGTTCACGAGAACGAGACGAGATGAGATGAGATTTTAACATTATTTTAAAGAAAAATTCAATGATGAAATATTTGACTGGAAAGTCTTTTATTTGACTGAAAGTCACAAAATGCAAAAACACTACAAAAAACACTAACTGAACTCCTTTCCACAAATGGAACATAAAAAATAAAAACAGCATAAATAGCAAAAATAAATAAAACTACATTTTTCTTTTATCATTTATCTTGTTTTTTTTTAAGTGAAAACAACAATCAAAGTACTACTCAATACTGCGCAGACAGAGACTGACCAAATTTTTCTTCAAGCATGATACATAACTCAGAGATGGTTACAACTACACAGCCCAGCTGAAGATATGGTGATGTTCTTTTTCAATACCAGCAACAACAAACATACTGTTTGTGTTAGCTGTGGTGTACGGCTCTATTCTCTGACAGTGTTTACATATTGTTAGTGATCGTTTGTCTCTCTGCTGCCGTTTATTTTTTCTACCGGGTATCCAAAATGTTGCCAAGCAAATTATTTATAAGTGGTGGGGGCATCCTCAATACTAGTTTCACTAGAGTCAGCTGGATACTGTCTGGTGAAACAGCTTTTCACCTCGATGAGAAATATTGTCACGTTTTACTATCGTGAGATCTCGTGGCACAAGATGTCGCCCCACCCCTAAACTTCACAGATCCCAAAAAAGGAGAAAACCCCAGGAAAACCAAACTCAGCTTCTGTATATATTCATGTTCAAAAACAAACAAACAAACCTTTATCTGACGGGGATCAGGCCTGAGGTGAGTTTCACAAAAGCAGACTTTGACTCTGGGTTTGATCAAACCAACAGACTTCAAATAAATGTCTGAGTTCATCTGTTACGCAAAGCTCTAGTTCTTCACTTGCTTCAGTAAAATACGGCTAACCATGCACGCTGCCATTATCTTTGTTGGAACAACATATTGGTCCAAGAAATAACATGCATTCATGTAATCAAAGTGAACAGACTATAAAGCTTGTTTGGATCCAATCAGATCCCTGACAAGACTGAAGATATTTCTGACTGCGCCCCACACACTGAGTGTACCCATGACGACCTCTACTTTGAAACTCCTACTCCAGATATTCCTAGTTGGACAAGAAAGTGATTTAAGAAGTCTGACAGCTCAGAATACATCCTAACCAAGAGAGGGGCCATATGTGAGCTACTTACACAACTGGGAAAACCTTTGGGAAGACAACGCTAGCCTCAGCCAAGTACTCGTACAGAATCCGCTGGTCAAAGTCATCAGTGGTGTATTTGACCTGGGTGGCCTGAAAAATCAGAGCAACAATATCAATGACCAAGAAAAGTAACAGATTACTCTCAGTCCTGTTCCAGTGGGGTTTGTGGTGTTTCCTCACGAGCACAGTGAGCAGCAGAGCCTGGATCTTTGGGTCGGTCAGCACCTCCTCATCCAGCAGAACGTTGGACTCTGATACAGACACTTTACGAAGGTGAGAGTTTCCAATTCGTTGTGTCTCTGCAATGACAACATTGACGCATTACATATAATATCTCCATTACTTCCATCATGAAATGCCAGGATTGACTCTCACCTATCTCGTAGTCATTCTCTGCTACACGCCTCATCTTGGGAGGGGTGGTCATACCCGACTCCATCTCTGGTCTCTTTGGTGCTTTGGAGTCTGATATGAGATGATCAAAGCTCTTCCTGGTGCCTGGCCAACAGACAAACACAACAAATACGTTCAAATACAGTCTCCTCCTGACAAAAGATCAACATGTACAGAGCTAAAGGATAAATCATACCCAGGAGCTTCTTGGTGTTGGCCTGTGAGGGCTGACCCATGTCAAGGCTCATGGACTTGCGTGTTCGTGGGCTTATCTGGCCCACTGTGGGGTAGGGATGGGCTGAAAGGTAGCGTTCTGAAACCTGAGGTGACGCCCATGGTTGAGTCTCTCGCAGAGTTCTGAGAAGAAAGTGAATAGACAGATTTAGGCTGAAATTCTTAGAAATGCACAACAACTAATTGCTGCTAGACGCCAACTAAATTATGTCTGGGACCATGAAGATTGATTCAACCAAGAGTCTATAATCACACTAGCAGCTCTGTGAGCCTGTACCCATGGGACTCTGACCTCTGATGTAAATGGAACGCAGCATTTGACACAGTAGTACTTTAAGCTGCACTAAGCTGTAAGCTCTAAACTGTAAGTACAGCTGAGGCTGATGGGAGTGTTATTGGTCTTGTTTGGTCATTAACCAAAATACTGGACAGTTTATTCAAGAACCACTTGATACTCTATCATTGTGATTCCTCCTGACCTTTAAAATATGACAGGGCGTTACCTGTTCAATCTGTAATCAGCTTGACTAGTAATAATTTGACTAGTAAAAGCTTGACTAGTAGTAACTAGTAATATCATTTATTTTATGCAGTAGCCAGGACCCTGTCCTTCAGGAGAAGCTGCAGAGATCATTTCAATCCATCAACTTAACTTCTCTGCACACAAGATGAACAAATCTTCTGGTGAACAGTGACAAGCTTATTTGGATGGAACAGAGCGGCTGCAGAAGTATACAGTTGTGTGGATGGATCAGACTACTTCATCTTGGTTTTGCCCTTTGTTGACTGTTTCACCTGCAGCTGGGATCAGAGATGTGACTGGAGTAGGTGTCCATGGGTACTGGGTCCATGGACAGGTCAGAGATAAGCAGTGACTTCCGGTGTTTGAGGCTGCAGCGACTCCGAACCTCCTCAGATACAGTGAGCAGAGCTGCACCAAACAACAGGGAGGTTGTGATGATGAATGCCAGCAGCATAGACCCAAACCAACCAAACTACCATAACCAACAGGTAACAGTTCATTTGTTCTATGCTTGTTCAGTAAAGGCTCTCTTCTATAAGACAAAATCGCTATTGGTAAATACTAACTTAGTGCTTTTAAATCTTGCATACAAATACACGTCTTAATTATGTTCAACTTTTCCCTATCATATTTCTTCAGAGTACAATATTACATAAAGCAGGATTTCAGTAAATGGTAGACAGGATGGATGGATGTTGGTACAAAATGACAGTGAGTGTGAGACATACCGGCCAGGTAGGCCACGCTCTGGGTGTTGACCTCAAACTTGTCACACTTCAGATGTTTGCTGATGAGAGCTAACAGTGTGTGCAGGATTCTCACTGTCCTTGCTACTGTGGTGGGTGATGGGTGTCTGTATCCTGGAAACACACAGACAGACACATACTCAGGGACAGTGTGTTTGGCACATTAAAATATTTCTGAACAAAAAAAAAATTAGACAAAGTAAACTTAGACAAAGGAATGCTTCATTGTTAACCTCCCCCACAGGACATGTGGTCGGCCATCTTTGGTTCCGCCATCTTGGTTGTAGTTCCTTTGTTTTAAGCCATGTGGCTTAAGACAAAGAACTAACTTAAGTCAGCCATCTTGCCAGTTTCCCCAGACACACACACACACACATACACATACACATTCACACACGCACAGATGTACATAGTGTTTTTAGACTAGGTTACAGTTTGTGTTTTGTCATTTCATTTAGTATTTGTTCAAATAAACATGTTTGAACACTGAATAGTTTGCTGGTCTTTTTAATGTTGCACAAAAGTGAGTATTACCAACCTCTACGCTGCATAACTCGAAATCAACTTCCACTAAGTATTGATGTGGTAATTTTGGTTGTAGTTATTAACTTAATTATTAATCAGGGTTCCAAATTAATAATTGGTATATTTCATGAGACTGATTTAATGAATTGGCTATCGGGTGCCCCAAGGTGGGGTGGAGGTGAGGTTAATTTATGTAATAATTAGTTACTTAATACTAATATTTTTAACATGAATATTTTTTACTAATTTTGATAGCCAATAACACCAAGTTGACCCCAACAATGTCCATCCAGTCACCCAACAAACAGCACACTGAGTATCAGTAGCTGCTTTACCTTTGAGTAGGTGGCCCACCAGTGCAAAGTTGAAATTGGCACTAAAATTAAGGCCCACAAAGTGATCCATCTGCTTACAGTGCCACTCTAAAGGACGTCTGATTTCCATGAAAACTTCCTCTGGACTCTGGAGGAAAAAAATCAGGAAGATAAGAGGTGTATGAACAAAGTATACAGGGTCATGTCAGCAATTTAAAAACATAAAAAAAAAAAAACTATCAGAGGAAATGCCCTAACCCATTAAATGCTGTTTGATAAACTCTAAGCAGGTTGTCATTTGCCTTGTGCTGTCTGGGGAGTGTAGTGTGTTTGGATGTGTTTTACCTTGTCGTTGAAGACGCGCATCGTGTCCAGAGTGTGGAGGTTCTGCTCCAGCAGGGCTGTTCCAGCAGAGTACAGGTTGACTTCATCCAGCTGCAGCACAGCTACTGCCACCCAGAACAGAGCTTTGTGCATGGGAGACTCCTGCAAACACACACAGTGTGATTGGCTGAACACAGCAGGGAATTCAGCTCATTTACAATTAATGGAGAATGTTACGAATTACAAAAATAATCTTAATATTTGATTAATCTTAGCACAGATTTTCCACCTTAAATAACTTTATTCAGTCTTGACCATTGCCACTTCAGTTAAATAACTGAACTCTGCTAAGCTGCTAAGCTGCTACAAACAGTGGAGAACTGCTGTATACAGTTTTGTCCAATTCAAAATGTCAGACAAAAATACTGCAACAGTTTTAAACTATTTTATTTAGTTGACACAGACTTATCTCAAACTAACAGCTTCAGTTAAAGTGCAAAAAGAAAAAAATATTTTAAAAGTGGTTCTCTTTGGGAAATATTCAGCAGTAATGAAACAGCGTGGTGCCATCTTGCTGTGGCTGCAGGTGTGGTTGTTTACCTTGCTGAGTAGAGGCTGCAGCTTGGTCAAAGCAATGACTGTGGCTTCTATTAACACCTGGCTGTTGTAATTGTCTGGCCCCTTCAGACAGCTCTCCAGACCCTATGAGGGTGTGACGAAGACAGAAGAGAGAGATAGAGATGTCTGAATAAATCTGCTGTAGACTGGCTGAGAGGTGCTGTGGAAATGTGTCTATCTCCTGATAACTAACCCGGTCTATACTGAGCAGAGGGCTGGCTTTGCTGAGGATTCGGATGATCTGCTTGATTTGGCTGTGGCTCACTCTCTTACTGATGCAGCCAAACACCACCAGAGCTCTGGGCTGGAGAGACGGGTTGTACTGGAACGCAAACCTGGAATCCAAACACACACAAACACATGTGATGCACACTGCACATCCATATTCTGAGCACAGCTGCATTCAAACAAGATGGAGGAGGTTCATACTTCTGTGCGAGCTCTGTCCACTGGTCTAACCACTTGCAGGCTGGGATGTCCCTCATACAAGCCTGAGGAAGACAACACAGAGCACACAGACTGAAGGCAGCTGACAGATCTGGAAACTCTCAGTTGGAGAAAGCACACACAGTGAGGTTCAGACCAGAGTGAGCTTCTCTGAGTCCTGTTCTACTTCTTTCACTGTTTCCCACAGTCAAATGAAGCATTTAATAAAGAGAAAATATAGTAAATAACACTGGGGAACAGAGAAGGAGTTACAAACTGATGACCAGCTTGACTTTCTTTGCTGACCTCCATGATCTCCAGTAAGGCTTCAGTAACCGTCTCCAGGGAGGACAGAGCGAACGTCTCCCGTTCGTAGGAGCCCGGTGAGAAGGAGCGGTCTCTGTAGCTGGAGCGGAAGGCGATGACGGCGGCTGACTTGACTTTGCTGATGCCAAACAGCAGGTAAAACTTGGGCAGGGAAAACTCAGTCAGGCTCAGCCTCAGGACTTGCTTCGTCTCCTCTGGAATCATTCAACACAAAGACATACATTTACTCTGATAGGACACAGGTTATTTTATTTCTCTAGTCTGAATACATAGGCTTTGGAACTGCTCTTTCTACGCAGTGCTGGCCTAAACACACAGCTGAGGTCAGTCCTCACCACTGAAGTTGAGCTGTGAGCATGTGCACAGGGAGTGGATGATGTTGATGACCAGACCGTGGGTGGATGCCCTGAGGGACAGCGGCCCAGTGGCTACCAGCAGGGTCACCACATGGAACAGGTAGGGCAGGTGGGCTGCAACATCCAGGGAGTTGTTGAAGGACAGCATGAGCATGTAGCGAGCCAAGATGGCGATGTCATCCCACATCAGATGCTGCTCCAGTGTGGGTGTTGGCGACAGGCACGTCTTGTCTATGATCTTACACATCCGGCCAATGACCTGCCACACCAGAGAGTGACGTTAAAACTCCAAACTTCTCATATAATTTTCAAAATGAAGACAGCTGATAACAAAATAAAACATTGTTATTGGTTTATCTGATAGGAACAGGTACAGTTTACACAGACAAAACTGAAAACAGCTCAGCCAACATGACAAATCCCACACAGGATCACTGCATCACCTCGATGAGGCAACAGATGTGCCCAATGATCGGGACTGCCCCTGGTCAAATTGGGGCCCTAAGCAAAATTTTGTTACGGATAGTAGCAGCCAGACATTCACAGCCTTTCACAGATGCACACATCTGCATTTTTTGGATGTAAAATCAAGGAGGTCACGGTATGACAGTTGGTCTAAAGTTATGCTCATGATAGCCAGGCCACTTCAGCATTCTTGTGCTACTGATGAGTGGAGGTATCTCTTAATAAGCTTTTAATAAGCTCTTGCTTGTGCCGGATTCAAAATGTCTTTTAGCCGATATCTCTTCTCCTGCAGTAGAGCCCTGCTCTGATCAGTGATTGGTCAGATGTTGATTGTCAATCATTGCAGCAATTTATTCATGATCAAACTGCTGTGATAAAACATGTAACAGACTTTCCGACAAACAGGACTGTACTGAACTAGTCCACTGTGAGGAGCCTGCGTAAACTGGTTATGTCTCTCTGGACATGGAGCTAATACATATGATAAAATGACTGTAGTTACAACCAGTTGGAAAACAACATTTATTCAACTCCTGGGTGACAGAGAGTTCAAGAGCAGCAGACAAAGGTCCATTGTGCTCAATAGGCTGTCCTGCCATGACATCAGACTCTTACCGTGTGGATAACACCAGCATTAACACTAATGTATGCTCCAACACACATGTCCACCCGGTCATTTAACATTCTTAAATCCAGGACAACACTTTGGTAAAACTACACTAAATCACTAAGGAGAGCAGCACTTCAGCTTGAACACTGACTGGCTTTCTTAGTCCACAGTCTTCACAATGGCCACCATTCACTGCAGTGCTGGTGTCTGCCATAATAGGAGCCAGGGCCTGGCTCTTCTTTTGTGTCGGCCTGTGTATGTTGTGTTTGTTTATCTGACTAGCAGGCTGAATTTGGATCCAGAGCACACAGATGATGGATGGTGAGTGGATGAGTTTGTCTCTTTGGAGTCTCTAAGTCAGGAGACATTTCCAGCTGTGGACTGATTTCCTCCATTAACAAGTAAGTCATTACTTCATTTAATGCTCATTTCTCACATCAGTGTCAGTTTGGTGCAAAAATTAAGCCTTTAACAAAAGTTCCACTCATTCATTCGCCTTGTCAGTTAAATTCATATGCTAGTGCTGTAAAACATCCATACTGTATTAATGTTGCGGGATATAACGTTTAGATTTGACTTTGACAGTACTTAAAGAGTTTTAATTAAACTCTGTAGACCGATTTGAAGTTACATGTTCCCTAAAACACACTATAATGGGCTGGGTAGCTGAGAATAGTGACAGATGTACACAGGCCTGCAAATTCAAGAGGGAAGAAAAACTTGAGGAGATGTGAAATGAAACTGCAAAAGAAGTCTGAAGTAGATTTTTACTCATTGAAAGTGTAAATGGAGAATTCTGGTGCAGTCTGAGGGGAAAACAGAGGCAGAAGAAATACTATTTTTAACTTATCAAAGGTCAAAAGAACATGAGACTTGCACAGCAGAGACAGGCTGAGTCATTCAGTTGCACTGCTTTACATGTACATGTATTTCTGTATTCTGGTCTTAACCAGGACGGACATCATGTGATTACTGCTGCTGCTCAACCTTTTCCTTCCTCAAACACTTCTCTCTCTGCTGCAGTTCAAGACTGACAACAGTGAAACTGCTTTTAGTGAAACACACAGTGACCACATCATGCAGTACTATGTCAACTGATGCCTGAAGCGCACACCAGGTACCCCACAGAGAAAGAGGACGTAGTAGAGGTACAGTAACAGGACAGAGTATCCCTGCTGCTGAAAGCTGCTCCACGGAGCAGAGATCCGTGGGGCTCCTTTTGCACGAATTACTGCATCAATGCGGCGTGGCATAGAGGCGATCAGCCTGTGGCACTGCTGAGGTGTTATGGAAGCCCAGGTTGCTTTGATAGCGGCCTTCAGCTCATCTGTATTGTTGGGTCTGGTGTCTGTCATCCTCCCCTTGACAATATCCAATAGATTCTCTATGGGGTTCAGGTCAGTTGGCTGGCCAATCAAGCACAGTAATACCATGGTCAACAAACCAGTTACTGATAGCACTGTGGGCAGGTGCCAAATCCTGCTGGGAAAGGAAATCAGCATCTCCATAAAGCTCGTCAGCAGACAGAAGCATGAAGTGCTTTAAGATCTCCTGGTAGACAGCTACATTGACTTTGGACCTGATAAAACACAGTGGACCAACACCAGCAGATGACATGGAACCCCAAATCATCACTGACTGTGGAGACTTCACACTGGACTTCAAGCAACTTGGATTCTGTGTCTCTTCACTCATCCTCCAGACTCTGGGACCTTGATTTCCAAATGAAATGCAAAATTTACTTTCATCTGAAAAGAGGACTTTGGACCACTGAGCAACGGTCCAGTCCTTTTTCTCCTTAGCCCAGGTAAGACACTTCTGACATTGTCTCTGGTTCAGGAGTGGCTTGACACAAGGAATGCGACACTTGTAGCCCATTTCCTGGACATGTCTGTGTGTGGTGGCTCTTAATGCACTGACTCCAGCTACAGTCCACTCCTTGTGAAGCTCGCCCAAGTTCTTGAACCGGCCTTGCTTGACAATCTTCTCAAGGCTGCAGTCATCCCTGTTGCTTAAGCACCTTTTCCTACCACACTTTTCCCTTCCAGTCAACTTTCCATGAAAATGTTTTGATACAGCACTCTGTGAACAGCCAGCCCTTTCAGTGATGATCTGCTGTGGCTTACCCTCCTTGTGGAGGGTGTCAATGAGTGTCTTCTGGACAACTGTCAAGTTAGTAGTCTTCCCCATGATTGTGGTTGTGTGTACTGAACCAGACTGAGAGATTCATGGTATTTATACTGCATAAATGGTGATTTACATAAATTCAAAATTAGATATTCTAATATTCTGAGATATGTAATTTTCTGTTTTTCTTAGCTGTAGCCGTAATTATCAACATTGAAATAAAAAAAATGCTTGAAACGTTTTTGTTTATATGTAATGAGTCTAGAATATGTACAATTTTCAATTTCTGAATTAAGTGACAAAAAATATTGAACTTTTTCACAATATTTAAATTTTTTGAGATGCACCTGTAAATGGTCAAACAGGATCAATAAGTAGAGGTATGTGTGTGGTCTAGGTATTCCTCATGTGATCTGACTAGGCTAACATATAGAACAACATGAAGCTCACAGTGGAAAGTCTCACCTTGCTGGACACTAGCTTGACGTTCCCTGAAGCCAGAGCCACTGCAGTGTCAGCCATGACCTCTGCTTTGATGGAGCCCAGGCCTCCTGTGGCACTGGTCTTAATGAAGCTGTCCAAGACCACGTCCAATAGGTCTGTTATCTGAACACACAGAGACAGACTTAGAGACCAAATCAACCAGACAGCTCAACAAACAGGTGGTAATGTGGTGCACTCACCTGGCCCAGGCTGCCCCAGATCTTGGCCTGGATAGAGGGATACATCTGCTTTTCATTGATGGTCATGGTGATGAGTTTGTCCAAAATTGCAGTGACGCGCTGGCGCTTGGCGTCATCATTGTGCTTACAGAAGCGAACCAGGTTGAGCAGCCAGGGCGTCATGTACTCCAGACAGAGATGCTTCAGCTCAATACCTGCCAACAGACCAACAACAAGACTTATTAACACCACTCCACACACTACAGTAAAAGTCAGCATTGACTCATAGGGGTGGGCAATATGGCAAAATATATGATCATGACTTCTTTCCCCATATTGATCAATTTCAATCTTCTATGTAGAGGTGCAGGTTAGACAGTCAGCAGTTTGTGAAAATGATTTCCTGTCTGGGAGTTCGTACCTACAGTCCAGCACTTTAATGAGTTTCCCGGACCCACCTGTCTTTACTGTGCTCAGGGGCATCATATCTTTAGCTGAGAAGTAGGAAACTGTGTTTGTCATATCCATCACTTTTCATAAAAGATGACAGAATAGATGTTAGTTTTGGTTCAGCCCTGTTATCCCTGCAAGGACTTGGTGTGGACGGACAAACAACATCTTCATCCTCTCTGTGTGGTCGCTGGGATGAAACCTTTTCAGCTGATTGAAAAGATTTGTTGTGCCTTTATTTTGTTGGTACTGACCGTCATCTTAATCTGGCCTTTGAATGTGAGTTCTTCACTTTTGTGCCTCTCTCTGGTTCCACTCATGTTTCTTATTGTCCACAGCTTTCTTCACTGCCGGTAGGTCCAAAAGTACGTTGCAACAGGAAGTGGGTGCGTACTTTGATGTGCAGCCAAGACCTGCTGCCTGACTGGCTGTGGTTGCATTAATGCTGCCGTGTGACAGGTTGTTAGAATAAAATTCCCTGAGCTAATCATCTTAATCGACATAAATTTTATCATCATCAGATTGATATCGTTTTATCGCCCAGCCCTACTGACTCCTGGCTCTATGCTGAATTATATGAGGGATATTAGAGAGAAAACTTTGTGTAACATCTCCTGAGGCTCTGTAGACCTTCCTGATGAAGTCACAGTCATGTCATCAGTTATCTCTAAGGAAGCCTTACAAACCAAAGGCAGGCAGGGAGGCTCACAAAAAATGATTAACTGTAGGATCCTGTTTAACACACACTTACAAAATATAATCAATACATTTGCTATGTTGCTGTGTTATTACAGATTATTTTAAAGAGGACAGGGCAAGTGGAACATATTAACTTACTAGACTTGCTGAAGCCTGAGATGCACTCCTCTAGAAACTCCAGTGTCAGATGGGGCTCATTGGCAGCCAGAGTCTTGCTGATTGAGACTATGAAGAGGGTGTTGTTGGCTGGGATGCAGAGGCCTGACGTCTCCAGTAGCTGGCCCTCTATTTTTAGGTTGAAGGTGCACGTCAAAGCACACAACAGATTGTAAGCCGCAGACCTGGATGTGGGAAAGACAAGAAGTCAGAGCTGTTAAAACATCACTAGAGTAGTGCAAAACAGCAGCTTCTCTTAAATGAAAATGTCAAATTTAAGTTTAAGGTGTAAGGTGTGTGTAAAGCCCTGAACCTTCACAAACTATGATATATGACCAAATATAATTTCACCTCAGCCTCTTACTACCTGATGGGAAATCTTATTGTTATTGTTATGGTATTTCAGACAGTAGAATCCCTCAAACTTTGTGCTGACAGCTTGTGTTTGTCCATTTTCCTGTTTGAATATATATGTAATGTTCAGGAGTCCACTGTCTTCGTTTGGATGTCCACATACTTTTGACCATTTAGCATAATCAAACTCTACCTGTGAATCTACACTGCTAAAACCACACAAGGTCATTTTACATGTGCAGCCCAACACAGAAGTGATTTGTAATGTTGGTACAAATCCTGATACAAAACAAAAGACAGTGAGTACTTTTGCTGCAAAGAGAGCAGCTGGTTGTAGCTTGGATAACAGTTTTGATTACATAGCAGAAATTACAGTTTGTTTAGAAAAAGACAAATCCTTGGTGTTTTCCCACTTCTTTGATTAAAGCTGGTCATACTACTTCCTAGAAGAACTCTGCAGGACCAACCTCAGGCTAGGGTCAGAGCTGCCCAGGTTGAGGAGAGCGATGTTGAGCAGAGTGCCAGGAACGTCTTTTGGTCGGATCTTGGTGTGCTGTGGGATGGAGTCGGGCTGTGACAGCTCCCAGCGGGTCCTGATATGGATGATGGACTGAACAATGGCATCACACTCCTGGTGCATGAATGTGAGCGGCGTGCCCTGATTAGCCATGGTGAGGGTGAACTGGCTCTCATCCACCAGGCAAATCTCCTCGATCTCTGATGCATAGTAGACGTCATTGAGGAAGACCGACTGGCCGAGGACACGGGTCCGCTCAGCTGAAGTCACCTGAACTGCTGTCGAACCGACCTGATCAACAAGAAAATGTTTGGTTTAAGAATCCCAGGGCTTGCCTGAATTTCTCTAATGACTATGCTAACCTTTTCTGATCTAATATAGTCTTAAGTATTCAGCACCTTTGAGTACAACTGCTGTGGCTGCATGCTCACCTTTATTGAGACCTTGGTGTCTTTGTGGGCCAGCTTCAGGGCATTGTGGAACACTTTCAGGTCTTCCTCCAGGGTCAGTGTGGCTGCAGGCAGCTTCTGTTGGTCAGGTTCGATGTGCTCGGCCAGCTTAGCTGGAGAATCAATGAACTGGAGCCTCTTGCTCCCCTTCAGGCCTGTCAGCAGCCGCTCGTGGTACTTGGTGTACTCCCTCACCCAGGTGTTGCAGTTGTAGACATAGACAGCTGCTACATTCTCATACGCAAAGCCAGGAAAGACCACAAACCACTTGGATAGGAAGTCGGTCTTGAAGCGATTGCTGGGTCCTACATGTGTCAAGTCTACTACTATCTCATAGGGCTTGGCATAGTAGGGTTTGAGGGTAAGAAGGACGTGGTAGATGAGCAGGTCACCATTGATCTGGCCTGTTTTGAACCTAAAGATAGGAAAAAAAGAGACAAAGTCAAATTAAAAATCAGGACTGTAGTAAATGATGTCTGAGTTGGGGGTGAGGTTTGTACACATGAGCCTGCCTAGAACTGTTTATAGCAGAATATGTTTTGGTTTCTGAGAAACAACTTTTCTTTTTTAACTCTTTTCTTCTAAGAGCGTGGTATCAAACCGGAGGCCCTGAAATAACCAGAGCAGAAAAGACCCAGAGAGGGGGTCAGGAAGTGAGCTCAGAGCATCTCAAGAGTGCATCTGCAGCAGGTGTCTCACTCCATCTCTCCACCAAGACTACTACCAGAAGACTACTTCAAGTAAGTATTGGAAATATGAGATCATGCAGCTTCTCTCTTAATCACATTAAAACTTTAATTTGTTCCTATAGAACATGATACCTCAAAACCCATTAAGGCAAACTTAAATGGAAAATCACCTTTCTGTTCTGTACTGTTTACAGTGGTGCTGAGCAAATACACACTCTCTTCATCAGGGCTAAGAGTGATTCAGTGCATTTAAATTCAGCTCAAACAGTTTATTGTTGGAGGCTGTGAAAGATGCAAACAGTCAAAGTTTCTGTCTTATTTTCAGAGTACAATGGAAAGCACCAGAACTTCTCTGTGGCTGTTTGTCCTGCTCAGCCAGCTTCCATTCTGTCCGACTGATGCAGGACAAGGCTTTTCAGCTATGCAGACGATGAATACATACAAAATAGCAGGTCAAGATGGAAGTTCTACTGCTGCCATGGAGTCCAGCCTCACTACTGTTGACCACACAAACTCCCCCGATACAGACACCAATGGCACTCGTGCCGACTGCTTGATCGACACTGAGATGGGTCTGATTGCTATAGGTTCAGCAGGGGGGCTGATTGTCTTCCTGCTGGTTGCCACTGTGGTACTGGCATGCCAGGTCTGCCACATTCAGCACCGGGTTTATGCCCTGCAAACCTCCCGGTCCAACATGGACTTGGTGAGCGGTACGAGCTACTGGGGCCCTGACCAGCCAGAGGCTGGAGGAATGGTGGGGCCCTGTGACGCCAGTGTCATGCTTGAGGAGGTGAGAGCAGAGAGCAAGATGGAAGAAGAGAGGCTGCCTGAAATACAAGATGTAAGGGAGGAGGCTGGGGCAGGACTTGAGGAAGGGGCCACGGTAATGGTTTTTGACCTAGAGGAGGCCAGTCAGATGAAGAGCTCCAGCTCCAGGGACTCCTGTCTTGAGGTTCCCAGAGATCTAGAGGACATGCCCCTTGTTGTGTGAGGAGGTAACCTCAGCAAACTCCAGCCTCAGACACTTCACTCAAGACAAACAGCAACCAGTCAGTTCAGCTCATGTGCTGTGGTTTAACTTGTTTGATTCACATTCTCTTCAGTTTATTTCACCTGACAGAATTTAACTAAAACCTTAGTAAAATGTTTGAAACTTGGAATACTACTGCTGATACAGTACCTGAGGTTTAGTACCCATACCCAAAAGGATAGTTTTAGAGAAAATGAAACAGAACCCTTGTAGTAGATCATCTAAAACAAGAGCAAAATTATGTTTCTAATCAGGAACCATCTGATCAAACATTAAGCAAAGTTTACCATCCAGTTTTTGATATTCAATGCTCCTGACATTTTGGTTGGTAACAAAATAATAATGAAGTTCAACACCAATGTGTATACATTTTAACAGATGAATCTACTAACAGAGTTTGTTAAAATAACAGGCATTTTTGAAAAAGTGAGGCATACATTTTTCATACCCAAAAGGTTAGCATTTTTCAAGATAAATGCTGAAGTATAACTTTTAAATATCTAAAAATATCTAACATGATATTCTACATATTTTAACACTTGCTTTGTATATTCAACACTTGCTGTAAGACTACTTGATTTGGATCAATTCACAACATAACTGAGTGGACACACAAGAAAAAAAGATGAAAAGGCAGAGCAATGACTACAACAGCACATTTGTATCACAGAGATGTGAACTCTGCTGCTGCTAAAGCCATGCTAAAATAATGGTCACAAAGTTGGGCATATTGTCTGCTAACAGTCCTTGTTGTATTAATAAATCTCTGTTGAATTTAGCTGTCTGACCTCTTACCTGTACTGCAGACTTTACTACTGCTCTTTTATAACTCATCTGTACACAATAAAGAACCTGTTCAAATGCCAGGTTTTAAATAAATTGATTTTTGCATTGTGTCAATGTCTCATGTTTAAAATTCAGAATTCAGGTCACTATCCTATTCATATTGGCTTCTACAAATTACAAACGCAAATGTTCTTTTTATATAGAGAACTGCATTATTCAGTGTACACAACTACAATGTGATACCTGCAGTGACACCGAGGTTTGGGGGATGAAATTGTGAGGAAATACAGTTCAGAAGGTTCAGGCTCCTCTGGCCTTAAGACTGTGGGTGTGGTGAATTATACTGACACTAAGGTTGACTGCACAAACTAAGGCTTGTGGTCAAACATTAACCATACTCACTAATCACTCACTTTACGAGAAACTGGTCATTGCTCACAGAAAGGTTCTGCTGTGCTTCTTCAGTGTGTGTAAAAGAAGTGTAAGCTTCTTTTATATGAGCTGACTGTGTTTTTACTCAGGAAGGCTGAGTTTCTGATGTTAAATCATGTATGGTGTAGAGTCCTCACTCATTACCCGTATCTGAAACAAAGAGCATGGTAGGTGTTACTTTTATCTATTCCTGAGTGAGGTCAGAAGACATTGTGATGTGTTTGATTTGTGCAGGGTTCAGTCACTGCAAGTTTTAATACAGTGAGTCATAACCACGTTCACGTCTGACATGGCAGCTACATGGACCCTGAATGTGGATGTGAATCCATAGCTCTGTTCATCATGCCCGATGATTCAACAGAAAAAAAGAGCACCTATGTGTAGAGTACATGTTTAATGTTTCTGTCTAAGAGGTAAGCATTTCTTAATGCAGTGAAGCTTTGGTGTGAAATATGAATACTGTTTTGTATAGCAGACTGAGAATGCAGAGGACTGTCATCACTCACGTCACACTTCCTGTAAGTGAGGCAAGAATCAGTCTTGAGTTTTCAGCAGAGAAAGGGCCTCAATGTCGTTAGTTCCTTCTTTCATTCAAGAGACATCCTGCCAAACAGCTACCAGTGCAACATCCCATAACTATTTCACTTCATATTCATCCCAGGACGACACAGCTGATGTCTTACACAGATTCTCTGCGTAAAGTCCCTGGTAAGTACATTTTAATAATCTGAATTATTAATGTAGTTTTATGTGCACCTAATATCTTGCAAACTTTGGACTGATGCTGGAGGGGAAATGGGGGTGTGACCAAACAAAAATGCATGAAAATAGATTTGGATACAGACTTGTACCTGTCTGTTGGATTGAAACAGTCTCACAACAACAATTTAAAGGTGACAATCACAACTAAATCACCTTAGAGCCATTAGTAATGGAGGAATAATAAAAATGAAGTTAATTAAAAAAAAAGTCATTAAGCTCTTACTTGATTAAACTTCAAACCTCCTTTAATTTCAGATATTTTAATGTTGTAAAATATAACCACTCCATTGGAGAGGTGAATGTAAATCAGATGAAACTGCTGATGATACTGCTTTAAAAATATCAGTATGCACTGTTGAAACATGCCTGTTTTAAGTTGCATTTTGAGAAAATTATGATTTTTTTTGGCTCAAATTCCCATTAACTATTTCCTCATTAAATGACATTGCTTCAGCTGATATGCTGTGTAACTTCCTAAAATAGCCTCTTAACTTCCTCTGTTCTGGCTACAGAAACAGCCAGAAGACTGAAGAAAACAATGACTATGCTCTCGGTTTTCATATGGCTGCTGCCACTGATAGCATGCAGCACAGTCACATCTGGCCAGAGTCACAACTTCACTTCTGTGACGACAGGCAAGGAAACAGGATATAAGTTCACTCAGGGTCATCTGACAACACAGGACGCATCCAGCTTAAATCCACTCTCAGGTAAACTGTCCATCACAGCTGATGTAAATCCAACAGAGAGAAAAACTACAATACCCAGCACCACACTTCCCCTTCAAGCAACACCCTCTCAGACATTCTTACCAGTGAAGCAAAAAGCAGCAACTCCAACCAGTTCCATGTTGTCTCAGTTCGACAGCTCAACAGTAGGTCTACAGTCCACAACAAACATCACAGTCACATCATCAGCAAAAAAGGTCGTAACCAGTCAAACCAGTAACCCAACCACAATGACGGGGGTACCTCCAATACTAAGAAACTCCACCCAAAGCCAAGACACAGGAAAGACATTGACCGTCCTACTGACAAGTGATAACATGACCCATCAGCCTACACACCTGGCACAGTCTACACAGCTCATCTCTACTGCAACCACCTCCACCAAGTCTACTGGTACCAGCCCAGTCACAGGTGGTAAGACTGCACACTCCACAGGTATCTACAAAACTACACCAGCCACGACAAAGACTCAATTCAATCACATCACTAGGGCAAAGAAAGGACAAGACCCACCAGGAAAAAAGGGAACAAACCACAGTAAAGCAGTGGCAGGGATAATAGGTGGAGCCTTGGTCTTGTTGATGGTCGTACTTGTGGTCATCTTCATAAAGAAACGGAAGCTTCAGAAGCAGCAGATTACAACGACAGACTGGGCTGGTCCTTCTCCATTTCTAGACGGTGGAGCTGATGATGACCACACAACACTGAGGTCACACAACCGAATTTCTCTCTCCAGCTTCTTACCTCAGAGGCTGTCCAAAAGATTGTCCTTGCTCCCAGAAACAGAGGAGGAGTTAGTAAACATGACACCAGGAACTACATTTGGAGATAAACGTCAAAGAAATACATTAGGTCTACCGGTGGATGGAAAGGATGTGCCAGAAACCAATGAAACTGCTACAGTGCTTCAAGAAATGAAAAGCACAGGAGACATTCCAGAGACTGTAGAAAACTCTGTCTCAGTGACCTCCGCACAAACAAATGGCCAACACTCCACAACCAACAACTCAGAGGCTGCAAATCCTCCTACTCTATAAGGAGTCGTGGAAAATGCTCCAGAACAACTGAGTGAGCCTGGGTCATCCACAAACCCTGCAAAGCTCCACTATCATTGGTTTCTTGGCAGCAACATGTGTGAGTGAGAACACAGGAAACTGACCAACTTATCACCAAACCAGGACGAAAGAGAAGTTGTGTTTATCTACGTCTCTGCTGCCGTATGTGGAGGATAATATTAAAAGATAAGAAAATGGTAATAAAACACCCACAACATTTTAAACTACGTCATTAACTGTAGAGAGAAAAGTATTTCTTGACATTTTTAGATCCTCAACCACGTGTGATGTACATGTCAGAGCCAGGTTTTAAGTCAACCTGCTTCTAAATTATAACAAGGCCGATGTGCCTCTCACCATCAACACTTCAGAGTCTCACACCAGAGCCTTGCAGGATTTCCTTTATCATCATGTAAAAATGTCACCCAGACCTGAAGAGTGTCAAGTTTCATCTGACACAGAAGTTAGAATCAGTTCATATGACCGTATCAAAAGCAGGATGTGGATCTGGTCAAATTGATTTACTGTCTGCAGGGTGATTTGGCATGTACAGCGGACAAGAGAATAGAGTCACATATCTTTGTATTTTACATATCATGTTTCACAAGTTTAATTATTTCAGAAGAGCTCATTTCGGACTTGCAGATTAGTTAGTTTTTTGACAGGCTTGTGCAGTCTAAAAATGGTTTTGCAGACTTATAGGAGAGTTTCTCTTGTAGTATTCCAGTGGAACTGTAGGCAACCTGTCATAGAATAGAAACCACTGGCTACGTGACTGTCAACCACTCTGCCCATCGTCCCAGACTCAGCACATTTCAGCTCCAAGCTGCACCTACTGCTGATGGTCAGGGTCACGGTCAGAGAGGGACTGTACTCATACATAGACAATAAAACACTCCGAAATTAATTTCAGACACATGGAACAGAAAAGCTGGACTGTTACATTCGCCAGCAGGAATATTATACCCACCATCAGCTGGTTTGTTAGTTAGATATCTGAAAAACTCATAACAACTCTTAATCTGGATCCAGTGGGGGAACCATGAACTTGAGGCATTTCAAGAGATTTCATCTCTTCCTACCTGTGCAGCCTCGGCCTTGGTGACTTTCCTCTGTTCAGTGTGGTTATTCATGTTGTGCTGTTTCTAGGCTGAGACATGAGAAAAGTACCTCCATATATTCAATCTGGTTGTCTGCTCATATTGTTCTTTTGCATGTTGGTAGTAACCCTGATCATAATGCTTTTATCAAAATGTCTGTAAATCTATATTTTGAACTTGTTTCTGAACGTTAGGCAAAGAAAAAAACTCATGGTGAAACTGGTTTCTGTCACGTTTTTGAGTGGTTGTGGTTTTTATACCAAATTATTCTACACCTGTACATGAACTGGTTTCCTCCAAACAGTTGAACTACTAAAAATATTAAACCTGGGCAGACCAAGGACCAAGTTAATGATTTTACTGAAATCAGATTTATTCAGCTCTTTCAGCTCATCCCAAGTGATAGTTAACAGTCATGGCACTGACACATTCAGAGTCACAGCCATAAGCCAAGAGGTGCTGTAGACTATCTAGGTTAGTTAGTTTTCATTACATATCCATCAATCAAATCAATAATCCCTGATCATCTCTCTTAATTCACCTTTATATTTATGCAACCTGTCACCTACCACCTCATCAATATAACAGCATTGACTGATTTTCATCACTAACATGGCATCTCCTTATTAAGTAGAGATGGTAAATAATTGCTAATTTTCATATCCAGCAGATACAGAGCAACATTTGCATTTCATTTAAAGTCAAATGTATGTATGTAGTATATTCCTTCTCATTTTATCTGACTGCGTCTGTCTGTTGCAGAGCAGGTGGAGGACAGTGTGCAATATGACCAAAATCTCACATTCCAATAATGATTTACCGTTGTCCTCAAAATTATTCATACCCTTGCTAATTTTTTTAATTATTTTTTTTGTGATGAAATGCATGAAGTGCATTTTTTCAAGTTTGTTTATGAGTTATATGTGACCACCAAGTGAAAGAATGAAAACAATACACAATTCAAGAAACTTCATTTCAGGGGTATTTTATTCATGGATTCCCCAAAAATACCATGTTCAAAATTATTCATACCCCTGACAATATCTCAACAAACATGTCCCAGTTGTGTTAATCTTTGTCCGGTAGTTATTTCAAGATGTTACAATGGAATAAATACCTTTAACATTGTTGACCAAATGTTACACACTGATTAAAAAAAAAAAAGAAAAAAAAAAGCATATATATATAAATAGTATAACGTATAAATAGAGGAAAAGTGTTCTGGTCATTCTCAATTTCTGGTCATCATGGTCAAGAAGAAGGTCAGTGAGGACCTACGTCAACCTCTTTGTGCATGCCCACAGTAAAGGAAAGGGTTACAAGGCCATTTCAAAGCAGTATGATGTCCCTGTGGCAACCATCCAGAGCATAATCAACAAGCACAAGAGGTTCAACACTGTTAAAAACCTCAGCGGGCGTGGCAGGAAGTGTAAGGTGTCCCCCAAACTTGCCAGGAAAATCTGCCGAGAGGTCAACAACAACCCCCAGACCACAACCAAGGCCCTAATTGAAACGCTTGACCAGGCAGGGACCAAGGTGTCACGGTCCACCATCGAGCGAGTCTTGCACAGAGGACCATGGACGTAGGCCTCGGAAGACGCCGCTGCTCAGGAAGAAACATGTGGAGGCTCACCTGGCCTTTGCTAGAGGTCATCTGAAGCAAGATCCCAGCTTTTGGTCAACCATCCTGTGGTCTGATGAGACGAAGTTAGAGTTATTTGGCCATGTGGATGCTGAATATGTCTGGAGGAAGAAAGGAGAAGCATACAAGCCGAAGAACACTGTGCCCACAGTCAAGTATGGTGGTGGAAACGTAATGCTATGGGGATGCTTCTCTTCCAGTGACACAGGGAACCTTGTCAAGGTCCAAGGAATCACGAGAAAGGAGGATTACATCCAGATTCCTTGATGAAAACGTGAAGGAATCTGCTGAGAAACTCCAGCTTGGCCACAACTGGACATACCAGCAAGACAATGATCGTAAACACACTCCCAAGGTAGTGAAGAAATGGTTCAAGGACAATGATGTCAACGTCCTAGAATGGCCAAGTCAGAGTCCTGACCTGAATCCCATCGAGAACTTGTGGCATCACTTGAGGACCAGAGTGATGGCTAGGAAACTGACCAACCTGACCCAGCTTGAGGCTTTCGCCAAGGAAGAGTGAGCCAACATCCCACAGGAGACATGCAGGAAGCTTGTGGACACGTACAAGAATTGTCTAGAAGCAGTCCTAAAAAACAAAGGCTATGCTATTGACTATTAAAGAAAGACATTGGACTAGGGTATGAATAATTTTGAACATGGTATTTTTTGGGAATCTATGAATAAAATACCCCTAAAATGAAGAGTTTCTTAAATTGTGTATTGTTGTCATTCTTTCACTTGTTGGTCACATATAACTCATAAACAAACTTGAAAAAATGCAGTCATTTCATCACAAAAATAAAAAATCCCAAAAATTAGCAAGGGTATGAATAATTTTGAGGACGACTATATATGACAATATTGTACATTTTCTTTAAATTCTGTGAATTAATAGTTTATATATAATGACAACATGGAGTTTACCGTTTTTACATTTTAAATTATGTACTAAAAATTAATTTAGGAACCGGCTCCTGGATTTGTCTTGGCTGGTCCTTCTGTTTGGAGTGACCCAGCTCTGTTTCACTTTCACTCTCATGCTGGTATTCAACTTTCTGCCTGCAGCCATGGCCCAAGTGGACAGTGGCTTTTCAGAGCTGTTTCTCTGAGTACAGCTGCCTGCTGAAGCCATGAACCTAAATTTGTAAAGTTGTGGTCCAGACAGATAAACAAGGGGCTGAAACTCACTATAAAGCTCTGTAAAGCTTAGGGGAGCTGCAGGTTCAACTGATAATTCTCTGTAGGTTCATCACCACCAGAGACTCCTGAACTCTAAACACTGTTTTCATAGTCCATATCCATTATATCCACTTTAATCATCCAGGTAGTATTGGAGCTTTTTGCTAAAAACAGCTGCCTGTTCATGAAAGCAGAGAGAATGAACCAAAAAAAAAAAAAAAAAAAAAAAAAAAAACACAAAAAAAAACAATAAGCTAATAGAGGCTAAAAGGTGCTGCAGAGGAGAAGGAATGAGGATCGCTGGAGACAGGCCAGCTTGAAGAAAATGCACAACTAAAAATGATCAAATTCTTCTTGTAACAAAAATCTAAAAGTCTGGGGGACAGAATGTGCTAACAAATCAAATCTATCTTTAGGTGAACTTCATTTACACTGGAGAGTTGTGACTGAGTCTGTGTGTGTGTATGTTCAGAGCATAAATGAGAAAAGGTGTGTGCAGATAGATTAGAGCCGTTGTTTCTTCAAGTGTATAGAGGCATGCATGCGCACAAGAGCAAGAGCTGCTGCTATGAAGCATGCTGCTGTCAGCACACACAGACACACACACACACACACACTCTAGCTCTTGCTTGCCTCATCAGCAGCAGACTGGGCTGGCTGCTGCATCCCCCCCAACCCCCCACCCTCTCCCTCTCTCTCTTCGTCCCCCCATGCCTCTCTCCTTCTCCTAGCCCAAACCTCCAACTGCATTGAGAGCCTGCAGAGCGGTGAGCAGGATAGGGGCCAGCGGCAGCAGGCAGGATGTTTAATGCTGTGCCACGACATCCAGAACAGGCAGAGAACAGAGTGTGACAGCATCACCTTCCAACAGTAGAGACCCAACCGAAACACAAAGGAAAAATAGCTGGAGGAGGAGACGACAGGAGAAAACGAGAAATGACATGATGAGGTGAGTGACTGCAAATGGAATGAGAAAGAAAAATGTACGACCCACATATACCTGATGGGCAGGGCGCTGAACTGTTTCCTTAAGTTAATGCAGTACAGTACAGTGTGATACTGAGCTGGCTCAGGAGGAAACAACTCCCTGCTCTGTCACTATGCAGATTTCTCCTTCTAGTATTCCAAGGAGACACTGAGAAAAGTGATATTTACAGCATTCAATCCAACAGGAGGCATCAGAGATGCCAGGCACAATCACAGCATACAGAGTATTCACTGCAATCTGCAACTGCAAAAAAACTGAAACCGTGAGAGGAAATTTCTGGAACACATTTCAAAGGTGTTAGCATGTCCCGCTTTGCTGCATTTAACAACACAAACACACATAGACCTTCAGTCTTTACATCAGGATGTTGCCAGTCGTGGACACACAGTTATTGTATCATGTCTAATGAACAGAGTCTCACTGCAGCACTCTGAGCTTTGGTCCCATTGGCAGAGCTTCAAACCGGCTGGCACTCAGGATGACTAGCACCCTGATAAAATGCATCAGGAGCAGAAAGAAGCTATCTGTCCCAGTTTAGAGCAGGACTGGTCCTGACAGGAACGTCTGGGTCTAACTGATGTGTTAACGTACCACTCCATTTCTGCTGCAGTTCACATGAATCAGAGGCTGACTGTTCTCTAACTGTTCTAACTGTCTAACTGTTCTAACTCTAAATTCAGTAATAAACACAGTCTGGTGTTAGCTTAAGGCTCACATTAACAACTCAGCTTTGGTCAGAATGGGAATCTAATTATTGAGACTATAAGCAAAGTCTCAGAGGA
Organism: Lates japonicus; assembly: GCA_033238685.1. Classification (NCBI taxonomy): domain Eukaryota; kingdom Metazoa; phylum Chordata; class Actinopteri; family Centropomidae; genus Lates; species Lates japonicus. Next base: position 7,992,722 of record BRZM01000015.1, on the reverse strand, counting down.
AGGGCGAGCTGAGGTTTGGTGGGGACTCTGGTTCAGGACCTGGATTGGAGCATCTGTGTCCAAACAATGCTGAAAAGGTTGACTGTCAGTGCACAGACGAGGATTCCTAAATAATCAGTGAAAGACAATGAAAAATAAAAGATGACAGAATCTTATTTTAAACTAAAAGAGTAGGACAAGGCATGATGATTCACCATCTGGGAACAGCAAAGGGCTGAAGTACAGTTTGTGTCAGTCCATCGAGTACATGTTGAGATAACTCAGCGTATAACTGAAGAGTTTGACCTGATGAAAAGTCATTAGGATTCAGTACATGAAGGATGTTGGATAAAATGTTATGGCAATCAACTTGTTAATGGAAATCAGTTCTTGTTGATATCTCAGTGCAGGTTAAAGTGGTGGGCCAGCTGACCAAAGCCAAACCCAGAGCTCCGCATACAAACTGATGACAAGTACATGTCCATGTGGGTTTTCGGTCTGACATCTGAACACTTCTCTGTATGGAGATTCAATCTTAGTTTGTGATGTGTGTCACTGAATCGATTCGTTTTCAGCAGAGGTGATGAATAGTATTTTTACTGACAGAAATATAATATGTCTGAAAAAATGTAAGCATAAGTATTACCCTGTGTTTGAGCTGGCTGGGCTAAAACAACACTAAAGCCAATACATCACAGGATTATCTGGACCTTGACATGCAATGGGATACATGAGAAATCCAGTTTTCACATCAAAATGGAATAGGACAGACTGATTAACCAACCTGTACTGTTGGAGCTACCATAATAAATCGAGTCCATTCCACATGAGTAAACTCTGTGTATCACTGCGTAAACTATTATCATTTCTACCAGTTTCCATCCATTACTTTTCCTCCAGTTGCCAAACCTATGTTTAACACTTGTCTCTCACTCTGTAGAGCCCTGACCATGCCTGCCTGCTCTGCCTCTGTGCTCTGCCTGCTCCTCCTGCTGCTGTGTGGGCTGCTAGGAGGCTGGGTGCTGTCTATTTGCCCCTCTGTGTGCTCCTGCACCTGGGGACACCGTGTGGTGGACTGCTCCTCACGAGGCCTTACCAAGCTACCACATGGTCTGCAGCATAACATCCGCTTTCTCAACCTCTCTTTTAACAGGTAAGAAGCTGCAGTGTCATCAGCTCCAGACAATAAGAGTTTAGATTAAAAACAGCTGAACTTTTAATGATTACAGACAGGAGTATAACATTTCTAAAATTGATACTGAAACTGCAACACAAATCCATACTCTTTCATCACCGCAGAGGAACAAGAATGAGTCTTCCCCCATCCTGAGGGATCAGGCCTGTGGTAAAAGTTAGGCTAGTGTAATTCACTCAAGATGAAAAAAAATGTAATTAAACTGTGACTAAAAATTCAAGGTCTGAGCTGAACTGAATTTTGAGAATCTTTACACTCCTGATTATAGCCAAACAACAGTCGTCCTTGCTTCCCTTCCAATAACATCCTCACTGTACTGTATGCAGTAGTCTTTATTTGTCATTAATGTTAGCTAGTGACTGCTTGCAAGCTAGCTACACTGACTCCTAACAATACTGTGGTGCTGTGAAGGTTGCAGCATCTAGGACCTGACTGTTAAAAATATGTAGCTGTCCCAGATAATGATCAGTGTGAGCCTCTAAAATGGCTAAATTAGATCATCTCATCAAACGCTTTCTCACTTGCAAGTGTCAGGATGATAAGAGTAAATAGTAGGGATAGACCGATTATTGGCCGAGCCTATTATTGGCCGGGCCGATTATCGGCACCGATATTCGGTATCTGCCTTTTTTTAAAAATCTGACGGCCGATAAGAGAGCAATTTAAAACTGGGTTATTTTGGCTCTGATGCAGCCGCACATCTCTGTCTGCAGTCACTACTCTGTCTCCAGCATTGTCCCACCCACAGCACCATCTGATTGGTTACATGCCGAGCCACGGCACGGGTAACAGCCAATCAGCAGTGAAAGAAAACTTTATAAGAGATGCTCCTGACCCTGGGAACTCCCTGCACTTTTTGTTTTTGTTTGAACTTAAAACAAAGATAAGTGAAAGATAAAATAACATTTCAGTTATATTGAAATTTTGGAAAACTTTATTTACTGTAGAAAACTTTAGGGAGCTATTTATTTGTTTAAGTTTTCATTTAACTTTATAAGACATGCTGCTGATCCTGGGAGCTCCCTGCACTTTTTGTTAGAATTAGACATCTTTGTTTTAAAGATGTCTATTGTCTAAGATAAAAAAAAACCTTTAACATGCTGCAAATCTGAAAAGCTGTTTAATAAACATATGCTTAAAGGCATTTAAACGAAGTTAAGTGTTGGAGTTTGTATTATTCAAAATTTTGACACCAATATTTTCACTTTTACTGCAAATGAATATCGGCTCCAAATATTGGTTATCGGCCTCCTTGACAACTAATAATCGGTATCGGCCCTGAAAAAACCATATCGGTCTATCTCTAGTAAATAGTGCGGGGGGAAAGGCACTTCCTGTCTATATATGGAACTTCTGAAAGAAGAAACAACTCTTTCTTCCTCTTACAAATGAAATGTTAGAGCTCATAAATGTCTTGGTTTGCTATAAGCAACAGCTTATGGTGATGAATGTTAGCAAACTTAAGGTAGACAAAGCTGTTTAACTGACATTATAACTCTAAACATTATAACTCTCTGCTTCTATAATCAGGGTGATAATCAAACTGGTTATTTTGCACTAGTTATTATTTCAAACTTATGTCATTTTGTGGGAGCTCTCTAAACAGACCATCAGTAGTGTCAGAATAACAGTATAACATGTTGACTGTACATGTGGATAAATGTGATTTTTAAATACAACATTCATCTGACAGCCTGCAGGGTCTGGACAGCCAGCTCAGCCACTATGCCCACCTGCGCACGCTGGACCTGTCTTACAACCGTCTGGAGAGCCTGCCACCTGCCCTGCCACGGTCTCTGTGGGACATCAGAGCAGCGGGGAACCACCTACGCTCACTGGACAAAAACGACACGGCTTACCATTGGAACCTGAAAGTCCTGGACCTGTCAGACAATGAGCTGGAGAGAGTGGTCTTCATCAACAACACACTGCCCAGTCTCCAAGCTCTCAACCTCAGTCACAACAGATTCTGGACTGTGCCCACAAATATGCCGCACAACATAGAGAGCATCGATCTGTCACATAACTATCTGGTGCAGATCCTGCCTGGATCTCTGGATCGGCTGCCCAGGCTGGCTAAGTTCTACCTGCACGCTAACCGCTTCTCCTGGTTGTCTGAGGGGGTGTTTGATAAGCTGACGGGGCTGGAGGTGATGACTCTTGGAGATAACCCCTGGGCTTGTGAAGAAGAAGAAAACATAACAAGGCTCCTGAGATGGGCTGAGCAGACCCGTGCCACCATCTTAGGCTGCCCCTGTTACACAAGACCCATCTGTGGACAAACCCATCTGGCGACCCCAGGGAGGGAGTGGCATTCTGCACTGTTCACTGAGCCACCGCTCTGGGTTGACAGCAGAGTTGAAAGGCATGATGGTCAATCTCCTGCAAGGACTGCAGAGGTCACATCAAGTTACCAGGCCAAATCAGCGCTGTTTGAGACGGGAATATATCAGGACAAAAGAGGAGTGAACCAGTCTGGGGACCATGTGGTGTTTGTCTGGACACTGTCTACAAGTTTGGACAGTTTCTTCACACACACAAGCACAACAGCACGTCCACAGTCTTCAACAAAGAATCCCAAAGTAGCCAACTCACAGAATAAAAGTCACGGCCTCCTTGTTGAGACTCAGCAAACTGTCACCTTGACTGTTTTAGTAATGACAGCAGCATTCAACACCTTCTGAAACATCTGGATAAACACAAAATAAATACTCCATTTACCGGATTATTCTGGACAGTGAATGTATGACCAAGTAACTCCACGTAGCAACTTCATTTTCCCTGGTATTAACTGTCGTGACTGTCACAGTCATCCAGTTCGTAATCATCATTTTCACTAGTTCAACATGTAAAACATGACAAATGCCTGTACACAAAGATTAACTGTACAAACCTACAAGACAGAAACTTCTCAAAATGTCTGCAGACATGATTTAACTGGTGTGCTAATGTCAATGCTCAACCCTCAGTGTAATGCTTTCACACTGACAGACTGCTGTGCTCTATGCTCTCTTCATAATACTGATGCTTGTGCTGCTGGGCTTTTCAAAACCCAATTTACAAAATACATTATATGACATTCCATAGCCCCTACTGGCACCCCTGGCTCTCTGTCACTGAGTGGCGGGGAGCAAAAATGTCTACACAACAGATTAGTTACCAGTAAAGGGCTAGTTCATTGGAAGACTTCAAAGGAAAACATTAGGGATAGTTATGACATGATATACAACAGTACAATGCAATGAATCCCCTATGATGTAACAGAGTATGCAACAAATAAAGTCTGAGAAGAAAAACCAAAGCACAAGAAACAAAAAATCATGTTGAAAAGACAGGAAGATGACCCATCAAACTTTCATTAAGGGCAAGAACTGTTTGTACTTCTATCTAGAAAAAGTTTACTACATCACATTTTCTCATTTCTGTGGTATATACGGTAAGCTGTAACTGTGTTTCATCATCAGAATGTTGGTGCTGCTTTTTTTATTGTACGGCCATTAAACAGTCCATTCAACCCTGGGCTGATTACGTATTTAGTATTGTGTTACTCTAACAGACAAATCCCTCCTGCGTGGCTACTGGCAGCACTGTCACTTGTAGTGGTAATTACATTGGGCAGCAGTGAGGCTGTGGACTGATCTGCTCTGGAGTTGAATGACCAACCTTGCTAACATTCGGCAAAAAAAGAAAAAGGGAGGAGCAGTGCACAGCCTTCCTTTCTGCCAGTTTATCTTCCTGACTGATGATTCAACTCATCTTCTTTGAGGTGGCAACAACAGTTGAGATTTTTCCCTCTAGACAAAGAAAAAGAAATGGAGTGGTGGACAGTATAGATCAAAGTATTCAGCATGTCCAGACCAGTTTCACAGTTAAACAACCATCAGCATGATGAAAATGAGCCTTAATGTTGGACCTGCAATGGAACCATTGTTTCAGTCAAAGTCATAGGTTTGTAGGACTTTGATTCAGAGTAGTGAGGACACAATCTGTCACTCACACATGAACTTCTACCATTGGTTTTCTTTAAATCAATAAACCTGCAGCTGTTACAACTGTTCAAAGTATGTCTCAAACCATCCTGCAAAAATCCAGATGGACTGCTGACTCTGCTTAGATTCAGTTAATAAAAACAGAAAAAGCTAACAACTGACAATGAACCTAAATTACTTGGTATTGAGAGCCATGTTACTCCTCCAAAAAATATGGCTTTTATAAACGTTCATCCTCCACTGTGGCTTCACTGCTTCTGGTTTTCTACAGGGCTCGATTTAAGATGCTGAGCTTATAGGATCTGGTACAGCACAATTCACATAACATCAAACTGTTAAAGTTCATCAAACACACACATACAGTAGCTCTCTTTTTTGAATGAACAAAAAGCACAGCTACATTTACAAACTGGATTCTGTGTGAAGACAAGCCAACTAAAACTCAACACTAACCTATAAACTGATGGAAAGGAAGTAATTTTTTGTTTAACAGTAAAAATCTCAACTCAAGGTCTATTTGGCAACTTTCCACTTCAACATGACTGCACCTGGCCATGACCCCACAGGAAAACAAGGACACTCCCATTAACATGCCATTTATAAACTTCAGCTCAGCATCCAACAGCATCATTTTACAACAGCTGGTAGGGAAGCTGAGCACACTTCTTCAACACACCTCTCTGTGACTGGATCCTAGACTTCCTCACTAGAAGACAGTAGTTGGTCAGGGTAACCAATAGAACCTTGAGCACCCCCACAATGAGCTCCAGGCATGCTCAGACCATTCCTGTTCACCATGCTGACTCATGATTGCGCTGCCATTTTCAGTTCCAACCAGGAATGGGCATAATTAATCAATGCTTGATTACTGATCATTTAGAATTTTGTCGATATGAGACCATTTCAAGCTGAGAAATAACAAAGCTCATTGTAAACAATGCGATGGCGTGTATAACTACAACACAGCTACGACCCAAGTGATGCACCACTTGAACAACATACACCCGAACCCTGGTTAATGCACTATGGCTTTGGTTTGTTAACTCTTCGGGTTTGACTCAGAGCCTAGGGCTCCGCTGGCTTTATGAGGCTGCAGATCTTTGTTGTTTTACTTTCCCATCCCTAGTTCCAACGACATCATCAAGTTCACAAAAAACATGACGGTGGGTGTCATCATGAACAGTGATGAAACGCATTATAGAGAAAAGGTGCAGCAACTGGCTGCGAGGTGCAACAACAACAATCACTCCTTAAATGTTGGGGTAGACTAAGGAGATGGTTAGCGACTTCAGACCCCAAATGGAGCTGCCGTCAAGACAGTCAGGAGGAGACTTCCAGGTTCGGCCATGTTGGAGTAAGATGTGAGTAGCAGAGCTCCTGGAGCTGAATTTTATAAAATTCATCTGAAACCGGGTATTTCAGGCCAACAACCAATGTGAGGCGTGAAACAACTTATTACACATCCTTATTGCAACTGCATCTGATTATGGTGAAGTATGACCATGCCAAACCGACCTCATAAAAATACTGAAGTGGGCCCAGCAGCTGCCTCTGACTGCCGTGAGGGAGAAGCCCAAGTTGGAGATGACCCCGGAAACACAACAGTACTAGAGGCTACTGCTTCCCTCCAAACTGAATTATGCCCATTCAAGACTGAAATAGTGGGCATAATTGACGCAAGGATTGACCAACTACAGTGGCAAGAAAAAGTATGTGAACCTTTTGGAATTTCATGGTTTTCTGCATTAATTTGTCATAAAATGTGATCTGATCTTCATCTAAGTCAAGGGTATTGACAAATATAAAGTGCCTAAAATAATAACACAATTTATTTTTTTGATCTTTCATGTCTTTATTGAACGCACTCATTCAACATTCAAAATGGTAGTGGAAAAAGTAAGTGAACCCTTGGAATAAATAGCTGGTACACCCCCCCCACCCCCCCCACCCCCCCCACCCCCCAGTAGCAATAACCTCAACCAGGCGCTTCCTGTAGCTGTGGATCAGACCTGCACATCGTTCAGGAGGAATTTTAGCCCATTCTTCCTGGCAGAACTGCTTTAGCTCTGTCATATTCTTTGGACGTCTCATGTATATGGCTCTCTTCAAGTCATTCCATAGCATCTCTATTTGATTGAGGTCTGGGCTCTGACTTGGCCACTCCAAAAGGCAGACTTTGTTTTTCTGAAGCCATTCTGTTGTGGACTCCACTGTTTTGGATCAGTTTCAGCTGACATACAGACACACTCACATTATCCTGAAGAATTTTTTGATACACTTGGGAATTCATCTTCCCCTCAATGACTGCAAACTGGTCAGGCCCTGGTGCAGCAAACAGGCCCAAATCATGATGTTTCCTCCACCATACTTGACAGTTGGGATGATGTTTTCATGATGACACGCAGTGCCCTTTTTACGCCAGATGTAGTGCTGCGTGTTCTTCCAAATAGTTCAATCTTTGTTTCATCAGTCCACAAAACATTTTGCCAATACCGCTGTGGAGTGTCAATGTGCTTTTTCGCAAACTTCAGGCGTGCAGCAATGTTCTTTTTTGTAAGCAGTGGCTTCCTTCGTGGTGTCCTGCCATAGACACCCTGCTTGTTCAATGTTTTACGTACTTTAGACTCATGAACACAGATGTTAGCCAGCTCCAATGACGCCTTCAAATCTTTGGCTGTCACTCGGGGTTGTTTCTTTACCTCACTGATGAGTCCTCATTGTGCTCTTGGGGTCATTTTGACTGGGCACCCACGTCTCGGTAGAGTAGCCACAGTGCATGTCTCCATTTGTAGATTGAACTGTAGACTGGTGAATTTCTCAAGTCTTTGAAATTACTTTATAATCCTTTCCAGCTTTATGTAAATCAACAATTCTTCGTGGATCCTCTGAAAGCTCTTTTTGGCAAGGCATGGCTCATGTAAGCATATTCTTCTTGTGCAGAGCAAACTCAAAAAGTTTGAGTGGTTTTTATCAGTCAAAGTAGCTCTAGTCCACACCTCCAAACTCATTTTCTTAACAAGACTCCAGGTATGCTAACACCTGACTCCAATTACCTTTTTTGAGGTCATTAATTCAAGGGTTCACATACTTTTTCCACTAGCACTATGAGGTTTTTATGGTTGCTCTCAATAAAAACATGAAAGGTCAAAATTGTTTTTGTGTTATTATTTTAGGCACATTATATTTGTCAATACCCTTGACTTAGATGAAGATCAGATCACATTTTATGACAAATTAATGCAGAACCTTCAATGCAGCGTAACGTTTTTTGTAGCCTTCCCCAGATCTGTCTTGACACAATCCTGTCTCAGAGTTCTGCAGACGGTTCAACCTCATGGTTAGGTTTTGGTTCTGATATTCATTGTTAGCTGTGAGATCTTGTATAGACAGGTATGTGCCTTTGCAAATCATATCTAGTCAGCTGAATTTACTGTGGAACTGTCCACATGCTTACGGTCTGGACTGTAAGTATCAGATCAGACTTGGTATCAGCTGATACTCAATATGAAAGGACTTGGATGGAGCTAAAAAAGACTGGCTGAAAGCTCTGGAAAAAGCTCCCGAGTTAACAGTGAGTTCACTGAACACTGGAGCTAACAAATGTAGCTGTTTGTTTGTTGACTCCATTCTACAGTTGGGTCTGATGCAGCTGTGCTGGTATAGCACTGGATTCAATTATACCGAAAGGTGTTTCTAATATTTTGTCATGGGTAAAAAATATTACAAACACCTTCCAATATAATGTAAACTAATACAAGAACACTACACCACAGGTTTGTATTGGATCATATTTAAGACTTCTGTATTTTACTGCATTACAGAGAGCCCAGGTCACTGTGTGCGTGTGTTGCCTTTCCTGCTTTTGGTGTATTTGTATGTGGAGTGCACAAGTGACACAAGTATTCTACAAAATTCTTATCTGGTCCTGAGGTAGAAAAAGCCTCTCTGAACTCAGAGTCATCATTAGCTGCAGCTAATTAACTGTCTATAAACTTCAGCTTTAAACATCAAGTTAACAGTTGGAATGGTTTTGGTATCATTTATACTTTCTCCACAGTATGTCTTCTCTGTTGTGTCTGATAAATGTTTCCATAGGCTACTATCATCATAAGAGATGTTCAAACAGGAGTGCTGAGTTATGCTAAAGCCCCCACTACTAAAGCTTTCAGATAAATTAGTACAAATGACACCTATCTAAAGTTTCACACACAGAAATAATAGAGAGAAGATGCAGGTTCAGGTTCCTACCTGCGGGCCACATAGTAGAACACTGGGTTCCCAGTCTTGGACGTTCCTGCCTGGTAGAAGATATTAAGGGTCTTTAAGGCTTTGAACTCCTCCTTCTCATGGACCTGATGCCTAAAAGACAAACCACAGATATTCATTGATTTAACAGGATTTGTGACTTAATGTTATTATATCCAATCTCGTTGTACTTTAGTATAATGATAATATGATAATAAAGGGCATTCTATTCTTGTGACATCGGATTTTATTACAGTAAGATTATGTTGCATTTTTAGATGATATTTCAATCATCTCAGTGAGAAAATGTGTCCATGCCATTGGACCAGTGCTGCACCCAGTTCTTAAGGAAGTTGTAACTAACCACAAACCAAGATCACTAAATCTGTCAGAGGTTCAGTTTCTTTTGTTGTCAGCTGTAGGTAAGTCATGGAGGTTGCTGCTTAGATGAGATCAAAAAGGAAATGGCCCTGAACCCAGGAAGACACATTTATATCAAATCTTAAAGGAACAGTAACAAATGATCACAGATCTTCTATCATCTGTGAGAGAAAACAACAATGTAACAGCCAAGTGGTGAAACAGTTAGAAAGAAAAGGCTACAGAAACTCAACTGATATTATGCTACTGTCAGTCAGAGAAATAATCAAAAAAGTGAATATAGAGTGAGAATATGAAGGAGTGGTGCCTCTGCTGTAACAGAAGAAATAGTGAATATACAGAGAAACTGTGTGAATGTGTGAAATCTTACTGACTTTATGAATCACATATACCTTCATTTAAGCAGCTGCTGAGGCAGTAAATTAGGTTTAAAATACATTTCACACTGAAGGTTCAGAAAAACTACACTCCATATATGACATATGATATATGACAGTGGCTCCAGCCATGATATATTCTAAAGGTATAATGTACCTCATAGCATGACCTCTTCATGCACTGTGAAAACACATCTCACCCCAGAGGAATAATACAGTCTATCTGCCATAAGTTAAATGGTGTAACCACCGAGTGCAATGCTCAGCACAGACCTTGAATCTACAACTCGACTCACTTGTACAAGATGTGGTAGAAAGATGACCTTGAGAAACAAGTTAAGTAGGAAACCCACCTGGTCATGAACTCCTCAAACTTGGAGCTAGTCAGGTTTAGACTGGACCAGTGGGTGTCAGCCACTGGTTTGTGTTCAGGAGGTCCAAGGTAGGCCAGCAGGGTTGCCATCTTGTCAAAGGGTCGCCTGCCTACAGCCTTGTGATCTCTGCAAATGAGATCATAATAATTCATATTTAAGAGTTAAAGTTGAGTGTTGACATCCTACAGCAGAACAGAATGTGACAGATAGATGATGTACCCTGACCTGTTGCTGGAGAGGTACTGGCCGATCCTCTCCTGGTTGTTCCACAGCAGGCGGTGGAGTGCCAGCACATTACCATCACTGATGAAGGACAGACTGTGGTTGACAGAGTCACTGGGCGGAGAGTCGGACGCTATGTCCAAAAAAAACCTGCAGTGCAGTGGAGAGGAGAGCGAGAACACACTCAACCTACAGACAGAAGACAGTCCACACTTGACCAGGATGTGTACATCCATGATACTGCAGATCATTGAAGCATCTGTGTTTTTGTAAATCATCTTCTACCAGGAATACTCAGCAGGAAGAAGCTGTTGTGAAGCACATTAACTTGTGACTGTAGGCAAGGTACCTTTATGAAATGTAAAGACAAAATTACAAATAAGAAACCCACAGAGAAATGTAGCTCAGAAGTAGGTCAGATGAGACATGTGCCAGCATTGTCACTTCATCCCAAAGGCTGACACAAAATCTGTATTATTCAACACAGTAATCACTTTTACACACATTACTGTGCTGAGCTCAGACCCCTCCATGTTTTGTGATCAGGTGTGAAATGACAGATGTAGCATCACCACCATTTTTATAGTAGTTTTTCAGCTGAAGCAGTTCTCTTTCTGTTACTGGACAAACTAAAGACCTGAGACCATCCATCAGCTTTTTGAAGTCAGGAAACCTCTTTTCTTTTCTCCAGCTGATGGCCAGAGTTTTCCACAAGACTGTGAGCTTAAGAGATCTTCTGAAATTTGGCCTGGAAAACTACCTGCTTGTTTATAGCAGCAGGTCAGAGACAGCTGAAGTAACTGTATGAGATTCCCTCATCATTCCTAACTTCCCCTGGGATCACTAACCTTGACCATTATGCCATTCAGAGCTCATGTCCCCTGATACGCTCTCTGAATGGTTTAATGCTCTGGTTTCGATTTTGAATGGTCTGATTCATAAATGGCACACAAGCAAATTCCTCATCATCAGTTGTCTCAGGTAACTTCATTTGCCAACTTCAGAAAACAAAGTCTATCAATCTGTTGACCAGAGCTTTGACTGTGTAGTCCCACTCACTGACCTGAAATACAATCAAATGCTGTATATTACCCATGATCCCCTTCTCCTTATGGAGCAGGAAGTGCTCTAGCTGTAACAAACACAACAAACTCTTTCCATTTTCTTGATATTGTCAAAGTTTCCTGGCTCAATATCAAAGATTAACGCTGGTTTTGAATGACTTCTAAGTCTTTTTAACTGATCTACAGTTCAGCATTACTCTTGAATTTGCTGGGCCTGATTCCAGCAATTTAAGGCACTGACTATCATTAGAGGGAGACTGTACCTGCTCACCAAAGTTACACAGAGAAACAACAGGTGTTCAGACAGAGGCTCCATTCTCCCTGTTTCACTGAACCATCACAGTGATTCTGAAGCTGAGATTTTAAAGTTAAATATTTGCCTAATGTTGTTTTAATTGAATGAAATAAATGAATCAGATTGGGTGTAATAAAATGAATCATACACAATTAAAGATGATTTATTTCTCTGAAGCCATGACAGCCTGTAGCTCAACCCTTTCAGAAGTCAGCAGATGTGGTATGAACCAAAGCAGTACTAATACTTATAATCAAACTACAGTCAAATGTCCACAGCTTATCAGTTGCTATATGTGGACCAAAGAGACTGATGTGGATTTGTGTGTTCAGACAGTATCATGCTTCAGGTTTCTTACCTCCTGGCTGAATCAAAGTTGCTCTTCACAAAGTCATTAAAAGGTCTCATGTGCTCTTCTTTTGTAAACAAGACATGGTTTGCAATGCTCTGCAAAATCTAAAGGACAAGACAGAGACAACAAGCATATTAAACAGTGTCAGAGGAAACAGGTGTCCCCCTCTGAGTCAGTAGATGAATGTTGTCGACTTGTCTGTCACACTGTGTCTGAGCATTAGCACTTCTTGTCATATGACTGCTGTCTCGAAAACTGGTCTCTTCTTGTCCACAGCTGAGGTAGATAAGTTGAGATTGTGGGTGTTCTGGTTGTCTTACTGTCTCATGCTGTAACTGAGCATGTGCCCACTGTAAGAAGCCACTCATGGATACTTTGCACTAAGGCTGACATATTTCCCTTTATCTTAAAATGGTTTCCTATGAATCTTTTCCTGGGAATCCCAGAAATTCTTACCATAGAAGACATTTGTTTTAAACACAGAACTGTGGTTCAATAAAAGAGTAGATCATGTCTATGCCAGTTTGCTAATGGTATTTTTGGTAGTAGGTGAACAGGACTTGCACTTAAAAGTTGCTATCTCTGAGAGGGAGGGGGCCATCCATACATGCTGTACTGGGCTACCAGCCACTAAATGTTACCAATTTTTATACTCCCAAGTGCTAACACGGAACCATCTTAGTGCTGACCTGAAGTTCCACTGTGTGGACGGCAGACATAAAATCTGTTGAACGTGCAGCAATCTGTACTCTCTGTACTCTAATCTAGGGATATAGTCTCCTCATTGCGTATGTCCACTTGTTACAAATGATGCCCTCCACTTTCTTCAGAGCAGTTCTAAATAACATTTAGCCACACAGGCAGACTGTAGTATTACTGTTGGTATTACTTGAAAAAGTGCATTGGACTACAGCTACAAGAGCTCTGTGGTAGCATTAATGAGGTTTGGAGGAGGAGCATTGGGTCTTAACCCACTAGTCTTTAAGTAAACACAAAGACACAGAAGCTAACACACAAACTAACAATCCCAGGCACCGGCTTTTTTTAAACAGGAAATGGGGGTAGATTTTGGCAAGACTTCCTGGGAAACATCATGGCATCATCTCCTTGCATCTGACATTACTGTACACCAACACTAGGGTTTAGTTTCAAACTGTCAATTTCATCTACTGAATGGTGACTTAATGGCAATTTAACACACAAGCAGGCAAGGTGTTGTATGCTAAACAAGCATCAGTAAGACAGTTTGTGTTTGAAAATCCTCACTAAGTTGCCCTCCACTGAGCTGCATCACAAAGCCATTGTGTTCACCAGCCCTACCTTGGACATGAGTTTGAGACCCCGCTCTATCCTGGGCAGGGGCTTCTTGTCCAAGATGCCGGCCTCGTACGGAGACACAATAGCTGGGTTGACAAAGCGTAGAAACATGGCGCTGCCCACTGCACCAATACTGTTCTGTGGGAAGCGCTGACTCACCACCTGTGTGAAGGAGGATGGAGGGAGAAGGGAAAAACAAAGGGGAAATGTAGAACAGATGGAACAGAATAGAGAGGGTTAAGGTGGGGAGCAGGTTTGGGCAAAGGGAATGACAAAATATTGAAAATGATTTCAATACACATAAGAGCAAAGTGGAGGTATGAAGGGAATGATGAGAGTAGTAAAATGTCTTGGTATGTGTCAGAGAGTAGAGTGAGGTGAAGATGTCGAGCTCAGAAGGAGGAACAGCGGAGGAAGACATGAAGAACAACAATCCCTGTTCACTCTGAGCTGTAACAAGAGCCAGAGAAGTTCTGATCAGAGTTACAGCCCGAAAAAGAGACAAGAGGAAGAGCAAGACAAGGAACCCAACCCTGCCCTCTCTGCTGGGCAGGAATGAAAACTGGAAGTCATCACAAAAAAACAGAAGGCAGATGACAGATGTAAAGCCATGAGTTGTGGTGTTAAGCAGTGGATGAGTCATACCGGTGATCATCCAAAAATATCACAACCTGTACATTACATGTTGCTTTGAGGCAAATCAGGACACAGCGTGTGACACAGGGGGGATTATGATCTAACATCACAGGTCCCAGAATCGGACACAGTCCAGTCTGTCCCTCATCAAACCACCAACCAGACTGCAGGAAAAAAAAGTCCTAGAACAGCTGACTTTCTGTCACTTTGTACCTTGATGGACAATTAGGAGGAAAGTCTCTCTGAGATGGACTATCAGAGCTCCAGCCAGAGCCACATCATGTGGTTTAAGGTTTAAACCTGAGTGGTGGTGTTGTCTGAGTGCCCATTAAAGGTTCATTACAATTTATAACAACCTGAGGCTTATTGCTTTAGTTTTGCTCATCATTCCTACCAGTAAAAATAAAATGACTGTCACCGAGTTCATGTCAAAGATCAGCAGGAAGAAGCTCTCTGACACTGTAGAGGGTACTGTGGACAAACCTACACCAGCACATAAGAGGGTGTCACTCCAAGCAAACAGAGGCAGGGGGGCACCACCAATCAGTCATCATTAGTGAGGTTTTATGTGCAGTAGGAGCAGCTGCAGTGATGTGATGTTTCACCACACATCACACATGGACACCACACAGCAGGGCTGGCTAACCTGCAGCTTGTTTCTAACCTGTCTGATCATCTCAGTGCTCATGTTATCTGCTGTCAGACTAGTAGTACACTACAATATTAACACACCTCATAGAAATGATGGCAATAACTCTGAGAATAAGGCTCACATACAGTAACAATAAACTGCAATTATTCTTTAACACAAGGATTAGAAAGCTGAGACACTGTCTAACCTTTCTGTCTCAAAGTGAAACTCCACCCAAACTCTGTCTTTGAATATCAAATCAAACCTAACACAGAAAAAGTCCAGCAGCTGTGGTCTTATTAAATCAGACTGGGACAATATGTCTGTGTAGATTCTCAGTCATCCAGGTCATGGTAGTCTTAAGTGCTAAAGTTTCTTGAAGATATTTTACCTCTCATCCAAAAGACTTCATCAATTCTAAAATCTGGTTGGGGTATTTAACCTCTTGGGACACACTGGGACATTGAATTCCAGTTGTGACATGTTGTGACATGTCCTTAACCTGCTCTCCATCCACCTATATATCCAGTATGGTCCCAGCACTCAGTTTGAGTGGAGTTTTTGACTGTGAACTGTAAAGTTAGAGTATGTACAGTACATCAGGAGAGGTCATGTCCGATAAAGGGAGTAGTGACGTTAACCGACACAACACATACTGAATGCATGCATGAGCACACACACCCATACATTCACTGTCCAACAAACCAGAGCTCTATTTGTGCACAGCTCCCTCTCTTTTCAGGAGATTTTCCAGCAGAACGTCAATCAAACGTGGCCAGTGGAAACAAATCCAAGGGCTAGAATGGCCTGTACTGATTTAACATTAGCCACCTCATTAGACTGATCCCCCTTGACTTCACTGCAGTATCAAAAGTATCCTGGCAGACGGAGGTGTGTAGTTGGTGGGTTTACCCACAGCTGGTGTCTGAGGAATTCTCTGAGAGACAAATCAATCTAGACTAAAACGTTTTTCTTCCATTTAAAGGTGCAGTGTGTAGGATTTAGTGGCATCTAGTGGCGAGAATGCAAATTGCAGCCGACTGAAAACCTGTCCCCTGAATTCTCCCTTTCCAAGTGTGTCAGAGAGTCTACGGTGGCCGTCATGTAATAACATGGTGCCAACTTTCTCATCGATTAGGCTACTCTGTAAAGAAAACAAAATATTTTTTAATGTTATGTACCTGGTTTATGTGAACTTGTTTCATTTCAGCTCAGTGTGGGAGTGTGTCATGTTTTGTTGTCACTTAGAGCACAAGAAAATCTCTCTCAGTGAGTACTAGGTGTCTTTAAAATCATTGCTGAATAGACGTTGACCCAAAATATCTGAAAGTCAGGACAAAAAAAAAACCAGTGTTTTTCTTAAACACACACTCTCTTGCGTTAGTGTCTCTGCTGCTGATGGCAGGGAAGCTAGACTTCGTCCTCTCCTGTAAGTTTGTGGTTTATTAATTATTATAGAATCACACCAACCCCACTCCCACCCCAGGGGGGAAAAACACTGTATATTTAGATATTGTATTTAGTTGTTAATCTGTAAAATTATAGGTAACAGCTGACATGTAACAGGCTGTGATGTCAGTGTAAAAATGCGAAAAGCCCTGTACAGAGCTACTGTTTGGTTCAGTTGTCTGTTCTGGACTACTGTAGAAACACGGTGGACTCCGTGGAAGAGGACCTGCTCCCTATGAAGATATAAACTGCTAATTCTATGCAATGCAAATGATTAGTTTTAGGTGATTACACACTAATAAAAACATGCTTTTGTAGATTATATTTCTGCCAATAGATCCCTGTAAATGTTATACAATGGACCTTAGACCTAAAACAAAGTCCATATGATTATACTACACTGTCTATATGGGAAGAAATTCCTACTTGTGCGCCTTTGATCATGTGCAGCTAACCTGTGACATGATTCTGAAAAGGGTGATAATTCTTGTGGTGAAGGCGTAGCCTACGTTTTTAACATCAAAAAGTCTAAAGCCATGCTAACGTCACTGTGATGTTGCGCTTTAAGCTAAATGCTAATGTCAGCATGCTAACATGCTCACAGTAACAGTGGTATCATGCTGATGTTTAGTAGGTATAATGTTTGTCATGTTACTAACTGAATTTTTGCTAAGGGGCAGTAAACATACCTGAGGCTGACCTGAAGATAGCTCTAATGACAAGTCAGAAGATCGGCAGAGTGATTATAGTGCAGTGCAGCAACAGCTGAGATATTTTCGTCTGAGTATTCATGTGTCCATTTTTGTTCAGGTAAATATTCAAACCAGCCTGAACAGTAAAAACTGAAGAGTACCAAACATTTCCTGGGGAATTTTCACTTCCTGATTCAGATACCAGCTGGATGCAGTTTATTCTTGAAACCTGGGCTTTCAATCTGACAGCAATACTTTACTCATGTTCACATTTTCCAGTACCCTCCCTAAACACCCAGCCATCAGACTCTGACATATCCTGCCCTTACACCAGTTGAAGCCTTCTGTCTAAAAACTGTATCTGTTTCACCTAAGTGAGGATTTTAACTGAAATGTCTTCTCTTGCTCAGATTGTCAACTCTGAATATATATTACCAGTCAGTTTTGGACACACTTTCTCATTCATTGGTTTTCTCTTTTATTACTTTCTACATTGTAGATGAATACTGAAGACATCAAAACTATGAGAGAACACATATGGAATAATGTGGTAAACAAAAATGTGTTAAACTAACCAGAATATGTTTTCTCTCCGTCAGATTCATGAGGTAGTCAACCTGGAATGGTTTTCAATTAACAGATGTGCCTTGTCAAGAGTTAATTTGTGGAATTTCTTGCCTTCTTTATGTGCTTGAGACCATCAGTTGTGTTGTGCAGAGGTAGGGTTGGTACACAGTTCTATATAGTGAGTATAGCTCTTGCTATTCGACTACTGTTCTAATCCTTTTTATGGTAAGAACCACTCAACTATGTAAAGAGAAGCGACAGTCCATCATTTCTTTAAGATATGAAGGTCAGTCAATCCAGAAAAATTTCAAGAACTTGTGTATCCCCTGGTGCAGTCGCAAAAATCATCAAATGTTATGATGGAACTGACACTCATGAGGACCGCCCCAGGAAAGGAAGACCAAGCATTACCTCTGGTGCAGAGGATAAGTTCATTAGAGTCACCATCCTCAGAAACCGCAAATTAACAGCACCTCAGATTAGAGCCAACATAAATGCTTCACAGAGTTCGAGCAGACACATCTCAACATCAACTGTTCAGAGCAGATTGCGTGAATCAGGCCTTCATGGTCGAAGTGCTGCAAAGAGCACTGTAAAGGCTATTTGACCAAGGAGAGTGATGGAATGCTGCGTCAGATGACCTGGCCTTCACAATCACCCAACCTAAACCCAACTGAGATGGTTTAGGATGAGTTGGATCGCAGAGTGAAGGCAAAACAGTGAACAAGTGCTCAGCACCTCTGGGAACTCCTTCGAGACTGTTGGAAAACCATCCCAGGTAACCACCTCATGAAGTTGACTGAGAGAATGCCAAGCGTGTGCAAAGCTGTCATCAAAGCAAAAGGTGGATACTTTGAAGAATCTAAAATATAAAACATATTCTGGTCTGTTTAGCACTTTTTTGTTTACTACATAATTCCAGATGTACAGATGATGTCTTCAGTATTAAAAGTACAAAAGTACAAAGAAAGAAAGTATTAAAAACAGAGAAAAACTGAATGAGAAGGTCTATCCATATAATATATATGTGTGTGTGTACGTATACATATATGTACACACACACTGTATGTATGTGTATGTATGTATGTATGTATGTATATATATATATATATATATATATATATACATACATACACACATATACATGTATACATATAGATGTGTGTGTGTATTTGTGAGAAAAGAGAGTGAGAGAGACACAGATAGATAGATAGATAAGGTTCTGAGAGCCTGGAAAACTGTGGCTGGAGAGATTTAACCTCTCAGATTAAAAGAGACTGCTCTGGATAAAGCTGAGGAATCCAACCCACGATGGAGGGAGGCCAGTTTATCAGAATATTTCATCTAAAGCTCATTCATGTCTTTTATGAAGCATTCTCAGCTGTTAGGCGCTCAGGTGTGTGTGTGTGTGTGTGTGTGTGTGTGAGGGCTGTTTCATTACAAATGAGTCATATCAGATGGAGACACATGATTTGAAAGCAGATGAAATGTTCTGAGAAAATGTCTCCTGGAGTACAAACAGAGTCCAGAAAGAAAAGAGAGGGTGCCCCGGTTTCCTGGGAATTGTTAATTGAAAATACATAAAATGGTGCTGATATTAGTACAATGATTTTAAGAGAGGGTTGTAGACGAAGCTGAATATATGGAGAGATAAAACAGTTCCAGAGAAACACCAAATTAAAACCAAATTTTAAAAAATGAAGAGATAAAAAAATCAAATGAATAAGATGCAAAAAAAGGCTTTTTTGTCTTCAGGGGGAAAGGTGTCTGAGGGAAAAGATTCTCCAAACTTACTGCTTTTTTGTTTTCCTTTTTTTCTTTTATTGGTTGCTTTATTCAGCAGAGTGGCAGCCTACAGAACAGATGAGCACACCGCATCACAGCATCTGCTACACGCCACACACACACACACACACACAGTACTGACTACTGAGGTTTAAACACATCCACATCCAGTAAAACACAGAAAAAAATGCTTTAAGAAAAGTGGTCACTGCTCAGGGGAGTCGAAGCGTCTCCATGCATGTACTGGTGTGGTTTGACTTCAGCAGACTGTATTAGTGTGTGTGTGTATGTGTGCGTGTAGCAAACAGAAATCCAAGATGGAGAATGAGAAATAAAAGATGTCAACAAATGGAGAATCACCAGACCACTGGTTATGGGTATGTGCAATATTCAGTGAATTAGTAATAACTGGAACACCTTAACAATAAAATCAACTACCGTGGAGCTTCTTTTCACTGGTGGTGAGGGCACGGCAGCAGCGCATGGTGGCAGCAGCAGCAGCAGCAACAGCGTGAAGCTGCTCACACTCAAGTGGGAAACAATAGTAAAGTTAGACTAGAATATTGCAAGAAGATCTGGTGAGACAGGCCAGTCAGCGGTCATCCTCCCCTGTGCTGTGATCACACTTAATACGCTTGTTAGTCCCTACCAACAGTCACCAACCTGCTGTGCAGCTGTGTTTGTCAAGTGAAGATGTTTCCAGTTGGTGTTGGCTAGGAGTAGGGTCCTCAAACTTTTTGGGACCCTGGGACCCCTTACAAGGGAGAAAGTTTCCAAGAACCCCTCATAGTCCTCAATAATCAACATGACATGTTTACTGCCATTTGTACCCTAGAGGTGAATTATTTCTTATTTTAAACTTAATAACCTAACCACCCAAATACCAGACCTGTTTCATAGAAATGACTTGAACAAATTAAATGTGAATGCTTTTAAATCAAGGTCTGCCCTGTGCTTTTTTTTTTGTAAGTTGTGCCCAGGTTCAACATTTCAAGGCTTTACTGGGGCATGTATTCCTAGCAGTGGCTGTGTGCCAAGAACGCCCTGAGCAAATGAATGATGCAAGCGAGTGATGGGTGATGATTTGCTGTTGTGTCAGTTTACATACCCTGGCAGAATTTAGATTTCTTGGCCATTTTTCGAGAATATGAATGATAATACAAAAACATTTCTTCACTCATGGTTAGTGGTTGGGTGAAGCCATTTATTATCAAACAATGTGTTTGCTCTTTTAAATCATAATGACAACAGAAACTACCTAAATGACCCTGATCAAAAAGTTTGACACCAAAACATCCTCGAGAAGCAGTGTGTTGAAGTATTTTGGTTCTACACAGAGGATTGCAGTCACAAATAAAGATAAGGTTGTTTTGTCGACTGTAAAATGCAACTGCAGTGAAGTCTTGAAGGAAAACAAATTGTGGGACTCAAATGCTAGCTTAACATCCCACTGAGACAGCAGAGGCAACACAGATGAGTGAGGCAGCGCCATGTACAGCCCTGCTTATTATACATCTGCACAGAGCCTCAGTATTCCCTTGCCAGAAACTTGTATCCGTGAGTTGTCAAAGCTGGCTCTCAGAAATACCTGTGCACCAGGAACATCTGTGTGTGCCTGGAGCGCATAATCCGCTAGCAGGTAAAATAGTTAATAATTAAAGAGCTGCACTCAATCCCAATCACATTGTTAAACTGTGTTTCTCGCAATAATCTAGAAATTAGTTCAGGCCGCTTTGGCTTAACTAGTGGCTCCATGTTTCAAATTAATTAGAACGAATTGCGGTCATTTCAATGGTTCGATCTTGATTTTTTGAAAATGGACAGCCTGGTGGACAGGATCTCGAAGCCAGCTGAGTCACGTATGGTTTGGGGACACCTCCTTTTAACAGATGATGTACTTTATGTTGGCGTCATCAGGCCATACTCTGTGAAGAGTCAGCACCTCCATCGCACACATCCTCCCAGAAAATAGTGTAGTGCATAGCATGTTGGGAGAGAGGTGCCACAAGTGAAGGAGCTTAAATACCCAGTCTTGTTCAAAGTGAGGACTGACAGATCAGTGCAGCGTTAGCACGACGAGGGTGCTGAGCCAGAAGGCAAAGCTTGGATCCACTGAAATAATCTATGTCCTGACCAAAAGAGATCGCAGGATACAAATGACCAAAATGAGTGTCCTTTCCAGGCGGGTTGGGCTCAGCCTTAGAGATGCAGTGAGGACTATGAGTAGAGTCTGAAGTAGTTCATCTATTTCTAAACCTCTTTTTGTTATTCATTTATTTATATATTACCCCTCCAATCTCTAAATACAAAATCTGACTCCAGAAGCCCTCTGTAGAACTCCAGGGAGAAGTACCTTTTATTTATGGAGTCCTGAATATGGCTACTGGGTGAGGGAGACATGACAACACATTGTGCTTATTTCACTGTGGATAAGCTCTGTAATATTGACATAGCCAGAGTGATTCATTGAATTTTAACCAAAATCGCACTTGAACCAATGCAATTGCAGAAGATTCTTTTTTTAGCTGCCTGCCAGTTCACACACAGAGCACTGTGCAGGAGCAATAGATCAACAGGCTGTAAACTTTACAACCAAATCTGTCTTAAATGACCAAACCAGAACTAACTGTGGAGTTAGATACTTACGAAAATGGGGGCCAGAGTGATGCAACATGCAGGCAGTGTGAGTTACACCGATTCTCTCTTGCCCAAGTGTCCACCATCTGATATTGCCGCAGGCCAGCAAGAGATAACTCAAGCTATGACTTAAGACGCCAATGTCTGCAGTGTTTCCATTATATATCCAACATATATATATGCCAACTTAATACAGTGTTTCCACTATATGTATATGCCAATCCTAATGCTTGCAGTGTTTCTGCCACATACATATGAGGTATGGCTATTAAAATAACGAGAATGAGCTTATGAGGATAAACCACGTAGTTCACAGTCACACCAAGTGTTATACATTAAAGGTCAGTATTCAACTGCTGTAAGTTTCAATAAGTGATGTCTTTAGTTCACTGCTAGCTACTAACTTAAGTGCACATGTTTCATAAGACATCAGAAAATTATTAGCTTAAAAGTGGCTAAATGCATTTACTTGTTCTTTTAAGAGAAATTGAACAAAACAGTAGCTGCATCTTTTCACATTGTTTGGGAACACTGTATGTGTCACATGCACATGTGTTTGAATGGCACAAAAGATTTTGTGAGGGCAGAGAGGACAACCAAGTCAGAATGTCAGGCGCCCATGCACATCAAAAACTTCTGAAACATTCAATAAATGGAACAAATTGTTCGAAATGATTGGACGACTCAGTATATTGATATATAGCGGTCTCCACACACAGAGATGTGCAAAATCAAAACTTGATTCCTGATCAAAGGAAAAGCAGTTTCTGGCCCAAAACAAATCACAGTGCTTGATCACCTCCTATTCACCTGATCTAGCACCGCGGTGACTTTTCCTTTTTCAAGATCAGTGCTCAAAGCAACATGTTTTGAGTCTGCCAGAAGTTAAGAAAAGAACGCATAGACTGTCCTAAGAAGCACCTACTGCAAATGCTTGATCAGTGGAAGACCCAAATGTGTGTTGATGTAGAAGGGGAGTATGTTGAAGGAGAAAGAGACAATGAAAAATGTTTATATTATATTAAATTGTATTACAACATTAGTCTCTCGTTATTTAGTAGCCATACTCTTTATTTATAGTTGAGACACCAATCAGCCAAATACTAAAACCACTTATAATATTGTGTAGGCCCCCCCTATGTCGCTAAAACAGCTCTGATGCGTCAGGGCATGGATCTCTGATGGTGTCCTGTGATGTCTGGCATTGGAATATTGGGAGCAGATCCTTTTGGTCCTGTGGGTTGCTTTGTATTTTAAAGAGATGATTAATGTTATTCCCTTCACCTCTTAGTGGTTTTAACGTCATAGCTGATCGGTGTATATCCAATACAGTTTTTATCCGCTGTGTCTGTCTCTACCAGCTTTCTATGTGCCTGTAAATCTCTTGTCATTCCCTCTAACTGTATCAGCATTTGAAAAAATCACCACAGGCAGCAGTATAACCATCAATAAGTTCCAAAGAAGGCATGTGAACATAATGTTATTTTGTTTTGTGAGCACTGTTAATGACTGTTACAGTGACAGGTGGAGGACAGGACAAGCAGCCTCCTCAGTATCACTGGATTACAAACTGAACAATGCACAGCTGCTGTGTTTCATGTGTAGCTAGTGCAGTCAGTCAGTACATATGTACTGTGTATATGCACTGGATTTTCTGCTGAATCAGTCTGTATGGACCAAGCAGACGGTTTCTGATATATGAGTTTGAGATCTTCTCCAGAGAGCTCTGTTGACCGTGGGGTTACTGTTAGTTACAACACCTCTCTAAGCATGATGTTCACAACTCTCCTCTTCATTTCCTGTCTTCTACCGTTCAAAAAAAATAAATAAAGGCACTAAACACCCCTTAAAAACTCATTAAGGCATCTGAGATCATGATGAGTTTCTGTGGCAGATGCAGGAGACGATTTTATTCTCCACTTACCTGGGTCTTGTGTGAGACCTATGACTGGACACCACGGTAATGTAAAGGATTAGGTGTGATCACAGTCTGCATTTTTTCACATCATGTTTGATGGGGGAATCGCTGTGTGTGGTCTGGGAACAATTACCTGCCCTTACCTGCCTCCTCAAGCAGAGCCTTTGTTATGCTGGCTTTTTGCCATCTTTCAGTAAGTGGTTCACCAGGTGTTGGATATGTTATGTAGAGAACCTGTATTTTTTTTTTTTGTTGCTTTGCCAAACGCCTGAGGAGTCAGTGGTCAGTGTCTTTGGACATTTAGACAGTAATGTACAGTCAAAGGCTAATATTTATGAATTACATCATCATTGTTAGTGCAAAATTAAACTACAATGTGAGTGTAAACATCTGTATTCAAATGACTGAGAATTCAGCCAGACCTTCAGCTAGATGAAGGGTTTGCCCAGTATTTCAGCGGCGGCTGATTAAACCAGGATGCAAAGACAATGTTGGTTAAGACAACCAGATTTAATGCAAATTCAGTTAAATTTCCACTGCACTGTTCATTCCCCATCACATGCAATAAGATCATTTCTAGAGTCCTGCTCACTACAGCAGGACTATTGGAAGCCACATTACAAGATTGGGCAGTAGTTCGATTACAGTCCTGTCTGTGGAGTATTCCTTGCTGCTCATATGCTCATATTGCTTCAGTTTTCCTCTGGTGAACTACAGTGAGGGGTGAGTAACCAAGTGTGATGATGGTAAAAAGCTAGAGAAAAACAATGTCCTGGCTTAGGAATCACATACAAGCTGGTGTCCCATGGTGCTTCAGTGGTTTTAAAAGACTGAGCACGGAGTGTTGGGGCCATGAAAAAAGAAAGGTCCTGATGTGTTCTACTCCAGCAGAGCACATATAGAGGTGAGAGGTGTGTCGAGCTGTGCAGTGGGTGGAGAGGCAGAGCTGAAATGTGTAAGTGACAGCACATACATGTGAGGGCAGAGGCCAGGAGCAGCTTGTTACGGTTGAGTGGGAAAAATGGGGGTCCCCACCTGGTAGAGACAGTGTACTATGAGCTGTGGGAACTCTGCTAGATCTAGCCAACGATGGCCTGGAAGAAGCTCGTGATCTGCAGCAGGCCCCTTCTGTTCTCCTCCAGGTTCTCGCCTGGGTTCCAGCCTCCGATGAGATAAACAAGCAGCTCCTGTCAGGAGAAGCCCTTGGGTGTTCCAGACACATTCAGACCAGAGAGAGAAACTCTAAGGAAACAGCAGTGGTGAGGGTACAAACACAATGAAAAAAACAAGAGCCGCTCAGGCACACAGCAGAATAGAGAAGCCAGAGAGATAGAGAACTTATTCATCCCTGAAAAAGAAATCCATCTGTTCAAGTAGCTCATAAAGACAACAAAAAACACTTACACCATCAACAATAATACAGTACTATTAAAATAGATTTAAGTAAACAAGTTAAAATAAGTGCATAAATAGAAATTTGAATTAAAACAGACTATTCCACAGTCCAGTCCAGTTGTGGTAAAGGGTGATGTGTGTGGAGGTATGTGTGACTAAATTCAGAGGTCTTATTAGCCGGTGGGGGTCGTACTGGGGGTCAACCACTACAGCTGTTCTCTCTGTTGCTCCAGGAGGCTGTGGAGAGGGTGTCTGCTATTGTCCACTACAGTACTTAGTGGGGTCAAGCTGCCTCCCAGCAATACCGCAGCGTGAAGAGTGCGCTTGGCACGTGTGATAGAACATGGTCAACATCTCCACACACACCGGGGCAACCAGTGTCGGCTCTGCCCTTCCTATAGGGTGTCAGTGTTAGTGACCAGTCCAGCTTATCATGAGCCGCTGATATATGTAGGTGTGCACCTCAAAGTCTTCTTCCCTGTATGGAGACTGGTCAATGAGGTGACCTTCTTCTGAAATCCACAAACCATCGCCTTGGTTTTGGCTGTGAACAGGTGGAGACAATTGCACCAATCCCCAAAGGCACTGATAAGGTCCTTTGTACTCCTGCTCCTGACCACTCCTGACACAAGCCACAATAGCTGTCTAGTCAGAGTATTTTGTGTGAAAGCAAGCAGCAAACAGTCCTCTGTGGAGCATTCAGTGCTGCCTCCTGACCATCCCAGAGACATTAGCCCCAAGCCTGACATACTGAGGCCAATTCGGCCAGGTGTCTGCTATCCAGGAGGTCAGGGAGCAATCTACTCCCATAGGCAAACTGGAAGGGGTCCATAGCATCAGTGGCCTCTGGGCTCAGGAACTGGAGGACAAGACACTCCAGAGTCTTCATGATGTGTGATGTTAAGGCCACTGGTCGGTAGTAATTTATCTCTTTACTGCACCGGGACTTTGCCTGTTTTAAGACTCCTGTTGAAGAGGCTCTGCTAGCTGGGCTGCTACAGCTTACTCTCCACCCATCTTCTGTAGTCCACCTTTGCCTGTCCCCTTCAGCTCATGCTGAACCTCCCTGAGCCTCTCCCTGTCCCCCTCCTTGAGCGCCAGCTTTTTCTGGTTGAGGAGCTGCTTGATATTACTGTTAACCCAGGGTTTATTATTGGGAAAGCAGTGTACAGTCTTAACACAGTCTCTGAACATCCCACCTGGTGAAGAAAGCCCAACAAAGGCTCTTCTTCCTCAGGAAGTTAAAACGGGCTGGACTCTCCTCTTGGCTGCTCGCAAACTTCTACAGAGCCACAACAGAGAGCATCCTCTGTCTCAGTGTGACAGTGTGGTATGGCGGCTGCATGGCACAGGACAGAAAGGACTTGACCCAGGTGGTGAGAACAGCACAAGGGATTGTGGTATGTCCACTCCCAGATCTGGCCTCAATATATGCTAACCAGGTCGAGAGGAAGGCCAGATGTATCGCTGTGGATCCCACCCACCCAGGCAACGGACTGTTTGTATGGCTTCCTTCTGGAAGACGGTACAGAAATATACAACTCGCACCACCAGATTGAAAGACAGCTTCTTCCCCAGAGCTGTGAAATCCATCTCCACCCTGCAGTCACACACACACACACACACACACACACACACACACACACACACACACACACAAAACACCACTCCCTCCCTGCCGACACACACACACTCACCATGCCTTAAAGACTGGAACTTGCACTGTGCTGAACTTTTATACATTCCTCTGCTGCTATGCCATTTCATATATTATTTCATCTTATTTTATTCTATTTCATTTTGTCATCTTTTGCACATATGTATAGTGTGTCAATAGTGAGTTTATAGTTGATATTATCACACTACTTACATCTGTCACCTTGTTGGTCAGTTTAACCTGTTGTTGTAAACTGACTATGTCTGTGTGTGTCTGTGTGTGTGTTTGTTTTTCTATTCTGGTGGGGACCTTAACCTGAGATACCACTCACCCTGTGGGGTCCAAATCTTGGTCCCCACAGGCACGAGCATTGCAACCAATAGAAAACAGCCTGCTGATATGCCTAGTGCGGTTTTCTTGAAAAAAAAAAAAAAAAAAAAAAAAAAAATTGGTCCCCACCAAGTAGGGTTTCATGACATGGTGTGTTTGGGACTGCACCCCTAGTGGTCATTGATGGTATTGTATGGTGTGTGAATTTCCCTGGTGTGTAACTGTGTATATCAGTATGCTTCATATTTTATATAGATTAGCACACTTTTATGTGATCAGACTTTAATTTTATTGAATAATTTGGCCTTAAATCATCAGGGGGAATCCATTTAATCACTGTAACTTCCTTTCAAAGCAGTCTTATTCTTTGGAAAAAATGAATGATAAAAATTTTGATTGCCATAAGTATATAAAAATATGCCTGTAAATACAATCAATCATTAACATTTTTTTTAAATGTCTACTTTATATTATATTTTATCTCAGGTACACTGTGGGGGAAAATTCTTCACATTTGTGCTATAACTCATATACTAATTATCACACAAATGTCTAACAGGATGAAATTATTAAGTGAAGTGAAAAGGTCAAAGGTTAGTCCCATTCATGTGAATGTGATCTGTCTTAAAGGAAATCTCCTCTTGGACTCAAAGGTGACCTGGTTAGATTTTGATGGTCAAAGGTCAAGGTCAATGTGACCTCACAAAACACGTTTTTGGCCATAACTCAATACTAATATTACTAATTATGACAAAATGTTACACAAATGTCTAATAGGATAAAATGATGAAGTGATGACATTTTCTGTGGCTTTCTGGCCTCCAGGCTGTTCTCCCGACCAGCTTCACCTGTCTATCCAGCCTCTTAGCTGTCCATCAGAAGTGTCCACCCTACTCTGTCTTTATCCTGCCCTCATATTATACACCAGAGGGCCCCTGCTCTTTTAATCTCCAGAGCCCCTCCTGCTGGACTTGCTTCTTTCTTGCATAGGGATGTCTGGAATCCATCCCTCAAGGGTGGGATACAGTCACAATCTGACCCTCTGTTTCCTTGGGCCCCTGTCTCCAGCCTCAGATCACTGTTCCCTGGCCATATTCCTTCCTTGACTCGCCTTACTCTTGCTGCCCACCAGATGTGTAAAGACATTTCTCCCTGTCCTCACTCACCTGACTGCCCTGCCTATTTGCACACCTGGCTCCACTTATCATCAGCTTATATTTTATTATTTTTAGTTATCAGTGAAATGGAGGGGATGGGGACGGAAACGCATAGGCCTGTCACCAACTGCTCAAAATCACTTCTCATCTCAGAAAAAAATATTCATGTAGTAATAATAATAATAATAACAATTTTATCATTATTATTAATTATTATTATTATTATTAATAATAATAATAATAATAATAATAATAATAATAATAATAATGATAATAATAATAATACATAAAATTTCTATAGCGCTTTTCAAGACACTCAACAATGTTGACGCTTAACAATATAACAAAAGAAAAGAGAAACAGTAAAAAGAAATGAGTAAATTAAATAAAATTGTAGTTATGTAAATGCAAGGTTGAACAGGTGGGTCTTGATTAGTGATTTTGAAGGTCTGTAAAGAGTCCAAGTTCCTGATGTGTAGTGGAAGGGAATTTCAGGGGGTAGGGGCAGCGGCAGTGAAGGCTCGGTCCCCCAAGGTCCAGTGCTTGGTTCTGGTGATGGGGGTCAGGAGGTTTGAATCAGCAGATCTGAGACGGCGGGAGGGAGAATGGTGGTAGAGGAGGTCAGTGAGATAAGAGGGGGGAAGGTTATTGAGGGCTTTGTAGGTGATGAGGAGGAGTTTTTACTGGATGCGGTATTGTACAGGGAGCCAGTGGAGCTGTTGAAGGACAGGGGAAATGTGGCCTCTGGAGCGAGTGCAGGTGAGTAACCAGGCTATTGCAGTAGTCGAGTCTGGTGGTTATAAAGGCATGAATGAGTATTTCTGCAGTGGAGTGGGAGAGGGAGGAGCAGAGACGGGCGCTATTCCAGAGGTGGAAGGATGATGACCTGATGATGCTGCTGATGTGGGATTTGAAGGAGAGAGTTACACACTGAGGGGGACGGAGTGACAGTATGACCATCAATGAGGATGGAGAAGTCCCGGGCTGAGGGTGTAGACTGAATGAATGAATGGATGAATGCATGAATGATGAACAAATAAATAAATAATGGAGGTCAAATGCAGTGTAGCATTGAAAAATTCATTTTTATGAAATAACCTAAATAAAAGTGATGGCTGCAGGGATTAAATGAGGGACATGACTGGTGTCACTCTATTTGTGCAGTTCATGCGGCCATGTTACTAGATTTGCTGGAAATTAGCATAAAAGCAGGTAGGTCGGGCCCGCCACGGCCACTGTGTTGTGGGTAGACGTGGTGCGTCAGTGGAACACTTTTAATGTGAAGAGGCGCCTGCAAGAAATGTTGTGTTTGTTAGCAACAACCTAACCTTGTTACTTCTGAAAGTAAACAAACGGTAAAAGAAAGACGATACGCTGCACACCAAATAGTTTCATATGGAAGCATTTACTGAGAGCTGTTATTTAGAATAGAATAGAGAATGCCCTTTATTGTCATTATACTAAAAGTACAACGAGATTGGAGAGCTTCTCCTTTACAGTGCAAACATAAAAATATACAGAAACAAAAAAAATATATATAGAAAAGATATACAAAAACAGTGCAACTCTATATACAATGAGGTATAGGTGTGAGTGTTAATGAATGTATTGCACAGGTAATGAGGTATAGGTGGTGTGAGTGTGAATGTATTTTAAATATTAAATATTAAAGTGCACAGAGTGAGTAAAGTTTATATTGCGCAGTCTGTGTTATGTTGATGGTGGGGGTCGTTGTGTCTGAGAGTTCAAGGTGGTGATGGCTCTCGGGAAGAAACTGTTTTTCAGTCTGTTTGTCCTGGTTTTGATGCACCTGTAGCGCCTGCCAGAGGGCAACAGGTCAAACAGCTGGGAACCAGGATGTGAGCTGTCTTTGATGATGTTCTGAGCTCTGCTGAGGCACTGGGTGGTGTAGATGTCCGTCAGGGAGGGGAGAGGGCAGCCAACGATCCTCTGTGCTGCTTTGACCGTCCTCTGAAGCCTCGCTCTGTCTGCCTCAGTGCAACTACCGTACCAAGTGGAAATACAGTACGTCAGCAGGCTCTCTATGGATGAGCGGTAGAAGGCCAGCAGCAGCTTCCTGTCTAGGTTGTTCTTCCTGAGGACTCTCAGGAAGTGTAGATGCTGCTCTGCCTTCTTTATAACCGCTAAGATGTTGTGCGTCCAGGAGAGGTCATCGGAGATCTGGACTCCCAGGAACCTGAATGTGTGGACCCTCTCCACACACTCGCCGTTGATGTAGAGGGGGGGCAGGTCAGTCCTATTCCTCCTGAAGTCTACGATGATCTCCTTCGTTTTTGTGGTGTTCAGTGCCAGGTTGTTGTCTGCACACCAGGTTGTTAGTTTCTGGACCTCCTCTCTGTAGGCTGTCTCGTCTCCCTTTGAGATTAGTCCTACCACTGTGGTGTCATCAGCGTACTTCACGATGATGCTGTTCCTGTGGGCCGGACTGCAATTGTAGGTGTAGAGACAGTACAGGAGGGGGCTCAGCACGCAGCCCTGTGGTGAGCCGGTGCTCAGTGTGCGGGTGGAGGAAAGGTGGGGGCCAAGTCTCACAGTCTGGGGTCTGTTGGTCAGAAAGTCCTTAATCCAGGTACATGTGAGAGGGGGGAGGCCCAAGGTGACCAGTTTTGTGATCAGGATATCCGGGATGATTGTATTGAATGCCGAGCTGTAATCCACAAAGAGCATCCTGGCATAGCTCTGCTGTTGCTCCAGATGGCTCAGTACCGCATGCAGAGCAATGGTGATGGCGTCCTCTGTGGATCTGTTTGCCCGGTATGCAAACTGGTGGGGGTCGAGTGTGGATGGGAGACAGTCCTTGATGTGCTGGAGAACCAGTCTCTCGAAGCACTTCATAATTACAGGTGTGAGGGCAACCGGGCGGTAGTTGTTAAGGCTGGTTGTGGGTGCCTTTTTTGGTATTTCTTTATAGTTTCTTCATAGTTCTGATTCTGCTCTGTGAAGCTAAGCGATTGAAACAGCTGTTAAATTCACGTCATCAGAGGCATATTTTCCTCTTAAATGTATTTATAATTTCATCATCTCATCCGTAGTCAGAGGTGAGGGAGGGACACACCTTTCCAGACTCCACCGGTCCCCATAACTACCATCCCCATCCCCCACTCTGTGACGTTGTTCAATTAGCCGCGCTGCCTCGCGGTCTTTAGCAACAGCACAGAGGAGAAGACTACCGGAGCTGGATGAGTAAGCGTGACCGTCGGAGAAGAAAGTGATGGAAACTAAGTAAGTACATAAAACGAACTGTTTTTAATTAATAACGATTTTAGCCACCGTGTGTTATATTTTTGCAGCCACCTCAGTCGTTTTTTCATGATTTGACATGACATGGTTATTAGCACTGTGTGGTTCGCTAATGCTAACGTTACCTAGCTTGTCACTGTAGAGTGTTGAACAATATTGTTAGCAAACTTTGATTTTTAGATGCCATTACAGCATTTTTAGGCAGCAGACTGCCTTTTTGGCACATACATTTGCTTTATTTACCTGCCACTCACATGTATTGGGCTGGACTCAGGCAGAAGGCTGAAAGCTATGCTAATGTTCAGGATTGTGAAAGGAGTGCCAGCATCAGGAGGGCGTTTAAACCTGCTACAGCTCTCTGTATTTGATGGTCAAATGTTACATCAGGTAGATTCACTTTTTTGTCTTTGATGTCCTGCAGACAGAGTGGCCAACTCACCAGAATGAGGACACACCTACGTCATCTGAGGAGGCGTTATTTTAATTGCTTGTCCAAGCGCACGGAATACAAAAAATACCAGAGGTAATAATGCTGGCTCATTATTTGGCCATCTGATTTTCAGTTGCGATACCATAATCACATTACACTATTGTATAGTACACCATTGGCCTCTTTCCCCGAGACACCGGTCGTGGAGGTGGAGTCGCAGCCATTTTCAATTCTAGTTTACTAATTAACCCTAAACCTAAACTCAATTATAATTCATTTGAAAGCCTTGTTCTTAGTTTGTGGAAGGTGGAAAACATTAAAGCCAATTCTATTTGTTGTAGTGTACCGTCCTCCTGGTCCATACTCTGATTTCTTATCTGAATTTTCAGAGTTCCTGTCGAGTTTGGTACTTAAAACAGAAAAAGTTATTATCGTAGGTGGCTTCAATATTCATGTTGATGTCAACAATGACAGCCTTAGCTCTGCTTTTTCCTCATTACTAGACTGTATTGGCTTCTCTCAGTGTGTAAATAAACCCACTCACTGTTTCAGTCACACTCTCGATCTTGTTTTAGCTTATGGTATTGACATTAAAACATGTAACAGTCCTCCCACAGGACCTGTTCTATCAGACCACTTTTTAATCACTTTTGAATTCATATTGCTAGATTATGTATTATCAGCAAAAAACATCCTGACTAGAAATATTTCCAATAATACAGTAGTTAAATTCAAGGAAATGATTCCCACTAACTTAGGTCCAGTGCCTCATCTTAATTTAGCAGAAGCAACTCCCTCCCAGCTTGATCATCTTGTAGACAGTGTTGTAGACTCACTATGTACAACTTTAGACTCCATCGCCCCCCTAAAAATGAAAACAATAAAGAGAAAGAGGCAAGCTCCATGGTTCAACTCCCAAACCCGTTCACTGAAACAAACCGTACGTAGGCTTGAAAGAGTGTGGCGTTCCACCAAACTGGAAGAATCCCACTTAGCCTGGCAGGATAGTGTCAAAAGATATAAAAAGGCCCTCTGTAATGCAAGAGGCGCCTATTACTCGTCATTAATAGAGGATAATAAGAACAACCCCAGGTTTCTTTTCAGCACTGTAGCCAGGCTGACAGAGAATCACAGCTCTATAGATCCACATAACCCTCAGCAGCAATGATTTTATGAACTTCTTTAATGATAAAAATTTCCATCATTAGAGATAAAAATAATCACATCCTGCCTTCAGCCAGCACTGATTTATGTCAAAACACAGGATCCATAGACTCAACTGCAAAACCTAACCTTGACTCCTTTTCTCCCATCGACCTCCCCCAGCTCACATCAATTATTTCGGCATCTAAACCTTCAACTTGTCTCCTAGACCCCATCCCAACTAGACTGCTTAAGGAAGCTCTGCCCTTAATTTGCAGTCCTGTATTAGATATGTTAAATCTGTCCTTGGTAACAGGTTATGTGCCGCAGTCGTATAAAACAGCTGTAATCAAACCTCTTCTAAAAAAGCCCACTCTAGATCCAGACGTATTAGCCAATTACAGACCTATATCTAACCTCCCCTTTCTTTCCAAAATCCTAGAGAAAGCAGTTGCAAAACAGTTGTGCGACTTTCTACAGGATAATAGTTTATTTGAGGTTTTTCAGTCAGGATTTAGGTTGTATCACAGCACAGAGACAGCACTTGTAAAAGTTACGAACGACCTCCTGATCGCATCAGACAACGGACTTGTTTCTGTACTTGTCTTGTTAGATCTCAGTGCTGCTTTTGATACGATTGACCATCACATCCTTTTACAGAGACTAGAGCACTTTATTGGCGTTAAAGGAACTGCACTAAACTGGTTTAAGTCCTATCTATCTGACAGGCTTCAGTTTGTACATGTTAACAACTACTCCTCCGTGTACACAAAAGTTAGACATGGAGTTCCACAAGGGTCAGTGCTTGGACCAATCCTCTTCACTTTGTATATGCTTCCCTTGGGCAATATTATTAGGAAACACTCCATAAATTTCCATTGTTATGCAGATGATACACAGCTTTATCTGTCAATGGAGCCTAACGAAACCCATCATCTAGCCAAACTCCAGGCTTGTCTTAGGGATATTAAAACTTGGGTGACAAGCAATTTTTTACTACTGAACTCAGATAAAACTGAAGTCATTATAATTGGTCCTGAACACATCAGAAATAAATTTTCTAATGATGTAGTTCCACTAGACGGCATTGCACTGGCTCCCAGCTCCACTGTAAAGAATCTGGGAGTCATCTTTGATCAGGATATGTCCTTGAACTCACATATAAAACAAACTTCTAGGACTGCCTTCTTTCACCTGCGTAATATCACCAAAATTAGACATTTTCTGTCTCAAAAAGATGCAGAAAAACTAGTCCATGCATTTGTTACTTCTAGGCTGGACTACTGTAATTCTCTAAAGACTCTGCAGCTGATTCAAAATGCTGCAGCACGATTACTGACAGGAACTAGGAAAAGAGACCATATTTCTCCTGTGCTAGCCTCTCTACATTGGCTCCCAGTCAAATCCAGAATAGAATTCAAAATCCTCCTCCTCACTTACAAAGCCCTTAATGGTCAGGCTCCATCTTACCTTAAAGATCTCATAGTCCCCTACAATCCCACTAGGACAGTGCGCTCTCTCTCTCTCTCTCCATTTATTACTGGCATCACCTTACATTTTATATGGAACCCATGTTATGCTATGTTCTTCTCTCGCTATTCTCTGCCCCCTCTCCCCCCCCTCCCCCTCTCTCTCTCTCCTTCTTAACCCAACCGGTCAAGGCAGGTGGCTGCCCACCCTGAGTCCAGTTCTGCTCGAGGTTTCTGCCTCTTAAAAGGAAGTTTTTCCTTGCCACTGTCGCCTAGTGTTTGCTCATGGTGGGATTTGTTGGGTCTCTCTCTGTAAATACCTATTTTAAAGAGTATGGTCTAGACCTGCTCCATATGAAAAGTGCCTTGAGATGACTTTTGTTGTGATTCGGCGCTATATAAATAAAATTGAATTGAATTGAATTTTTACCACCTAAGTAATAGTCAAATAGTATCAGTCAGTCAAACAGTATGGAGAGAATTCATAGATTAGTTCCACAAAAGTAAAGTGCTCAAAACAAACCCCAGACTCAGAGCCTGCAAGAGGCTTTTGCCAACAATGGAAGAAGATAATGTTGCAACTTACATCAGCAAAGACATGGCTACAATTTACATGTTCATTTTTTATCTCATTTCATATGACAGTAGTTTAATAGAATATTCTATCCTGTTATTGTTACTGGGCAGTTACAATGCAGGTGTCCTCCCAGGTGATTAGAATTCACTGCAGCTACAGTGAGATTGCTCCTTCCCCCATGTCTCTCCCTACTGCCTATCTGTTTATCTATCTATCTCTCTCTTTCTCTCTCTCTCTCTCCATACATATATACAGTCGTTCTCAAAATGATTCATACCCTTGCTAATTTTTGTGATTTTTTTATTTTTGTGATGAAATGACTGCATTTTTTCAAGTTTGTTTATGAGTTATATGTGACCAACAAGTGAAAGAATGACAACAATACACAATTCAAGAAACTCTTTATTTCAGGGGCATTTTATTCATGCATTCCCAAAAAATACTATGTTCAAAATTATTCATACCCCTGACAATATCTCAACAAACATGTCCCAAATGTGTTAATCTTTGTCCGGTAGTTATTTCAAGATGTTACAATGGAATAAATACCTTTAACATTGTTGACCAAATGTTAAAAACTGATTTTTTTTTTTTTTTTTTTAAAAACCATCTTTCCAGAAGAGTATAAATAGAGAAAAAGTGTTCTGGTCATTCTCAATTTCTGGTCATCGTGGTCAAGAAGAAGGAGCTCAGTGAGGACCTACGTCAACGTCTTGTGCATGCCCACAGTGAAGGAAAGGGTTACAAGGCCATTTCAAAGCAGTATGATGTCCCTGTGGCAACCATCCAGCGCATAATCAACAAGCACAAGAGGTTCAACACTGTTAAAAACCTCAGCGGGCGTGGCAGGAAGCGTAAGGTGTCCCCCAAACTTGCTAGGAAAATCTGGCGAGAGGTCAACAACAGCCTTTGCTAGAGGTCATCTGAAGCAAGATCCAAGCTTTTGGTCAACCATCCTGTGGTCTGATGAGACGAAGTGTTATTTGGCCATGTGGATGCTGAATATGTCTGGAGGAAGAAAGGAGAAGCATACAAGCCGAAGAACACTGTGCCCACAGTCAAGTATGGTGGTGGAAACATAATGCTATGAGGATGCTTCTCTTCCAGTGGCACAGGGAACCTTGTCAAGGAATCATGTGAAAGGAGGGTTACATCAGGATCCTTGATGAAAACGTGAAGGAATCTGCTGAGAAACTCCAGCTTGGCCACAACTGGACGTACCAGCAAGACAATGATCCTAAACACACTGCCAAGGTAGTGAAGAAATGGTTCAAGGACAATGATGTCAGTGTCCTAGAATAGCCAAGTCAGAGCCCTGACCTGAATCCCATCGAGAATTTGTGGCATCCCTTGACCAGAGTGATGGCTAGGAAACCAACCAAACTGACCCAGCTTGAGGCTTTTGCCAAGGAAGAGTGGGCCAACATCCCACAGGAGACATGCAGGAAGCTTGTGGACATGTACAAGAATCATCTAGAAGCACTCCTAAAAAACAATGGCTATGCTATTGACTATTAAAGAAAGACATTGGAGTAGGGTATGAATAATTTTGAACGTGGGATTTTTGATTTTTTGGGAATCCATGAATAAAATACCCCTGAAATGAAGAGTTTCTTGAATTGTGTATTGTTGTCATTCTTTCACTTGTTGATCACATATAATTCATAAACAAACTTGAAAAAATGCAGTCATTTCGACACAAAAATAAAAAATCACAAAAATTAGCAAGGGTATAAATAATTTTGAGGACAACTGTGAATAAAACAGTCAGTGGAATTAACCAATACGTCTCTCTATTAACCTTGTAGCTCTTGCAAAACCACACCAACTCTAACCCTGTCTAACACACAGGGTTCATTGTCAGGTTAGGTTGCCATGGTTCTAAGAAGATCTCAGAGACAATTTAAGATTTATACACTTGGTTCATGTCTCTTCTTTCAACTATAAGCCTCTTGTATGTTTCATTTTCAGCTTACCAGAAAATATTTTGAACGGTTCTCCAAAGTATCTGAGGGATCAGAGGCCTGTACAAGTTGCACTGAAAGCACTGGTGATGAGTATACTCCATCAGAGGCAGTACATGAAAGCAACCCACAAAAACCTGACCGTCCTGTAACCAAAGGTCCATTTGTGAAGCAGAAGACGTCACAGAGGACCTATCAAAGAAGGACGTGGCCCAGAGTTTCTTCAGAGGAGGACAAGACGACAGGAGGTAAAACTCTGATGAAACAGACCTTTCTGTTCTGTTACCTTTTCTATACAGAACACTTAATCTACCTCTGACTGGCAGCTTTCTCACCACAGCAGAGCACCTCAGGCTGATATGGAAGCCCATTTCCGCCAGTATAAGAAAAAGTGTTAAGTCAAAATCATGAGATAAAAAGTCATAATTGTGAGATAATAAGTCAGAATTATGAGATAACATCAAAGTTCTGATAATTGAAATCACAAGATAGTAAATTGAAATTATGAGATAATGTCAAAATTACGAGATAATAAATCATAATTATTAGATAATGTCAAAATTTTGAGATTAAAAAAATCATAATTATGAGATAACATCAAAATTCTGAGATAAGAAATTGAAATTACAAGACAGTAAATTGGAATTATGAGATAATGTCAAAATTACGAGATATTAAATTGAAATTATGAGATAATTGCGAAATTG
This sequence comes from Lates japonicus, assembly GCA_033238685.1. Taxonomy (NCBI): domain Eukaryota; kingdom Metazoa; phylum Chordata; class Actinopteri; family Centropomidae; genus Lates; species Lates japonicus. The sequence continues at coordinate 7,954,527 of BRZM01000015.1, read as the reverse complement.
CGAGATTAAAAAAATCCTAATTATGAGATGATGTCGAAATTATGAGATCATGTCAAAATTACGAGATAAGACGGAATTATGAGATAAGAGGTCATAATTATGAGATAAAAAGTCGAAATTATGACATGATCAAAATTATGAGATGATAAATGGAAATTATGAGATAAAAAGCCAGAATTATGAGATAATGTTGAAATTATAAGATACTTTCACACAACACTCAAAGTAGCAGTTCTTTGGCATGACAACGAAATGGATTGTGAGTACACTGAAGACTATTTTAAACAGGGCTTTACAACAGATGAAATGCTTGCTGATGCTTGCTGATTCACACCGGATTATATCATCTTAAAACAGGTAGTTCACACACAAAAGATACTAGATGTCTTAAGTGTCTTTATAAAAAAAGTGGAATTAAAAGATAATACAGTGCAGAATTTTCGTGCTCAGTTCACATTATAGCAATGTTAAGACAAACTTAGAAACTAAGCGATTGAATGTTTTCTCTCTCAGTACTACCAGTGAAACAAACTGTAATGCAGTGCACTGTTTAGTACATTAGGTAATGTACGGAAGTCTATCTAGATGGCTTACATTCAGACAGTGAAGGTGTGTTATCAGTTAGCTGTAGTAGACTACATGCACTGGAATATGTGCACATTAGTTTAACTTGCTTTTGTGATAATGGTGTCAGTGTTGAAAACATGTCAATAGTTTACTGTAACTTCATAAATATGTATTTTGGGTGACTATCATTCTCAGTGACAATAAATACACCACCAGTCTTTGTACTTTAACTAATAAATATACAAATAATGGTTACAAAGAAGCTCATTGTTGATAGAATTCATATTAATGGATATTACATACATCATTTCAGGTATTACCTTTCAGGAACAAGTTAGAGTCATTGCTTGATAATGTCACACGTCTTACTGTTTGCATAGCTCTTCATCAATTTACAATTACCTGAATTTGTTTTGAACATCTTTTTGTTACTCATTGTTACTACATGACACAAATATGATGGACATAGTAATAATGGAAATAGACTACCAGGCAGCAGTCATTTTCTTGTATGGTAATAATAATAATTATTAATCGTTATCATTCATTATTTTAACAGGATCTTCAAGATGTAAGAAGGCAGTGACCTACTGACCATATAACAGGTATTTCAAACACTACTTCCATTGCTATTACTAATAGTTAGTTAATGTAATCTTTATGAAAAAGATTGCGTTATTGCCATACAGTGCTATGGTTCTGGCTTTATTGGTGTTAAAATGGCCTTGATCGTTGGCTACATTAACCAATGAGAGGTGTTATCTTTCACTGAGACTCCAAAAGCCTGATCTTACCTGAAGCTGTTAAAAACATCTGATGTCGCTCCCTTTCTCACTCACCATAGATGGTAATAGGTCAAGTCAAGTCAATGCGTTGTTTCTATGTTTATAAATGCTGTCACTTAAAGAGTCATTTTCTGCCAGAGTTCATGAACAGACTGCTCACCTCTTGAGGTTGACAGATTTTTGCTAAGCTGTTTAATTTCGTATTGTCAACTGTGTAAATCTCAGGGTCTCACTATGTAATAATATGATATAATGTGATCAGTAAAATTCACCAAATAGGTGAATTCCAAATAATCCTAAATACATTTAAATGTATTATGCTACCCTGAGACTGAAAAAGTGAGACCTCATGTTACTATGCATAAGGGGTCACCCACTCCTTCTGTCAAAGGTCCACTTTGCCTATTATTGTTTAATATTTGTATTTTTGTACAGAATTAATGTTATTTTGATTAGTATTTGCCTATATCAGTGTGAGCAGACTCAAAACACATAGTGAAGCCATGATAGCTAGATATTAGCCTGACCCCAGTCCCATTCTGAATGTCAGTGCAGATCTGAAACTAGGTATATATGGCACCAGGCAGCAGAAAAAGCTGCTTACTGACCAACAGCAGGTGATCATCAGATCTTAAGAGTCTCAGAGAGAGATACCACCTCTCTTCTCACAGTGGAGTATAACCTTGTTACTCAAGTACTTTGTAAAAGTAGTCACTGGTTTTGCTTGTGTTCTTTATTCTGTTAGCAGCCAGTCAGTGCAGACAGCCCATCATGCATTAACTTGTATCCCTGGAGATTTCCAGTTTATTCTACAGTGTAAATTATATATCAGGTTGGGTACCACACCAGTCTATACAAGTAATGCAGTTTTAAAAAAGCGGATATAGGTGCTGTGGTATGTTTTTATGACATTGCTGACCAACATTACATGTGAATAAGTAAGTCTCATTACTGCACAGTTAATTATAGGTAATTGAATTGCTGGTCTCCACCCCTGATTTTCTTTTTTCCCCTTGTCTTTTAGAGACCTCAAAGAGGAGGAGCTGGTCAGGTGAGGAAGTTCATGCTATAGAAAAGATCCTGAAAGCTGTCACTGAACCTGGTAAAGTACCTGGCAAATCTGAGTGTGCTGCCTGTATTAAGGCCTCACCTGAAGCATTGAAAAACAGAAACTTAAAGTGCAAGAAGAATTGACTAAACAACACTGCACCTGTTCTTTCCATTTGTACTTGTTGTACTTATTGTGCATGTGTTGAGGATACATGTGTTGATATCATAAGTTCAGTATACCTTAAAGCCACCTGTACAAGAGCATACCTGTCATGTATGAGCGAGTGGGAGCTCTTATTCTGAAGTGACTGCTATGGTTACTCATGAATAGCATGGTGGATGTTCATAAAGTAATACTTGTATTGTCAAGTAACGTATACTAAGATAGAACTTGGGACGCACGCGAGACGCTGTTCTTTGAAGTTTTGTCAGTTTTGTTTAGAGGAAAACTTTTCTCCTGCTTCTGTCAACCACTGGGAGGCTCCTCTGTGTAATGTTTGGTCCAGTGTTACCTTGTTGGTTGTGTCACCACCAGAAAACCAGTTTGAGTCGGCTCACTAATGCACTGTACTGCGGAGGGAACACATGAATGGGCCAACTGTGAATCCAGTAATTGCAGTAGTTTTATATATTAAATAAATGCAACTGACATTTTGAAATACATAAGTTTAAACTGTCTCTACTTTTTATACAGTTGATCTGGGTTCCCCCAACAACCGCATTTTGGAAACACAGTCTGATGTTACCTGGAAGAGAACATTGTACCTGGTAGTTTACTGTAATTTATTAATTACACTTTTTGTCTCCTCCTCTTTAAAGCAGTTCATATTTTTTGTATTTTCCAGGATATCAATTGGCTAACCATTGTCTAATTTTTATTGATTTCATTTACAACATGCATACAGTCATGGACTAAAAGAGTAGCAACAAGTAGAACATAAAGCAAAAGAAGCAGCAAAAGAAAAAGCTAAAATTCAATTCAGAATGTGATTTTCGTCTTTAAATTTATTAGGAATTTAGAAGTTAAAATCATGTCTCTAGACCACTCAGAAAGGGTGGATCCCACTGAGACCCTTCCAGTCAGTTAGTCCCACGGGGTAGTAAAAACAGGTGTGTGTGTGTGTGTGTGCGCACTGTGGTATCCACAATCGGTGGTGGTACTGCTACCAACTACCTAATGTCTGGTGTGGTGACATCCTTAGACGGTGTTGTACAGAGTGTGTCCTCTGCTGCTCATTCAGTTACAAACCTCTGGAGCACTGGAAACCAAACTTAAACACTGAGGAACATTTATGCATGGAAATTTTACTTAAAAAATTACTTCATTCCCAGAATGTTTCGAATATGTTTTTAATGACGGCAGTTTTATACAGGGTCCTCTTACTAAATTTTAACTAGCACAGCTTCATCAGCTACAGCTAATATTGAGTTGTTTTTGTTCAATGCTATTTATGACTCTTCTGACAATATTCATATCACACACAGTCAGAGCAAAGATGCAGGCACTCACCTGGTGGGGTCCACCTCAAAGCTGATGTGTTCTGGAGTGGTGATTACTCCTCTTAATAAAGGCTCCAGCAGCTTCTGCAGATACGCTGCTCCATACACCTGGAATAACACACCACCAAACGGGGTTAGACACTTATTTGATTTTAGACATTTATTCCATGACAGGAGTTGTGCTGTATTTTCTACCTTGAAACAAAAGGTCATTATTTTGCTGGCCAGGCTGTTTCCTCTGAACAGAGTCTGCATGGAGTCAGCCAGCTCTACCTCTTTAGAGAACATGTTCCACAGCAGCTGATAGAGGAGGTGACGGGAGTCAAACAGAGTCACCAGGACTCGAGCTAGTTCATCCTGCAAATATAGGAAACACACATACATAACTACAGGAAAAAAGGAGAGACTTCTGATATCTTAATGCATCACTTTATGCTCTGTATGTTCGAACATACCTGTGCTGAGCAAAAACATTTTCAAATTCAAGTCTCATTCCCACTGTCAATATAATGTCAAAAAGTGGTACACACCCACTGAGAGCCAGGAACCACGTTAGCCAGTGCCATGGCGATGGGCAGCTCTCCCTGGTCTCCCATCATGGTGACCAGTTCCACCAGCCTCTCAAAGCGGTCAGCCAGCACCGTCTCTGCCAGCGTGTCAAATTCTGTTCCCTGCTGCAGAATCTTGGTCAGCACCTCCATGAAGGTGGCTCGAGTCTGCAGGTCCTTGTGGTAGCCCAGACCTGGAGAGGAAGAGGGAAGTGTTGATTACACTGACACAGTTGACACAACTGACACGCTCCTCACAGTTGTAGTTAACTGTGGCTGACTTACCGATAGAGTGCATGAGGCCACTGTCTACATTAGCATTGAGCAGGTTGGACATGGCCAGGACAGTGCAGTGGCGGAGGGAGGCCAGTCGTCGAGACATTCCTCTCTTTCGTCCCCCCACCGCCTGTCCCTCATCCTCCACCTCACTGCAGTCATTCAACAGGTTCATGAACAGGGTGAAGTACCTGCATAAACACCAGATCATCCATTAGAAGAGCCTTCCCCATGCAAGTCATTTACCACCAGTACACAGGCCTACTTTGATTTTGTACACCTGAATGATACTGAACATTTTTTTGACACATTTCAGACAGTCCAGTTGTACTTGTCAATAGTCCAAGAATGGTTTAATGGAGGGTAACTAGACTTGGATGTAGATACTTGAAGACCTTTCTCCTCTCATCCAAGAGGCTTCTTCAGCTCTGACTGACTGGTGGAGACTCAGCTATTGAACCTCTGTGGGTCTTTATTGAAGCTACTACTGGTGTCACTTGGTTTGTTGGTTGGATGGCCTCCTTCACTCCTCTTTCAAACCACCTGTCCTCCCTGTCTGAGTTACATACACTGTTGCTCCCAAGGTAGTGTTGCTTATCCTTCAGAGGAGGTGACCTGCTGAGTCTGGATGTCAGGAGTTCGACTTCCTGTGTTGTAACCAAGTCTAGCTGCCGTTGTTTCAGTTGTTCTCTAATAACCATGACCTGGAAGACTGAGAATCATGACAGACACTTGTCAGTACTGTATATACACACTGCATGTTGGGAGTTTGGCTTGTTCAGATCTCTTCATGATCAACCTGCAGTGTGTGCACTGCTGATGTGTTTATAGAATACAGAGGATGTTGGATGCTCTCTCCTCCCTGTGTCCCTGTGCCTCGTCCCAACATGATTTTAAAAAGTCAATGACTTTGCCAGCTTACATCATAGTGTACATGCATCACCATGAAAACCAACATTACCTTTTATTGTTCCTCAGAATGAACACTAAACCCAGCTATGCCACAACACACAACACAACAGTGTGACACCTGCAACCTATGATTGAGAAGCTGCTAAAGACATTCTCGCTCATCACTCACCATCTAGCCTTATTTTTTATGCTGTGTTTACTACTGGCCATCCAGGTCGTGGCTTTTCAAGATCACTTACTTTCGAATTCAGCAAATAATATTAATGAAATAATTTAATACATAGTATAATTATTAGTAAAAGATCAGATCATGCTCCAACCCACACTGGCGAGACTGCTGGAGTTAGCTGGAACTTTCTCTTCCTTCTCGTGCTTTCAACTCTCTCTTTAAGCGTCTTTTTGCTGACATTTTACGTAGAACCAGACTTTGCTGACATTTATCATCTATGACGAAAAGAAGAAAATTGACGGCAAGTCAGTGATGCAGCAGAGTGTTAATGTTTTGCATCAGGTAGCTGCCTTTCGCTTCTCCATGCACTGGTATGGGCACTTATGAAATGTTGATGTTGCAAGCATTAAGTAACAAAGGTGGCTGGACAAAAAAAAGACTTCTGCACATTCATCCAAGGGATGGACTGACTTTGCTGGATACTGAACCGTAGGAAAGCAAAAGAACTTTGCCAAGGAAAATTGTTCAGGATGCAAGAAAAACCAACAACAACTTTAGTAACCTGAGCCTTTGAAAATACCAGCCAGCATAATATATACCAAACCATAGAGTCAAAAGAGCCTATGATGAAAAGTACCATCCCTACCCTTGAGGCATGGGTGGCCCTCAATAAAGAAAGTAGAGGTTCTGGAAATGTGTTTTGCCTGATCACTCATCCTTTCCTTAAAAAATGGTGCATTGTTCAAGTTGCTACGCAAGGTCACATGCTTCAACCTTGAGCCCAGCTGTACGGGTGGCTTTTTGAAGAACATGTGAGTAGATTAATGTCAGAAATACGTTTAGGCCTTAAAGGCCGTAGCGGTCGCTGCGGTAACACCGGTCTTGTGTATTTTTATATGTGAGCATGCTGGAGCAGAGTCATGAGGTCTTGCTTGACTAAATGTACCCGGTAATCTGTCGCCACTGTTCTTCAACCTGCCTGTGCCACAGGCTATAAACAGCATGCCTGGCAGGCTGATGTGTGCCGACACAGGAAGGATGATCGGAGCAGGCTGGTGCTCACTTTCTTTGGCGGTTCACAATGAGAATGATGTGCTGTCGCCAGGCTGCTGACTCCTGTTTGGCTGTTATTTCGAAGACATTTAAGACAACAGTTTTCTTTGCGTCTGAACAATTTTCGCTGGCGGTTCTTCTTTCCCCAGCAGTTCGATATCGCTCCGGCGGGGTCGGTCCATCGCTCGGATAATGCCAGAGAAGTCTGCTGTCGGCCTGACGCGGCTGCGGCATCGGCATTTCATGAGGCCTCCACTGACCGTGCAGACCGAGGCGGCGCCGCGATCGGCGATAACGCTATAACCCGTCGCCAGACTGCGCGTCATTCCTGTTCTTCGCCGTGAATGATGGTAATGATGAGGTCGGTTCTGAACAATGTCGGTGGGCCCAGCAAGAAGGTTGAAAGCCGGAAAGGAAGAGAAGTTCCGGCCGGCTGCCGGTCTCGCCGGCTGGTATCGTCTGACAATAATTCATGATTGTCTCATTAGTATTTCGTTATTGCTGAATTGATGAAATGATGTAACCGCCGACTGGACTGTGAATGTAACATAGCGGGTCGAGATAATGAGACCAGTGTCTTTAACGGCCTCTGTCTGGAATTGCAGTGTCGCGACCGCTGTTGTGTGTTGTGACGCCAACTGGGATTTTGATGTCAGCCCTGTTACAAAACAATGTTATTTCTTCATGTTAATGCACACTGAATAATGTTGGCACAAAATCATCGACTTTAAAATAATGGGCGGAGACAGTGCAGGCACAGGGAGGAGGGGCGGCATCCTCAGCATTCTATAGGCACGTCGACGATGCTGCGGGTTGATCGTGGACTACCAACGAAGCAAACTCTGCATGCGGTGTATACGGTAGCGACTGAAATTAATCATGTTCTCGATCTTCGAATGTGTTGACCGAACAGCTGAAAGCGGCGGCTGAACGGTTGGCTGAGATCGACTCTGACATCGAACTCGGCGGAATACTCCTGAAGGATGACGTACGCGGAACGGCACGGTGTAATGTAACTCGGCGGGGAGGACAGCGGTTGAAGGGGTGAAGGAGCCGTCAACCAGTGACCGGTAATGCTTCGAACCCACGAGATTCGACAACTGGGAACTCGCGATCGATCGAAGCTTCAGCCTCTTGAATGAGGAAGGAGAAAATTGTGTCTGCATCGAAGTCTGGTTGCCCTCCGTTAAACCATTCTTGAACTGACCAACAGCCACAACGGATGTGTAATGTCATGTTCGTGTACTGAAATCGAAGTGAGCCTGGCCTCTGCTGATGAAACCGGAAAACGCTGGTGATCTGGTGTTCTGCGGTGCTCGCCTGTTCGTAACCTGGGCGAACGAACTGCGGTGAGGTGAGAGAATGAGGGCAGGCGGTGAGAGACGAAGGGCATGTTCCCTCGCCACTGCCTTGGCTCTGTGTCGGCGCCTGCCTCGGCTGCTGTGTGAACGTGGCCTCATGCCTCTGTCAACCACGGTTGGCGGCTGAGGGGCGACGTCCGGTTGACCGGCGATAGAACCAATCGACGCTTCCCTCTTCTCTCGGGTCTGAACTACCACAGACTGCCGAGACTCGGCCACGCTTCGTGGTGCGACCAATTCTGCGACGGCGTTGCAGCTGGCGAAGCGGTGCTGACTGTTCCACGGGCGGTGGCGGTGCCGTGACCGGGAAGCGCCCATCGCATGACGCTGTTCTTTGATTCCTGGCTGGTGGTGTTACTGCTGTTGAACGGTGGTGGACGAACCCGAAATGTTTTGCTCGGCACAGGCGCTCTTCTGAACGCCAGGCATAAAGTGATGCGTGGGCAGTCTCCTTTCACAACAGTTATGTGTTTCTGTTGCAGGATGAGCTTAGCTCGGGGTCCTGGTGAGCTGTTTGACCCGTCACTCATCGGCTGTGAGGCCCATCGTTCTCTGAGAGGCAGGCTGGCTGATCCCATGCGAACTCTGTTCAGAGGCGGCACAGCCGGCATGGGCTTTGTTCGAGGTAGAAATAAGCACAGCCAGTCGTAAATCAGGTCAGGTGAGTCTGGCGATGAACGGCGGCAATCTGCAGAGCTGCTGGGCTGCTGGAGTATCGCCGGTTGCATCGCGCGGTGGACCCGCCAGTGATGCCATCCTCTGTTTGTGACCGGCCGACCTGAACAGAAGAGTCATAAATAACGTTGGTGAAGCAACTCGGCTGTGGCTGATGACGTGGCGAATAAGGTGATGAAGGACCTCTTCGGAGTGGTGGGCATGATCGAGCGTTCGCGAGATAATGTTTTGAAGTAAGGCCCTGTTCTCGGTGTTTGAAGTTGGTTTTCAACTCAGGCCGCAGGCTGAAACAGTTATTAACGTCTCCACCACCGATATTAATTTCTGATGCTACACACCGTGGGTTCAACGACTGGAAGAGATGCTCGGTGGATCACCCGCTACGGTGAGGTCTGGAAGACGTGATTTTGACCTGGTCTGACCAGAACGGGGCAGTCACATTCTGAATGATTGCAGCTTTTACAACAACTTCTTTACAACATGTTCTGCTGATTGCTGCTCTTTTGGTCCGTGAGCTGCTGTGCATGTTTGGTGAAGATCGGTAAAAAGTGAACGATGATTGACCGGTCTGGAAGGCTCTGAAAATGTGAACAAGGGAGGTTGAGGGGCAACGATTGGCGGGTGCGATGAAACACCGGTGCAATCGTTGCTCTTCCGGGTGACAGACTAATGTTTTAAAATGCGATTGAGGGCGAATCGACAGCAAAGGCAGAGACGGTTTAAACGGCAATATTTCAGGTAATGGGGATTGCGACCGACCAGTATGGGCTGCTGCGTGCTGGTTGCGGTTGACATTCTCGTTCCCTCCGCAGTACTGATGATGAGCCGACTCAAACTTATTTTTCACCGGTGTTTCAACCAACAATACCTTCTTCCATGGACAACTGTCTAAATGACATCATCATACCGATTCATTTTCTAGATCGTACTCGGAAGTGTCACTGCCTCATTTCAAGCAGTAACATGTAAAATGTCCCAGAAGTCACTGCAAGTGTTGCCGAAAACCAGCAAAGTCTGAAACTACAAAATCTCTCTGCTGTTAATGTTCACTATTACTACTGACTGAATGGAGACTAAATGAGGACTGGACATAAAGCTTGTGTTGAAGGGTCAATGAGGTTCAGTGGTGCAGTCTCCATTCAGACAGTTCCTGGGCCAAAGGAAAAGTCCTGACCTGACCAGGTTGAGCATCATGGTCTCGATGCTGGCCTGTCCCAGGTGTTCAGAGCTGCCTTCTGTGTGGTTATCCAACAGGTTCTTCATGATGGCTATGGTTTGCTCCACAAACTGGGTGTTAGTGTCATTAATAGGAACCTGGAGACAGGAGAACCAGACAGACACATAACTGGGGTTTTATACACATCTCAAAACAACCCAGACAAAAAATACTGATTTTTAAAAAATACTGCAATTTTTATTTTAGAACCAAGATCAGACATTTATCAAAGATGTCCTGTCACAAACCAGATGAAAGACCTGGTTTAAAGAATAATTTATCTAATACAGAAACTGATCAATTAATTTAAAAACCTTAGGCAGAATCATTTTTTACATATCTGGAAAGATTAATAAGCCATGAAATGATGATACAGATGGGTAGAAACCAGTTTAGTTGTTTCTACATGAATTAGTACTTTTTTTCTGTATGAGTCCTGGTGCATTCTGGGAGATTTAGGATGCAGGTACCAGGTGCGTTCGAGATCGACAGCGCAGTCAAGTCGGACACATTCAAGGTACTTCCTGCAGTGTGACTGAACGACAGCATTTGCCTTTTACCAGTTGTTCTCGCAATTCATCAAATATATTGAACACATTGTGGAAAATCTGCATAGCTGACTGTTCCCCTCAATATGTCAGACTGTTTTGTAAACCTATAGCCCTACACATATTTAGCCAAAGATATGTTGTTCTAAACATTTCAGGCAAGAAAAATATGAAGAAGAAAAGTAAAAGTATGAAAACATCCAGGATGATGTGAGGTGTATGTATGTATTAAATTGACTCCACTCATCAGGTCCATTGTTTTTATACCAGTCCAGTACAGACCATGAGTTTGTGCTACATGGTCAGAGTCAGAGCTGCACTCACCGGTCCCTGTGTGTCGAAGAACTTGCCAATGCTGTTCCTCAGCTTGTTGAAGAGCATGGGGTAGAGGGCAGGGCTGAGCTCCAGCCCCAGCAGGTCTTTAACATTGGTGCGAACATGGAGGCCGACCCTGTCGTGGCCACAAACAAGCAAGACCAGCAGCCGGTCCAAGAAGCGGCTGACGGGCGTCTCATTTGAGGCCGACGAGGAGCAGGACGAGGCCGAGGCCATGGGGTTGGATACATCGCAGGGGCCCATGGAGATCATTGAGTGTTTGCGCTCACTCATGGGCCCCATAGGTGGGCTGTAGGTGGCCGGGCCGGGGGTGCTGCGTTGCTGGAGACACACACCACCCAGAGCACACAAGAAGCCCGTCATGTTGATCCACTCCTGCTGTGGGTGTGGGGTAGAGACAGAGTCTGAGTTTTCACCTGCACATGTTCGATGAGTTTACCTGTGTGAGGCTGACTCTCACTGCTGGTGGAGACAAGAATACTTTGAGGAAAACGCTAAATACAGTGGTGAGTTGTGCTCTGGATGCTCATTTTGTATTTAATTGTTAATGACATGGTTTTCGTGATTATAAGGTGAAATACTGAGACACAATCAAGTAGTTGAAAATTTAGGATGAAAAACGACTACAGACTTTTCACTATTTGAAAACTAGTTATTAAAATTCCAGGTCTGTTTAGTAAAGTACAGTATCAGTTACTAATCTGCTCACTCATATCTTTGGTCATTGTACAGACTAGGGATGTAAGTTTCATTACAATACCATATTATATCGATTCAACAGACAACAATTCAATGTTTGCTGACATCACAAAGTCTGCTACGATACGATTTCAATTCGATTCAATGCAGGAGCCAGCGATCGTTATGAGACAATATCATATGCTGATTTAACACAATCACTTTCATTCATATCAAATCCCAAAAAGCAACTAAAACATCATTTGACTTTTTTATTCCTGAGCTCAACCAGACATTTAAATGAAAAACAATCTTCTCTTTTAAGAAAAATAGATAAATTTTGTTCACTATAAAGCGCATTCTGATAACAGCTTTAAAATTTTTCACATTCTATAAAACTGAAAGAACATTAAAATCCTATTTGTATACACTAAGCAGGATATTGTGTGAACTTTACTATTTTGAGTCTCAAACTAAATATTTTCAGAACTTAGTAACAATAACCGTGGTCGTACAGTCTTCCTGTCTCATAGCCACACCTTCGGCTATAGCTAAATTTTTTCCTCATCCATTCACCACTCACATTGTTTGGAGGTGTTCATACTCAATTTCAAAATAAAGGCGAGTCTTACAGATGATTATATTGTGACGGACTGTGATGTGATACGTTATATTAGTGTTGGGTTAGTGAAGAAGCGCTGTTCAGACTGTTCAGTTGAAGTACTCTTATTCCAGGGTAAATGAATATGTTGCCAGCTCAGACACGGTGAAGCCTGTCTGTCATGTCAGCTGCCTGTAATTGGGTGGGAGCCAAGTATGGAGGCGGTATTTGGATCTTTGCACAGAAAAAGGAGCTGAAAGTGAGTCGATGTAGGTCGTGGCTAGCACAGAGAAAAAGTTAAGGGGTTTTGTTATTTTTGTCAGCATTGGCTTTGGCCCACAGTAGCCTGTGTTATGGCGTCTCTGTGCTTGGCGAGGGACATCACAACATGTATGATGTCAGATCGATGCTATGGGCTGGATGATCATTGAGTCGATGTATCGATGTAGATCAGTGTATCATTACACCTCTGGTACAGACAGGGACTGAAAGCTTGAATTGAGTAAATGCTTATCTGGGTGTTATATGGCGTAACAAAGTGTAACAAAGTTTAACCTGCTCTGTCTGATGGTATGTGATGGACAGAGAGATGAAACCCTGCCATAGTGAGGACATGTCCCTCTGTAACATCCTTACCTGTCCATCATCAGCCTTGTTTTTGGGAAAGTTGAGAATCTGTTTGGTGGCCTGGTCCCATTTAGCATACGTGTCCTCCCAAGCCTGAGGGTGGAAACAAAGACAAACAGTTGTACATTAACGACAGAGCACAGACAGAGATAAGATGCTCAACTGATACGATACACATGGAAGTACTGTGCAAAAGTTTTAGGCCGTTTTAGGCACTATTGGTGTGGATGCTGTCAAAAATAATCCCATGATTAATTATAATTTTATTCATTAATTAACCTCATGCAAAGTGCAGTAAACAGAAAAACCTAAATCAGATCATAACACCTCAGTACACCTGTACTTAGGTAATTTGTTCCAGCATCTTAGAGAAGTTGCCTCAGTTCCTCTGTGGCTGTCTCAGTGTCTTCTCTCTCCTCATGTATTCCCAGACTGATTCCATGTTTCAGATCATGAATCTGTGGCGGATGGGCCTGTGTGTTTGGACTCATTGTCCTGCTGCAGAATTAATCAGACACTTCCGTGAAGGTACTGATTGAGAATAAGAGTAAAAACATCTACAGTGCCTAAAACTTTTGCACAGTAGTGTATCTGAATCATACTGTCGGTACTCATACTGAAACACTACAAGAAAATCCTCTGTGATCTAAAGAGATTCATCTGAAGAAGAAAGTAAAAGCCACAGGGTAGTTTGAACCTTGGTTTCTACAGCTTTAGGCAAATTAGATCTAAGACTTTTAAAGACTTTTTTAATGCCACTCAGGATACGTGAGCAAGGTGTGCACATCCCACAATATTCAAGGTGCTGAACCAATGAAAACCAACAGATGAAAACAGACCAACAGTCCTAACACTGCAGCTTGTTTCTGGTGAGGGGCCTGCTCAGGCTGAGTGTGCTAAATAATATGCATTTCATATCAGAACAACACTGCATTAACATTACCTTAGTTCACTGATCTGAGGTCAACAGGTCAAGCTGATAGAACTCTCTCTGCTGGATCACAATCAAACTACTTCAAATGGTCTGGTGCACTTAAACTGCAGCTTCAACTTCAAACAGGTCATTGCAGTTCAAATATGAACTTTTCACCCACAATCAAATGAACGGTTGAATTTCAAATAAAAAGTGACAGCGTTAGTATAAAACACATTAGATAAAGTTTTTTGAGGCACATTTCTATGATTCAAATCCAAAATTCTCTCAAGACAAGGACCAGATTTTTAAAAATGTGGCACCACACCCACACACGAGACCCACATCAGAAATCAAGTTCCATGACTTATGACATAAATGCCAAGTTTCGTGAGCATCCAAGCATGACAGCCACCTGAAAAGTGCTAAAAGTGATTAGGGGGCGCTAGAGAGCTGCTATAGCACGCCCACGGCCAATTGTGATATCAAAGTGCTTAGGTGTTTAAACATGCATGCAAAGTTTTGTGAGTGTTTGGACATCCTAAAAGCCTCAAAACTGCAATCGTAGAATGAAAGTTGCCCAGTCACTAAAGAATAATTACATTTTCACCAGGTCTAAGGTATGTGCCAAAGTTGCTCAAAAATGCAATTTAGTTTGCGGAATAATATTAATAATAACAATAATAATAATAATAATTAAAGCTGCAAGCAGTGTTGAATGGGCCCTCGCACCCCACGCCTGTCGGGGGACCTGCAGCTGCAGGTCGTACAACGCAGTTCTGTAACTGCGTGACCGCCAGACACAGAATGAATGAGTCAGAAGTCCCTTACTGCCCCCATCAGGTGGTGCTATGACTATACCTGAATATTGGCATGTAGATGTGTTCAGGCCATGACAGTAAGCAAGCATGTCAAGTTTGGGGCAGACTGGACAGTGTATGTGGGAGTTACAATAATTTGCTGTCAAACCTCACCATGGCACCACAGCAAGGGTGTCCCATGAAGACTCACAGTCTTCACAATTCAGCAGCATTATGATTTTAATGCTTGTCTGACCACATTTGAGGTCAATCAGATCAACCTACTTAGATAAAACACATCATTTCCTGATGCCAATAGGTGGCACTATGATTATATGTGTATATTGGAATGTAGATGTGTTCAGGACAGATCTGTTGTCAAAGCTGTGAAATTTGGGGCAGCTCAGACAAAGTATGCATGAGTTACATCAACCTCCGGGTTAATGGCGAAACATCGAAAATAAGCAAAATTTGTGTGATAAAACCTGTTGGATTTAGGTCATGATGTCAAGAAACTTTTTTGTACACCTGGGCAAGTTACATAATGCCTCCGAATGTTGTTCACCTTGGACAAACTACACCCAATGGCAAGGGGGTTTTGAAAATTGCTGGGGGCGCTATTGAGCCATTTACCCACTCCCATGAGCAAGACCCATGTAGATGTTTTCAGGGCGGGACTCTTATCAAACACGTCAAGATTGGGGCAGATCAGACAATGTATGCATGAGTTACATCAACTTCCTGGTTAATGGCCACGGCGCCACAGACATGCCTTTCAACGGAATATCAAAATTTTCACAATAAAGCATCATGAAGGCCTTAAGGCTTTTCTGACCAAATCTGAAGTGGATCACGTCAACCTACTAGTAACAGGACATCAAAGTCTAAAACATGTCATTTCCTGTTGCCAATAGGTGGCACTACAATTTTTTGTGAATATTGACATGTGGGTGTGTTCAGGACCCTTATCAACACTGTGAAATTTGGGACAGATTGAACAAAGTATGGCTGAGTTACAGCAACTTAAAAGCAACTTCCTGTTTCATGGCGAGGCATGGAAATTTGAGGTGCCGCCACAGCCACACCCTTCGATGTCAACAAAATCTTTTAATAACTTTTAATCACAAAGGCCTTAAGAGTATCCTGGCCAAGTTTGAGGTCGGTATGATAAAATCTGTAGGAGGAGTTTGATCAAATACAACGTCCCCAAATGCCAAAAAATTAGCAAAATTTTCTAATTAAAGTTAAAATGGCCAACTTCCTGTAGGTTTGAGGCCATGATGTCAAGAGACTTTTTTGTGCATCTCAGCATGTTACATAATTCCTCCAAATTTCGTTCACCTTGGACAAACTAAGCCCAAAGGCAAGGGGGTTTTGAATATGTCTAGCAGGGCGCTATGGAGCCATTTTACAGTGCCAATGAATGAAACCACCATCAGATGTCAATTTTCGCCAGGTCTGATGTGTGTGCAAAGTTTTGTGAGTTTTTGAGCATGTTTAGGCCCTCAAAAATGCGATTTTAGCATCACGAGAATAATAATATTTTTTAATGATTACAATAGGGCCTTCACACGCTAGTGCTTGGGCCCTAATGATCTCTACAAAAACGATCAGTTCCTCGCAACTTCGGGGCAGGTTAACTTCACAGGATCATATCAAAAAAACTGGGAAAGAAAAAAACAAAAAACTGTCAACAGCCCAACTACTGACCAATCAGATCACTGGAAAACTCATTGTTCCTACAGGATCCCGACAGGGACAAAAGAGCTTACAAATGAAGTGACAAATAGTAAAGATCAATAGATATTTTTATAGCTCTGTGGAAATGTTTTGCTGTTCCAGTCTTTCCATATGTCCACAATAGAGGTTCTAACAGAGAGTTTATCAGAGTAAATCATCACATACTTACCTGTTAAATCTTCACTTGAACTGAACAAAGATGCTTTCATCCACACACTGTTGAATACTTCCCACGATTACAAATGAACACATCAGTCAGATCGAGCTCAGACATTAACTCTCTCCTCTCGGCTTTGACAGCAGAAACAGTCTGACAAGTAACTTTTTATCTGAATCACATATTCACAATATGAAAATGTTTCTGTACTTATTTACAATAAATCTGCAGCCTGACTTTGATAACTAGAAATTATTTCTAGCATTTCTATTCTAGTCGTGTGATCATATTGTTCACATTTCATGTTGTTAGATGTAATTTTTGGACATATCAGCATTTCTCCTTTTATCACATTAAGTACTTTAATCATAGTTCTGACAACCTTACTCATAATTAACAGCTCCGCCTCTTTCACATGAACTCACTCGGGAAATCCTGGTTTGACTTAGTGAATTGATAACCAGCATCGTCTGACTGCTTAGCCAAACTGTGGTTGTTAGGTTTAGTGAAGCCAGATAACAGAAAGATATCTTGGTTATGTTGAACTTGCTTCGCCAGAAAGATATGCGTAGGCCTCCTCCTTTTGTTGGGGGAGACTAGATGCAGCTCCGGCGTTTTGCTGCCGCCCCCATTCAGGATACTTCCATCATTGCAGGCTTTTATTCGCTATCATGATCTGCATGACGTAATGTGAGATGAGGCATTCGGTAAACTGTTATTCTATTTTATTTTTAATATGTTACATTTTATTTTGAGATTTATAAACTGCAATGTCAAAAATAAATCAATAAAATCCTACCTCCCATGAATTTTTAAGACTGATTTAAGACATTTTAAGACTTTTTAAGGATCCGCAGGAACCCTGTTGAACTGAATATTACCTCAATGTTTCCTGGTGTAGGGTGTTCTATCCTCCTTAACAAGGCCATCACCCTCTTCTGCAGAGTAGACCGGCCTGTGGAGACAAGACATCACAGGGTGAACAGAGACACCAACACCTGTATAATCTCTGATTCAGAGGTCTGCTTAGAGGCACAGCTGAGAGACATATTTAACATGTCATAACATTCATCTATCAGCTAAATCTATAAGGGTTTAGTGGATGAAGATGTACTTGGGCATTTGAAACAGTATTATTGCACTTCAGTATCACCAAGCTCTCTACCTCTGCTTCTCTGCCACTGAGAAACATCCACTTAACTCAGGGTCAGTTCAGAGTTCATTTTAATTGCAGACAACCCTTTAACCAGGGACTGTGTTCTGGGAGATTAGAGTTTTATATTACATCTTCCAACAACTGCAGACAGGATCTGACATTTCCTGGTTCAAGTTCTTTTTGGTGTCTGCATTAGGGCTGAACAGTTAATCAAATTTTACCCAAAATTGTGATTTGAACTAATGTGATCAGCAAACCACAAAAACTGTGATTTTTTTCTAGCCCCTGACTCAAACAGTCAAAGTCAAAGTGACTGTGTATACGCCCGCTAACAAAAAACCCGTGCAAGGAAGCTCGTGGTGAGGAAAATGGCTGCTGCCTCAAAGGAGACAGATTAACAATTTGCTTATGTTACGAGCAAGAAAAGCTCCTACAGGCTTCTGTAAGTCTCTGTAAAATCACAGATGGACAGACATCGACCCCACGTTTGAAAGTCGCTGTCGACAGTGGCTCTGCTGGGAAGGAGGATAGCCCTAGTTCTCTCCTTCGTATATAGCTATATAGACCACAAACACTTCAGTATGGTGAATGTCACGTTACAGTAAGTTAAAGTAATGCTCCATCACAAGTTTTACATGTACAGTATCTCACAAAAGTGAGTACACCCGTCACATTTCAGCAACCATTTTATTGTATCTTCTCAAGGGACAATACTATAGAAATGAAACTATATAACTTCGAGTAGTCGGTGTACAGCTTGTATAGCAGTATAAATTTACTGTCCTCTGAAAATAACTCAACACACAGCCATTACTGTCTAAATAGCTGGCAACACAAGTCAGTGCACCTCACAGTGAACATGTCCAAATTGTGCCCAGTGTCAATATTTTGTGTGAGCACCATTGTTATCTAGGACAGCCTTGGGTATGGAATTCACCAGAGCTGCACAGGTTGTTACTGGAATCCTCCTCCACTCCTCCATGATGACATCACGAAGCTGGTGGATGTGAGACACCTTGCGCTCCTCCACTTTCCGCTTGAGGATGCCCCACAGGTGCTCAATTGGGTTCAGGTCTGGAGACATACTTGGCCACTCCATCACCTTCACCTTCAGCTTCCTCAGCAAGGCAGTTGTTATCTTGGAGGTGTGTTTGGGGTCGTTATCATGTTGGAAAACTGCCATGCAGCCCAGTCTCCAAAGGGAGGGGATCATGCTCTGCTTCAGAAATTCATGTTTCCCTCAATGAACTACAGCTCCCCAGTGCCAGCAGCATTCATGCAGCCCCACCCCAACCTCTGCAGCAATGCTGGCAGCACTCATGGATATGACACAGAGCATGAGGACAACTTCTTAGGTCGACTTTGGCGAGGCCTGTTCCGAGTGGAACCCGTCTTGGAAAACCGCTGTATGGCCACCGTGCTGTAGCTCAGTTTCAGGGTGTTACCAATCTTCTTATAGCCTAGGCCATCTTCGTGGAGAGCAACAATTGTATTTCTCACAACCTCAGAGAGTTCTTTGCTATGAGGTGCCATGTTGAACATCCAGTGGCCAGTATGACAGAATTGTACCCAAAGCACCAAATTTAACAGCTCTAATCCATGATACACAAAGTTGTATGGTCCAGTCAAGCAGGCGAAAACATGATGATGAACATGATGAATAGGACAGGTGGTTTTGCATGTTTGAACGACATGTACAGGTATCACTAGGGGTGTACCCACTTGTATTGCCAGCTATTTAGACAACAGTGGCTGTGTGTTGAGTAATTTTCTGTGGATAGTAAATCCATACTGCTATACAAGCTGTACACTGACAACGCTAAAGTATATCCAAGTTTCATTTCTATAGTATTGTCCCTTGAGAAGATATAATACAATGGTTGCTGAAATGTACCCCCTACTCACTTTTGTGAGATACTGTATATAGTGAATACTGAACTGAAGCTTGACTTTCAAAAATTACATGACATATCAAATCGCAATATCTGTCAGAAAAATCACAATTAGATATTTTCCCAGAATCATTCAGCCCTGGCCAGAATCATTCAGCCCTGGCCTGTTGCGGCCCTGCAGAACAGCTTGAATGTTCACTGGAAAAGGTTGTAGTATCAATTTACACCCAACATTTCACGTAGCTAATCTCCTTCCTTAGATCACAAGAAGGTGCAACGGGAAGAGAAACTGGAGGAAGTCAGGAATGATATAACTCCTCATCAATAACCATCAGGTAAAAGCTGCTACAGTTCAGAGTAGTTCACAGGCTCCATCTGACCAGAAAAACCTTTTCTAGGAGGAGATAACAGCTGTCTAAGATACTGATGTGATCCTGGCAACCACAGCCAGATGTTTTGATCCTGACTAGGCATGGGACAATATACAATTTTATCGCCCACTGTGATAAAAAAACACTTACAATACGTTGATCGTAGTGAATTTCCATCATCAGGATAATTGTGAATGGCAATTATTGTTAATATCCCCACCAGTGAATTAAACAAAAAGCCATCTAGCCAACATACAGTCCTGCATTGATTTATTTTGAATTGGGGAGCTGCATCTTTCCAGTCATTCCAAAATGCTAAGCCTGTCACCATGGCTGAAGGCTCCGCTCACCCACTGTATCCCCCGCAAAAGAAATTTAAATCAGATGTGTGGAAATACTATGGATTCGAAAACAAAGAACTGCAGGTAAAATTAACTAACTGTCTGACTTACTTTCAGTTACTAAACATACCAAGTCTTGGTTTGGTTACACTAACACTGACGTTTATCTAAATGTTTATTAGAATTTAGTAATAATCGTGACATGAAATTTTCATATACCATACCAGGCTTACGCCTGACTACAGGTGGAGGACATCAGGACAGGGTTTTTTAGCACCCTCTCCTTTGTTACTGGTCCTAACTCGCCGACAGCCAAACTGCGTGTACCCAAGCTGAGGCTGAGGCCTTTTCTACACTACATTCAATGAGTGATTCAACAACTCAAGCACACCACTGTCAAAAAACAGTTCATACTCTGCACACTCTCTTCCCCCTCCCTTTCTATACCATGTGACATTTCTTAGTGGAAGTGAATACAGTGTTTATGTGTGATGAAAGAATGTGTGAGGATGCTCTGTTTAATGATATATATTACCAGAGGTCTGAAGAGTAAAACACTGTCCATACTTCTCAGTGTAAGGTACAGTGCTGAACACTGAGCAGAGGTGTAGTACTGAAGGTGAGAAACTTTCTGACATCAGGTTTGAACCACCATTACTGACCCGTTCCCATCATGTTGCTGACGGAAGCCAGTTCACTGAAGGTGGCGTAGTTGGGCAGGATGTTCTGAACGGGAACCTCATCGGCAGCGCTGCGGATGTCAGCCTCCTCACAGAGGTGGCGGAAACACGACATGGCTACCAGTACAGCCTCGGTGTCCGGACTCCACAGGAACATGTAGAGACACACCTCCAGTTTTGTCTGCGCCTGCCGGCAGATGGGGATCCCTCCACCCATAG
Organism: Lates japonicus; assembly: GCA_033238685.1. Lineage (NCBI taxonomy): Eukaryota > Metazoa > Chordata > Actinopteri > Centropomidae > Lates > Lates japonicus. The sequence goes on along the minus strand of BRZM01000015.1, from coordinate 7,933,356 downwards.
TGGCACACTCCTGCAGCCATTGGAAACCAAACAGACAGAAGTATTCCCACCATCAGAGCCGGTGAAACACACTACATTAAAGACAGGGCTCCAGACTAACTTTTTCCTCTCGTAGCACTGGTGCTGACCAGGCCAAAAGTTAGGAGCACAGCTAAAATCAATATTCAACAACACATTCATATTTTTTCCATCTTAAATTATATTACTGATAAATGCTTAGGTAATAAATAGACAGTTTACAGAAATAACAATGTGCTATTATATTTTAAAGGAAACACTTACTAAAATATATATGAATGATTTAAGTTGCTCTTTAATATGGGAGGAAATAAAGTAATCCTTCACATTTTTTAGACTGATCACACTGTGCGCCATAAAAAATAATTATCACAAAATATCACTGGTTAAACAAGATCCATCCATCCATAATCTGTACCGCTTATCCTTAAGGGTTGCAGGGGTGCTGGAGTCAGTTCTAGCTGACACTGGGTGAGAGGCAGGGTACACCCTGGATAGATCATGGTTAAACAAGACTTACAGTGAAGTGATTTGAACAGTACATTTGCTCATCCTCCTAGAGTCAGGTGAAGCCACCAACCAGCAGTAAGGATGAGTATCATGGGGATTTTATCTTTATCCATCCAGACCCTCATCAATCCAGCTTATACTGTCACTGGTGCTTTTTCATTATTAAATGTTTTTTTTTCAATTTATGATTTTTTTAAAAGAATAAATTCAGATCAGGATTAAAATTGATTTATACAACGAAATACTGTCGCTAGAGCAGTAACAGTCATGTTCATAACAGCAAACTCACTGTAAACTCAGTGTCTCAGAGCTGGTGTGTCTTGGTGAGTAAAGTTCACAGAAATTTGCTAGATTTTAAGATTAGTGGCAAAGTTACCAGTTAGACTACATACACCGTGTTCCAAATTATTATGCAAATGATATTTTTCTCTGATATAGTAATGCAATGACATCAGCATTGTCATCAATCGTGCCAGACACCACCAGCCTCCACGATAACAGTAGTTTTTCAGGCCGTGTCTCAGGGCCCACTGTTCCAACACTAAAAACAGAGTTTTCACAATATTTTATAAGTCAGGCCCACTACTTGTGATTTTCAGCATAGAGGTTTATTGTTTATCGCAAGCCATTTCAATCAAAAACATCTAATGGTACCGTTACATTTTATTAGGACCTCTTATTGATAGCAGCTTCCACAATCTTGCATCCATTGAACACCTAGTTTTGAAGAGTTTCTGCTTGAATTTCTTTGCAGGATGCTCAGAACAGCTCCCCAGAGCTGCTGTTTGGGTGTGAACTGCCTCCCCACCTCAGAGATCTTTGCTTGAGGATGCCCAAAGGTTCCTCCATAGGGTTGGAGGTCAGGAGTGATGAGGCCACACCACAGTTTCTCTCCTTTTATGCCCATAGCAGCCAATCATGCAGAGGTATTCCTTGCAGCATGAGATGGTGCATTGTTACATTTTATCATCTCGTTAGAGAAGGTTATTGCTCAATACAGGACGGTTGTGGGTCTTCACTTCGCTCTTTGATTTTTTTCCCCATGGCATTAAAGAGTTCAGCTGCAGTTACTTAACTGGATTTAAGTCTAAGGAGAGAAACTCATGGTGTGGCCTCCATCCTCCCCTGACCTCAACCCTATGGAGAACCTTTGGAGCATCCTCAAGCAAAAGATCTATGAGGGTGAGAGGTCGCTCGACACCCAAAAACAGCAGCTCTAGAGGCTGTTCTGACATCCTGCAAAGAAATTCAAGCAGAAACTCTCCAAAAACTCACGTGTTCAATGGATGCAAGAATTGTGAAGCTGCTATCAAATAAGGGGTCCTATGTTAAAATGTAACTTGACTTGTGAAGATGTTTTTGATTGAAATAGCTTTTTGACAAGTCAGTAAATATGGGACCTCCTAATGTTGCAAAAGTCAAATGACCATTTCAGTTCTTTACAACCTATAAAATGTTTTGAAACCTGTTCCATGTAATAATTTGGAATAGTGCATTTTTAAGTTTTTATTTTTGAAAAATATCGTTATCATTGGGAGGTTTGTTCAAAACATTTGGAATTATATTCTAACAGTTGATGACTTGAAAATTATGCCGAGTGTCATTTGCATTTACTATAGCAAAATTCCTCAGAGAAAATATCATTTGCATAATAATTTGGAACACAGTGTACAGACAACTCTTCCTTTTAGCTTATTAGTAAATAATTTTACCATTAGCTTAACCAGCTGTTGTTATGTTAAACAGGGCTGAATGATTCATCGAAATTGAACCACAATTGATGCGATTTGAAGACTGCAGAGACTTTACACTAGTCAGTGAATGCGCCTGAGCGACGCAGGCAGTGTGAGTCGCTCCACCTCTGTGCCCAGTGTGACATTCTTACCTGCTGAGAGAGCTGGCATGACCGTCATGTAGAGAGCAGACAGTTGAAGCAGCGAAAACTACCTGTGTTATGCGATTGTTAAAACCAACTGGACAGTGTCAACAGGTCATCAAGAGAGAAAACTGAGTTGTGACCAAGACGCCTAACTTTGTCTGCAGACAAATTTTGTGCCCGTCATGAGGAAAATTAAGTTGCTGATATTATAAAGTTGCAGCAATTGTTGAGCTTAAGAACAGAAGTATGAGAAAGTTAGTAGGAATGTAGAATAACTAGCCAACATTAAGTTAGTTTATTTATTTGTATTTTCTATTTAAGATTAAAGGCAAGAGTATTGACTGATGTAAAGTTACCACAGAAAGTCAACGTGTTTTATTTTCTGAATTATTCTATATTCATTGCGTGTATACCTACATTTTTGTTGAAGTAAATACATTTTGGATGAAGTATTTATTTCATCCTTGGATTTAGTACACAGAGTGGATAATATTTCAGTGAGGGTCTAAATTGTGTCGCCCATCACAGGAATCTTTGACTGGAGCTTGACTTTCAAAAAATTATCAGGTAAATTCAATTAAATATCTGTCGGGAAACACATTAGATTTTTCCCAATTGTTTCAGCCCTAGTGTTAAACATGTCTGAGACTGTAGACAACTGTTGAAACATTGGCTTTTTCTAGTAGGCAAGGATGTTGGGCTTTTACTTTTTAATGTGCTTCTAGAGTAACAAACGAGTCGGCCATGTCTTGTTACAGCTTAAATCACCCCTGGCTCTACAGCTGCTCCATCTGAGCCCAGGGAGGCATCACTGTCTTGCGTGCAGCAGACCTCACTACTGTGATTCACTGATTTCGTTGTTGGCTGCCCCATCAGCTCTGTCTTTAGCAGAACCTGTGAAGTTAATAAAGCATTTGCTACAAAGTGAGAAACAGGGCCACACCTGCCCTGAGCAGAAACTTGTCTCTGCATGAGGATCTCCCCACATTTGCAGTCCTGTCCCATTTAACCATTTGCTGAATTAATCAGCTACTTGCAGATGAGAAGAAAGCACCTGTGAACTGAAGACAGAAGAGTAAGTCAGACTCCTGTAAACTCCAACCATATGTTTAGAAAACGAGAGATTTGAGTTGTTTTCAGTGACTGTGATGAGATCTCTTTGTTTGTGAAAGGATAAGAAGACTGTTGAAAAATTCGATGTCCCAGAATTTCTATAAGAATCAGGGTTCCACAGCTCTATGGTCTCTGGCTGGTGTAGACCAATATGAGTTCTGGAAACACAGAAATGGGAGGAGAGAACACACAAAGCTTCTTTGTTAGAGGACCTTTACAGTAAACACACAAACTACAAAACAATAAAATAGACATGAAATGACTTTATTTTTAAACTTAAGGTTTTAGGACAGGCTCAGACTTTATCAGTGTGATCTCTTCACATTAAGATAATGTCTGCAGTTGCTTACCCAGCTGAAAAGACAATCAGACAGACACTTAGGGTTTAATTCTGAAGTTAATTTATCCTAGTTTAGTAAGAAGCTTCCTGTTTTCTGATGTGCTCCCAGGCGACAGAGCCCGCTGACCTAACTTATAATCTCTTCATGGACAGTTGTTTCACATTAAAAGTATTCCAGCTGCTTTAAAAAGGCTTTAATAAACATCTGCAGAAAGTGTTGAAAGACAAGTCAGGATTTCTTGTCTCTGACCTCCATGGCTTCCTGGTGACAGCTGGGTGGTGTTGGACAGAGGCACCTTGGGCTGCACCAGGCCAGTGATGAGCCTCTGCTGCGCTGCTCTTGGCATCTCTGGTGCCTGTTTCACCGGGTTCTAACACACAACAACACAAACACTCATGTTTAAGTTCAATGTCATTTGTCATGCTACAGGCCAGTTAAAAACAGAGTTGGAAACAAATGCGCTGAACATGTCCAGGCATCAAACCTGTGTGTAGAGAAGCAGTCAGGAAAAGTGATGCGGGGCCGTCTGCGGTGTACACACATCAATTCCACATCGATTCAATGATCAATCCATCCCACAGCATCGATCCAGAATGAAAAATCGATCAAACATCATAATGCTGTAACGCTCCTCACCAAGCAATCACAGAGACATCAGCTGGTTTCACTGTCAATTTAAGCACAATATTATGGCTATCAGGTCAAGCCAGTGCCGACAAAAATAACAAAACAATAACAAAATAGCTCCTTTTTGTGCAAGCATCCAACACCGGGCCTCCATACTTGGCTCCCACCATTACAGGTAGCTGACATGACAGACAGGCTTTCAATTGCCTGAGCTACAACATGTTCATTAACCCCAAGTAAGAGTACTTAACTGAACAGTCTGAATACGCTTCATCAACTCCAACACTAACAAAACGAGCAACATCAAAGTCCATCAATATAATCATTTGTGGACCCACCTTATTTTGTGGGCCCCTACACGCCTCTCTCCTCCTACCTGATAACGAAAACTCCAAACAATGCAATTTGGATGAGGAAAAATTTAGCCTGAATAAGGTGTAGTGTGTATTAAGGAAACAGAAAGACTGTACTGTCTTGCTTATTATTACTGAGTTCTTAAAAATATTTTGTTTGAGACAAAAATATAAAGAAATAAAAATAAAGTTTTACATAATATCCTGCTTAGTGCATACAAATAGAATTAATGTTCTTTCAGTTTTCTTTAAGATTTTCACATTATAGCTATATTATAGCTATACAGCACTTTATAGCTATAATGTGTAAAATTTTTAAAGTCTCAGTTTATCAGAATGTGGCCTTTATGGTGAACAAGATTTATCTATCTTTATTAAAAGAAGATTGTTTTTCATTTAAATGTCTGGTTGAGCTCAGAACAAAGGTCAAGTGACACTTTAGTTGCTTTTTGTGATTATTATGAATGTAAAGTGATTGTTAAATCAGCAGAGACTAGACTTTTAGACTTTTTACTGATCCCTTTGGATGACTCTAGGTACTAAGGTTTTTTGTTTGTTTTTTTCTTTTTTTTCTCTCAGATGATATTGTCTCATATCAATCATCATTCCTGAATTGAATCAAATCAAACCGTAATGTAGCAGACCCCTGTGTTATCAGCAAACATCGAATCGCTGTCCACTGGAATCGATATAATATGGTATTGGTGATTTACAGCCCTGGTAATGTCCCAGTAAACAAATAAACATGAGCTGAGTCTTTGTGCCATGAACATTGTGCCACTCACATGCAAATATGCGAGTTTGGGGTCAGCGTGGATGAAGCTTCTTAACCAGAGGTGAGGAGGCACTTGTAACTTCGAGTGTCCAGGGTCTGTGGTTTTCTTTGAACTTAAGGCTGGTGTATCATCTTTCCCTGAATGTCAGACCTGGGCGTAAGCAAGACAAAGGATTAGGTTCTAGGGTGAATGAACATCTCTGTAGAATCCAGTTATGGTAAAATGTGTTCCTCTTGTCCCAGATCAGTCTGATTTAGCTGCTGACTGATAAATGTTAAATGTTACACCTGTATTAACATCACAAAGAATTAAAATTAAAATTATCCCCTCAGTCCTCAAACTTCACTTCCTGACTATGATTTATTTGTTCTCATCGCATGTCCGTGAGACTTCCTCAGTCATCCAAGAGGAAGTGAACTCAGCTGCAGACACTTAAAGTTGTTTCACCTCTCATCTGGCAGTTCTGTTTCATGCAGTTAAGTAACACAATGTCGCTGTACTTCAACGCGTCATGCCAGTGGAGCGGGTGCCGACGCCTGGATCAATTCGGGATTGAGGGTGTCTGGAGAACATTGTTTAAGCTCTCCAGAGTAGCAGTATACTGCATCATCTTAGGGCCACCAGTCCAGATGGGGACTGACACAATGAGAAACAGAAAAGAGAAATTAGATCGCGGCACCGACACATAAACTGTTCTGTCATCAGTGATGTGTGAAGAAGCACTGCAGACGCTACTTACATTGCGATTATTCTGTGCAAATGAGCTGACCAGGACAAAATGAAAAGGGAGGGGGAGGGAGGCAGCCAAACAGACCTACAGGACCAAGACAGGAGACACTCATTAAACACATCCAGCTGCTGCTGCTGTCAACTGTGGGGGAAACAGTACACACAACCACGAACATCACTCTCTCCTCCGCCTACCTTAAAGTGCCATTGTTGAGGACTGGATGCGAAACAGAAACGGGCAGTCCATCATAAGCTCCACGTCAAGAGCCCCAGGCCCATCTCTCCAGAAGGGGCTTTCTTTCATTGGGTTGAAAGCAGAGCTCAGGGACAGGGGAGGGCTACAGGTCACTTCATTTACCCAGCACATGTCTGGTGGGAAATAGCACCGATGTATTATTCATACATTGTTGAATTATTGAAACCAACTGTTAATCAGAATGAACAGTTTTAAATAATTCGTCAAATGTCAGAGAAAGTAGTATTAAGGGAGCATCCCACTTGGTGCTCTGGAAGTCAGAATTTCCCAGTCTGAAGTGAAATTTCAATTGGAACCCCACTGAGGCTGAATTTCAATCAGGAAAGTTGGAGCAACCCCACCAACCCTGGAAATAAGAATTAAGGTGGCTGCTACTTTCATTCAATTGTAGTGAACACTAATTTTACTGTTTACAGTTCAGTCTTATTAGTTTCATATTAAGTCAGGTCATAAGGCGGTGAGGGCTGCAATGCTAAGACAATTATCAATGCATCTTGATGCATCTTTTATACAGGACTCTTTTCCCCACCAGTGACCACTTGCTGTTTAGAAAGTGCGTTTGTACGATCCCATAGTGAATGCTGATTCAGCTCTAGGCAGCACATCCAAACTGCCACAGAGAGAAATATCTTCCATGAAAAACTGTGCCTGTATGAAACTCTTTCAGTTCCAGCACTTTCGAGTCAATAAAACCAAGTGAAAGGACCAGAGTTATGGGAAAATTAACTTTTTCACCACTGTGGACACAGTAGACAAAGAGGATAAGGAGAAGGAAGAAGGTGAGTCATTTCATCATAACTGAAGAGATTCAAGAATTATATCAATCAGAGAAAGACAGGAAGATCCAAATATTGATCAGGCTATATGTTCTCCTATTACTACACCTTTAATCATTAAAAGCTCGACCCAACCATGGAACAGCGTTTCAACACAAAAAGGACAGGTTGTTGTTTGTCGTCTCGCTCTTTTGTGTTTGTGTATGTGTGTGTGTGTGTGTGTGTGTGTTGTTTCCTCCCACCTGTTACCTGCTGTCTCCATAGTAGCTAAGATAGTGTGTGATCTCTGACAAAGGGATGAGGAGGATGATCTGCAGAGGCCACACTGCCGCCTTCCTCTTAGCGCTCTCTGCAAAGCTGTCCACCAGATCAAACAGCTTCTCTGCAGCTTCTGAACACACGCACGCACGCGCACACACACACACACACACACACACACACACACACACACACACACACACACACACACACACAGAGTTTATGACAGCAACTTAATCTCAACACCCACGTCTCAGGAGCATCAAAACATCATTAATAACAGTCATGTGAACATAGGGCTGTAATAATACATTGGATCTACATCAATCAACCATTTTATAGAGTGTAAGATTTAATGCTCAATATACACAACATGGCCCCTTTTATAGTGAACATGATTTATCTATGTTTATTAAAAGACAAGACGCGGATTGTGCTAAATCAGCAGATGATATCAATTGAAATCATATCATAAGCAGACTGTGATATTTTGACAAACATCAAATGGTTGTCCATTGAATCCATATAATATCGTGATGAAATTTGTTCACACCCCAGTTAAACATCAAACAAACCCTTCTATGTCACGAAAAACTTAACACATTACCAAACAACAGTAACATGATTTTAATGATGAAGATAAAACCAAGCCTGAAGTTCAGGCCTCAACCAAATCTGTCCCAGGTTGTATGTAGATTAATGTATTGGCTAGGGAAATGAACACAAAGCTTATCAAATTGTTTTTGTATGGATGATTTTTTCCCAACATATAATGAGAACCAGATCTATATCACTGGAGATCTGTCCACTGCATGTACAATCAAAGAAACATTCATTAATGAGTAAATCCAATTTTTCAGTTAGCAAATTAAACGCATGTTACCTCTTTAATATACTATCAATCCATTACGCTTAGTTTAACAGCAGTTATTTGCCTGTTTCCAGAGAAAATCAGTTCTGTCAGTTTCAGTAGACCAAACACAGGGAAATATACAGAGGAGAGAGAGACTGAGGACATGTGACAGAGAGGAATGGATAAATTCTAGTGATACTGCCAATCAGTGTTAGTCAGCTGTTGCATCAGTTAGCTAGCGTCCAGACCAGTCCAGGTGGTTCAGATCTACATTAAGAGTTAGACTGAAATTCAAAAATGAAGGACTTGAAGATAAACCTCTTGCAACCAGAGTCTTAAAAGTCCAAGGTGAAGAAGAATATTTGAGAGAGTGTTTCAAATTAGGACACAATTCTCAAAGCCCCACAGCTGCATTATTGGAGCAATACCTAAGGGTATGGTCAGGAAGGCTCAGAACACCTCTTAAATATATTGCTCATAGCAGCATTAAATGTATAACCACAAGGTGGTTGGAAACCAGATCCTCCCATATAATCTATGGATCCAAAACGCATGGGACTTATAATAGATGGAGCAATTACATTCATTAAGGCTCCAAAGATCCACTTTATTAAACGGTGTCCTGTCACAACTTTATTAATAATGAGACTCTGGCCCTCCTACTTAAGTTTTAGCCACTCATGCTTCCCAAGTATGCACCACATGCCTGTAATTTTGTTCAAGCTATTATACCAGAGTGATGGATTTGTGTTTGTTTTTCTCACTGATGGGTTCTGATGGACTTGTTTTATATGTGTGCATATGTACATATGTGATATGTGTGTGCATGTGTATGTATATGTACATATTGGAGTGATATTTCATTCTATTTTAAAAAAAAATCATATCTTATCGTTTATTTTCACAGGATGTTTTTTTTTGCTTCATACTTTGAATATGTGTATATAGATTACATATAGCTGTCAAAGGAAAAAGAAAGTTATTGTATAAAAGTATCTATTATATTTTGTTGTTAAAACATTAAATAAAAATTAAGTTTAAAAAGCCCATGTGTTTTATTATTGAGGACAGGCTGGGTTTAGTGGGTTTCATATTTGTATCCAGAGCTCTTTTTTTACTTTTTTTGAAGAAAATTTTTATCAAATCAAACCAATCCATAGGGCAGAATATGAGATCAAATGAATCAGACCCAATGAAATCTGTGGTGACTGAATGGTTTGTCTCAGTTCATACCCGCCATATTGCCTGTGGTCGCTGGTAGAGCATGGTGAACTCATCAGTACCTCCACCCAGTTCCAAAATGCCTACACACACAGAGAACAGCACAACAAAACACATAAAACTAATGTGACTGTAGACACTGTAACACACAGCAGTCAGGATAATAACAGAATTGTGAACATGTACCTTCTCTAACTGTTGATGACTGCAAGCTGGGCAGGCTTCTTCAGAGCTCTGAACTTCAGGACAGTTTCCTGAAAGAAACCAAACAGCATCAGAACCGCTAATATGACATCACAAACACTGGCCCAAACTCATCTCAGAACCCACCACAGATCAGGGCCTTGTCTTTGATTTAAACCCAGAAATCACCATCAGGGCAAACCTTGTAGCAGCTCCTTCAGCTTGAGCAACCACATTGGATGTACTGGTATCAGCTCTTAAGGTCATGAATCGCCCACGCTGTCCCTCAGAGCACACTGTCAGCCCGGAGCCTAAAACACATACACAGTCAAACAGGTCAAGAAATTACCCAATATTTTTTAGCCTCATCCTGAAGTGAAAAATTATTCAGCCCAAAGTCTTAGAGAGAATGCTGGGTAAAAAAAAAAAAAAAAAAAAAAAGGAGGTTATGCTTTAATTTCAGTGGGCGTGTTATGGCACAGACTTCCTTATGTTCTTTTCTCGATATTCGCTTCGTAAATGGAGCATGTTCATATTTAATGAAAGCCTGTTTCTTCTTATTTCTTTCATTTTATACAGCTTTGAGAGGCACTGGATTGACTCAGGTGTTTGCTGTAATTCCTTTACAGTCTGACTGTCAGCTTGGTACTGGAAAACATTTTCTTTACTTAATCAGACATGAGCTCAATCCTACTGATCTAGCACAGCCCTAGCTGCCCTTCCCATATCGACCAGTCACAACATTATGAACATCGGTGATTTAAAGTGAATACGATCATCCGTTACAATTGACAATGCTCCGCTGGAGGAAACTTTGGTCCCGACATTCATTTGGACGCTACTTTGTCACGCACCACCCAATTCAAATATTGTCACAAACCGCTAATCACCCCTCCAATGGCTTAATAACATCCTTAGTGCTCAGGCTCACCCAGCAGACACCGCCCACTACTCAGTTCGTTTCAGAATGTTCCCGAGGAACACAACAGCAGCCTCAAAGCTGCTGAGTGCTGACCTGGGCTTCAAACCCCAGATCCCAATCTGATTCAGTACCTGTGGACCTGCCTAATATTGCATAGGTCCACTTCACTGGCAAAACAACTCTGACCTGGCTGAGGCTTGGACATGGGATCTCTGAAGATCTCCTGTAGTGTCTGGCACCGGGACACAGGCAGACTGCTTGGGTCCCAGGGTCATGGATGGGGTCTCCATGTGATCTGACTTTGTCTGGACTCATCCCACAGATGCTGGGTCGATTGGGATCTAGACCAGGCCACACCTTTGGCCTCTTTGTCGTGGTCTCTATATTACTTCTGAGCAGTTTTGCGGGTGGTGAGCATTATCCTGCTGGGGAGGTCCCGATTATCTGTATTGTTGTTGCCATTGAGGGGTGTGCTTGGTCTAAAACAATGTTTAGTGGGTGGTACATGTCAGCAATATCCAGATGACAAAGTGACCCATGGTTCCTCAGCAGAACATTGTACTGTAACAAGATGATGAATGTTATTCACTAGCTGTCAGTGGTTTCAATAAAAAATATGGCTGGGATCGATGTATTAACAGTTTATTAGTGCTGTGTTTGTCCCTCGTGCCCGCGTGGGCTCTCTTCTGGTTCTCTGTTTCCTCCTGCAGTCCAAAAGACAGCAGGTTAACTGGTGACTCTAAACGTCTGTAGGGTGAATGTGAGTGTGAATGGTTGTTTTGTCTCATATGTCAGGCTGTGGCAGACCAGGCGATCTGTCCAGGAGTACCCTGCCTCCCAAACCAATGGCAGCTGGGACTGGCTCTAGCCCCTGCATCACCAAAGATAATGGATGATGGGATGTTGGTCAGGTAAAAAAAAGCTTAATCTGTAAGGGAGAAATGTCTAGGGTAAACTATATGAAATAATAGATCATTAGTGATTAACTGTTTGTCTGTGAAGATCAGAAAATAGCGAACAACACAGAGTAAATTAGTACTTACTGTTAATCATAGAAACAGCTCCAAAGACACAGCTGGGGGTCTGAGCCTCACTCAACAAGAGTTCAAAAATATTATATTAGTTCAAAAAATATGACTGAATGAGCGTCACACAGCCAATAAAAAAATCACTACTAAATTAACATAACTAAACTAACGAACTAAAGGTTTCTTAATAGACATCAGCACCGATACATTCTACAACAAAAGTATAATCCCATCAGAGGTGGTTCAGACTGCTGTGGCAGATCCATTCTAGTTGTAGTCCTCCTTGAGAAGACCTGAGCCGTTCCAGCAGCCTGTGGGTACAGGAAGAGCCACCTGGTGAGATGCGCTGAAGACGGCGCTGAAGTTGTTGCAGCTCAGTGAGAAGAGGACTATTGAGGTCGAGGCCCCGAGCTCAGCGTATGCGGTTGGTGGCCTTCACTTGCACGTATAGATGAAATGGTGATCTCCGGCAGCAGCTGTTTGACCAGTATTTTGTTTCATCCAGACGCAAGCAGTCCTTAGATTGCTGGGGTGGGCCATTAACACAGTCAGGAAAAAAGGTCACGTCCATTTACCAATACTATATTTCCTGAGTGGCTGGCAGGAGGCTGATAACGTCTTATCACCTGTTCTTACTGATTCACACTAAATTCTCATTAATGTTTTCTTTCTGATGGTGTGAATGTTGTGAATAATTTCCCTAACTGTTGGTTATGGGAAAAAGTAAAATACTACATAATTATAAAAGGAAAAACAAACAAAAAAACTTGACTGTTCAATTAAGACTGGTGGGCACGGTCCTTAGTAACTATGGTAACACCACTAACTGGCTTCAAGCTATATTACAAGTTAACTTCTGGTGGTGTTAACCAGAGAACACCATGGTTTGAACATAGCATATCCTCTTGTTGTGTCTAGTGGCCCGTTTGAGTTAATATGGGATGTCCCAGGTCTCATTTACAACCATTGCATATGCAAAATAAATAAGTGCAAGTTGTGATCTATAAAAACAAACTTGACAGGGAGAATGTGCACATCTGTACGGGAAACTCTGGACCTCTAATCTTTGTTATTTTTTTTGGACATGAGGCCACCGCCATGTTCAGTCAGTTATGAATCATCCAGTTTGTAAGTACTGTAGTTGTCCAGAGTTTTCCGTGCTCCCCACACACTACATGGTGTGATGAATCGTACCTGCTACATAAACTAAGCTATTCAAACCACTTACTAATCTCTTTAATGTAGGCTTACATTGTAGACCAAGCATGTGCTGCCATTAGGGCTACATAATACTAGAAAACATGCGATATGATATCACTGTTGAATAATATTACAATAATATGATCTTCATGTATAAATCAACTACTTACATATAGTGTTGTTCTCTGCTTTGAATTGAACTGAACAGTGAGTAGGTTTTATTGACACACTGAAAATAAAATAATACAGGGGATGACTTAAGTTATATCCTTTCAAGATCACTGGGTCTCAATTCACTGGTAAACTGTCCACTGGCCCAAAAACATTACTTTTAATTTGGCAGCAAAAAATTTACACTTTACGAAGAAAATGGTTCTTCTGTTGCCTCTCGCTCCTTCCCACATCTTGTGTGAGGCACTGTTCTTGGTGGGGGGTCAGAACCCAGCCACACTCTGCAGCCGAGCTTTGAAGAGTGGAGAATTTGAAAAGCAATAAACAAATACTTATGAGAATAATTATCATGCACTTTCTGGTTTGGGTTTCCACCATTGTCAGCGTATAGTATGTTTGCAAACCGTTAACCAATTTTCAGCTTTGGTGATTGTGTTACCATAGCTACAGTACTATCAGGACTGATGCACGTCAGAAAAGATAACAGGTCATCTTTACGCCAGAGAGTATCTTTGCTGTGACAGCTCGCTATCATAATAACATACCAGGTTAGTTTGCATACACCTTTGGCCGGGAATTTCATGCGTTGTTGACCAGCTGGTGAAAAACATCACCGTCCAAAATGTCAGGTGAAAATATGCCCACTAATAGTCTGGTTGTGACGAGCAAATATGTTGACGACTGAAAGTATAACTTATTTTTGACTTACTTTGATGTGAACAAGGCACCGCTTTCGCTTGCAGCAGCTATTGACGGTGTCCGGGTTCACTGTTGATCAATAATGCAACTATTCCAAAGACTTTGTCCTATCAGTTATTTACACTCAAAAACATTAACAAAGTTAAAAAAAAAATGGGGTTATCCTTTTTACACATACATATCCTGCAAAAGTTTGGTTTAACTCCACTGTTTCTCTCAGTGTTTGATCATGACTGGTTGGACCTTGTACGTCTAAGCAGACATCTCTGAGGACTTGTGCTTTATTGTTGTTTAAACTTAGGCTGTTGCATGGCTGTTTAAACATCTCGAAGTTGTTCTATATGGCCGAATTAACGGGACATATTGACGGTCAGGACAAAAGTCAAGCATAATTCTGCTCTCACTACCTAATCCCTCTATTCGCTCTGCCTCAGTTTATAGCATCTACACAGGGGTGGGTGTCTTAAAGGTAAATAGCCCATCTGAATGGCCAAAATACCGACAAGTAGAGCGTGAATGCAGAGCATGGAAATATACCATTTATTGCAGTTCGAAGCAGTTCCTTTGCAATATGCATATTGGCGCACACCGATATCAACAAGGAAAGAACAATAATTTTTCTATATATTGTGCAGTTCCTTCTGGCTGTGAAGCTGTAACGCAGCATACAAATGTAGTTTGAAGACACCTCAGATTCAATAAAGGCAGAGACACACAAATCAGAGCCTGAGATTAATACACTTTATCAAAGCAGAATCATATTAACACAACCTTATCACACTTAACCACTTTTAATAGAGACCTTGGCTTCCATTTGACAGTGAAAGCTAATGATAAACCTGTACAGGAAGCTGAGAGCAGAAATGCCTACAATGATCTGAACCTGGTTGGTCCCAAGAGAGGAACTCTCAGAGACGAGGGAGAGAATGGTGACTGAGGACAATAAGTACATTAACAGAGATTTGTGTCTGGGTGAGCACAACACAGCAGCAGCATACACACTCAGTCATTTAGGTTTGATTTCATAGGCTTGCACGAGGACGAGAGGAAACAACCCAACACAAAGGGCCTCATCATCAAGGTTCGACCAGGGGCTCAAGACCATATGGAGGTAGCCAACAGTGAAAACATAGCATTAAGTTCTGTCATTACAAATCATTGGACCCACTTACTTTGGATTAAATCACTGACACTTCACTTGTAAGGTTTATCAAGACATGCCACCATAATGGTTAATATATTGTTTTGCTGGAAACATAAATTATTAAATTATGACATAGTCCGTTACTTTGCCTGTTTTAGTGTGGGGTGTGTTTGCTTAAAAGTTTTAGACATACCTGCTGTAAAAAGCACTATGTGAATAAATAAAATTAATTCATTAAACCCATAAACATCTGCATGGTGTAAATGGAAATTCCACCTTTCAGCGGACTTTTTAATGCTTTCTGTGTAATCATCAAGTGTTATCTGAGGTGGCCTGTCCAATGAGGACGTCCCATGTCAATTATTTTGTTAATATTTGTCACACATTTGTTGATCAAAACCATTTTCACTACAATCAAAACTGCACTTTGGTTCCTAAATTTATTATAGGTCTTCTGAAAATGTGGCCAAATCTGCTAGGTCAAAAATATACATACAGCAGTGCCAGTATTTGGTAAACCACCCCTTGCACATTTTCACCTCAGTTAGACATTTTTGATAACCATCCACCAGCTTCTGAAAGGTTTGTGTTTGAACCTTTGGCCACTCCTCTTGACAGAATTGGTGCAGTTCTATTAAATTCATTGACTTTCCGACACAGACTTGTTTCTTCAGCACAGGTCAGCACATGTTCTCTATGGGATTTAAGTCAGGATTTTGGGAAGGCCATTCTAAAACCTTAATTCTAGCCTGATTTATCAATGATTTGCTTCTTAAGATCTGTGCTGAGCTCCTCACAAGAAGTTAAAAGGCCATGCCACAATTTTCTGCACCACCAAAACTGATCATTCAAGTTGTTGTGTGTATATATTTGACCCAGCAGATTAGGTCACATTGTCAGAGGAGCTATAATAAGTTTATGAAGTGTATGAGCGTTTGTAACACTGACAAATTTGTTCCAGTCCTTCCATCACAAAGAAATAACAGTCACAGAAATCATTGGAAACTCAAGACTGCTGTGACATACAGTATATGTTCTTTTCAAGTGTATGGTAAATGAACTGCACTGGACTGCGTTTTTCTCGTATCATATCAACCACTCAAAGCGCTTCAGTTCATAGGTCAGAGTCACCATCTGCTGTATATTTACACAGTGCTTATTCTTACAGTGCTTTCTGACATTCAGGCTACATTCACACCGATGACACATGGGGCTTCAGTATCTTGCTCATGACACCGAACGGGGATCAAACCACCAACCCTCCAATTGGTGGGAAACCGCTTTATCTCCTGAGCCACAGCCGCATGTAAAGCAGGGTATACACTAAAAGATAATCGGTCCAATTATTGGCCCAAATCCTCACTTGATCAAAGTCAGTGAAGTTACCTGATTATCGGGTTGGCTGTAACGATTATCTTGCCGGGATTCTCCTAACGGTGAGGTATTAAGAGTATTTACCTCCCGATGTTGTTTCCTTCAAGACAATCGCTGTCACTCTGATAAATATTGTTGATGTCTGCCATTTTATTGTAAACATCCTGTTGTGTGGTATAATGAGAGAGCTGAGCACGCAACTCTGTGGATTTTTCACGTGGTACGGGGCATTAGCCAATCAGGAAGCAAGCTGGTTGAAGACGGAAGCACAACAAAACAAGAGACATTGTTGTCCGCCATGTTTATTTACTTTCAAGTCTCATTAGATTTCGAGGTTTGAGAGTCCAGACCGACTGTCGGTGGACAGAATGTGTTTGTGTGAGGTGGGCTGTGTTGGTGTTTTCGTTGCACACCACAATACAAGAAGAACAAATTGCGGAAACGGCCGCAGTGTTGAAAAATTCATTTTAGTGAGCACTTAATGAAAGCTCTAGTGGATCCCTGGTCTTCAAAGATGAGATAAGATCATTTCTAAACCTCTTACAGACAGAGGGGGACTCACCCCAGCCAAGCACTTCTCCAGTGTGTCCAGGATAATGAGCTGGGAGAGGTAGAGGTTCTTCTGAGAAGCTTCTCCAAATATCCGCTGTGAAACAATCAGTCCAAACACCAGGACACAGCATCAGTAAAACTCAGGGTTGGTGTTTTCATCATTTGTCAGTAAAACTATCAGCCTTGACTAAACCAACTACACATGTTCATTTCTGCTCATTTGTCAAGCAGGGGAGTACTTTTGTTCTGGAGGACCCATTAATCAAGGATTTAAGAACAAAGCCTCATAATACTCAAACAAGAATGAATGGTGTCCAAAATAACATCCCTGATCTCTTTACACACTTCCTCCTCCCATTTGTCTTTCATACTGTACACCATTATACTACACACCATCTAATGCAGTCCAACTGTTCTGCCATAAAGTTGACTTTTCTGATGTCTATACTGTTGACCGTTTGTAGTGAGTTCAGTTCTATGTTTTAGCATTGAGCTGTCAATGGTGTTGAACTGCATAATATTCTGAAGTGAAACTCTCTGTTCAAACAGTCTACATGTGACTACTTGGACTGGGAAGCTATGACTTGAGCAGCTGTATGTAGAGTGACTACAGTCCAGAGTGTGTCCACTGGCCTCTGCTCAGACAGAGCCCACTCACCATATTGTTGACATTTTTGAGGATGGTGGTGAGGCCACTGATGACGAGGGAAAACTTGTACTTGGAGATGTTGATCAGACATTCCTTGTTGTGCTCTGTGCTGACTTTGCTGTGGGTGTTCTGGTGTCCAACTTTAATGGGAAGCTGAGGGAAAAGAAAAGAAAAGATGAGGTAAGATGAGATGAGATGAGATGAGATGAGGATAGACTTTGTTTATCCCACTTATGGGAAATTCACTTGCTACAGCAGCGAAAACAAAAGAAGAGTGAAGAATAAACAAAAGATTAAAAAAATATAATATAAAAGAAGCACAGAAGGATAAAAATTAAAGTGCAGAAGAGCAACATAAAAACTCTGTAATAAACATAAATGTGCAGTTCGTGTATCAAAGCTACTGTAACTAGCAGCCAATGTGACCGGCGCCATCTTGGACAATATAATATAGGATGATAATGATGATGCCATCAACAAACATGGGATTACACTACAGTCAAGTCAGTTCCCCATTACGTTATATACCACTGTGTTTGACAGCTGTCTGTTTTGTTTTCTATTGAGCTATAAAGCATCTAGATCAGACCTAAATGTCAAACACACCTGAGAGAGACTGGCTCTCTTAGTGAATACAGAGAGATTCACACCTCTCATTCAGTAGGCCTACTAATATTTGTGTCTCCATCACAAATATTACTGATTGATCACATGGCAAAGGAAAGAATCAGTACTTTCAGCATAGACTGTCAGAACCCCACAAGAAGTGATGAAACACAGACAAAATGGAAAATATATAATAAAATAATAGTTACTGTTAATTCTCAATTATTGTCATGGCCTTTATTTACCTCAGCTCCTGTTTATACAGTGGTATGAAAAAGTTTACACCCTGGATAATTTTCCCTTATAAACACTGTTCGGATTAGCAATTAGTTAAATATATCATATAGCAGACAAAATACAGTGACAGTGAGAAGTGAAATGAAGTTTATGGATTTACAGAAAGTGTAATTTTTAAATAAAGTAGGCAGGTGCATAAATTTGGGCACCCTTTATATATTTTATTTGATTTGAATACTAGCACTAATTATTGAACACAAATTTGTTTGGTAAGCTCATCGACCCTTGACCCACATACACAGGTGAAGCCAATCATGAGAAAGGGTATTATAGCCACTGCAAGTTGTTCTCCTCTTTGGCATCTTCTCTGAAGAGGCCGCTGGGAGCCTCAAACAACTGCTGAAAATGATCCGGAAAGCAAGATTGCTCAAGATCATGGTTTATAGACTAAAAGCCCGCTCAGAGATTTCAGCTGGCCGTCACTGTGAGAAAACATAGTGAGGAACAAGTGACCACAGGCACAGTTCTGGTAAGGCCCGGAGTGGCAGGCCAAGAAAATCTCAGATAAGCACAGGCTAAGGATGGTGAGAACAGTCACCAACCCACAGACCAGCTCCAAAGACCCACAACATGATCTTTGGTTACAGATGGTGTCATCAGCATCGCTCAAACTATTCAGCACTTTGGCACAAGGTGACAGCATGGGGTGAGTAATGTTGAAGAAGCCTTTTCAAGTATTACGCCACAAACAGAGTCGCCTGAGGTATACAGCACATTTGGACAAACCAGCTTCATTTTGAATAAGGTACAGGGACTGATGAAACTAAATTGAGTTTGGACATAAATAAGGGGCGGTATATGTATGATGAAGAACACAGCATTCCAAGACAAACACTTGCTACCCACAGTAAAATTTTTGGTGGTGGTTCCATCATGCCAGGGGCTGTGTGGCCAGAGCAGGTACTGGCAATCTTGTTAAAGTTGAAGGTCTATGATTCCAGTCATATCAGCAGATTTCATAACAATGTTCAAGAATCAGGACAAAGTTGAAGTTGCCGCTGACACTTCAACAGACAACGGTAATCTAAACACTGCTCAAATTTACTAAGGCATCTATGCAGAGGAACAAGTAATAATCGCTCTGGAATGGCCATCCAGTCCCCAGACCGAATATTATTGAAAATTCAGGTGTGATTTATGGCTGTCCATGCACGAAACCACTTTTTTGTAAGAAGAATGGTCGAAAATACCTTCAACCAGAATCCAGACCTCATTGGAAGCTTTTGAGAAGCGCTTAGAGGCTGTTATTTTGCAAAAGGAGGACATACTGAATATTGATGTACTTTTTCTGTTGGGGTGCCCAAATTTATGCACCCGTCACTTTGTTTAAAGAATTATTGCACACTTTCTGTAAATCCTATAAACTTATTTCACTTCTCATATATCACTGTGTTTGTCTGCTATAGATATATTTAACTGAAAATTGTTGATCCGAAATCAGTGATTTATAAAGGAAAATCTTTGAAATTATCAGGTACCAAACTTTTTCATACCACTGGTTTGCTGTTCAGAGTCATGTCACACACTTCTTTAACAGAAATACTGTTTTCATTCACTGATTATTTCCAATCAACACTTCCTGCATTGATATTTCAAATTAAAGGAACTCCCTCCTTCCCTTTACTGTTTCAATGTGAAATGTCTGCACAGAGTTTAACTGACAAATATTTCAAAACTATTAGAGATGATTAGTGAATGAAACAAAAAGAGAAAGTGCTGTCAGCAGACTGGTGAGTTTGACATAACTCCTGTTGTACTGATGGAATTAAAAGCTGGATAAATGCTGGCCATGTCACAGACACACTGGCTGGTATTTCAGAGGTTACTGTAAATATAAAAACACACGGTGGCCCTGTGAGAAATTTTGCGCCATCTAAGGTTGAACAACTTGTAATAAAAAGTCAAATCCAGTTTAAATTAGAGATTAGCTCTATTCAGGTACAGTCAGGGTCACTGTGTTGACAGATGACAGTTGCCACATTTTGGACTGACTGACTGAACAACAGGGTGTTTTTCACTTCATGTCTTTCAGAATGTGTCCTCTGACTAGATCTGGGTGATATGGTAAGAAATACAATCATGATGTTTTCACCATACTGATTGATATTCATCAGGATATATAATCTGTGAGTTTGAAGAGTATCCTAATAATGACTGAAGCCTAAAGAAACAAGGGGGCTCATTAGTTAAACTTTGAGAATAGGTCCGAACGATTTTGGGAAAAAATCTAATTGCCATTTTTCTGATAGATATTGTGATTGCGATTTGATTTGCAATATAATTTTGAAAGTCAAGCTTCAGTCCAGGATTCTCTATATACCTGTAAAACATGTGATGGAGCATTGCCATTTAAAAGATCATTGACATATTAACTGCTCTGTGTACTAATCCAAGAATGAGAATGAAAATATACAAATCCAAAATGTATTTATTCTAACTAAATGGTATAGCACATACACATAATGAACCATAGAACAATTCTCACAAAATAAAACAGTAGCACTATGTTTGCGTGCCTTTTTTGCAGTAACTTCAGTCAGCCTGTGGTGATTTTTCAAATGCTGATACACTGAGGGGGAATGACAGGAGGTTGACAGGCATACAGAGAGTCTGTAGAGACAGACGCAGCTAGGGTTGCAAAATCCTGGGAATTTTCAGAGTTGGAAACTTTCCATGGGAATTAACAGGAATATATGGGAATTCATGGGAATAAACTGGAAATTTGCAAAATCACAGGTTAGCCTATAACAGGGAACTTAAACGTAGTTGAAAAAAAAAAAAAACATCTTGCGGCATAATGTTGGATAGAACAACCAGATTGTAAATTCAGCTGAATTTCTACTGTATCTGAGCCCACAGACTACATCCAGTCAAGTAAGGTTTGATGACATTACTGAGGTAAATATATTTGATATTTGGTATTAAAGTTTAACGAGGAAAAAAACAATCAAAATGTGTTTGTACAGTAGCTACCTAATGGGTAAATCAGAGATTCTAAGTTACCTAACAACATGTCACTGACAATTTGAGTCTGGTTCTGCGTGAGGTTTCTGCCTCTTAAAAGGAAGTTTTTCCTCTACACTGTCTCCTAGTGCTGCTCATGGTGGGAATTGCTGGGTCTCTCTTTGTAAATATTATAATATAAAGACTACGGTCTAGACCTGCTCTATATGTACAGTGCCTTGAGATAACTTCTGTTGTGATTTGGCGCTATATAAATATAAATTGACTTGATTTGAATTCAAGAGGCTAGCTATCATGGTGCTAGCTAGCTCAACTGTGATACTGTTTCTTCTTCAGTTTTCTGTTTGTACAGACTGCAGGTTATAGTTTGATTTAGCAGCTGATTGAGGAGAGTTCATCTATTCATCTAACCTGGTTCTATTAATTTATTCAGCATCAGTTCAGCGTCACCCGTTCCTCCTCGCTCTCTCCTTCTTGGCTCAGTATTTTCCTATTTCATAATATCAGCGGCAATGATTTTCCCGCGGCGGGCCGCCTCTATAAAGTATGTATACACTGCAGACAAAACTGGCGTCTTGGTCACAGCTCAGTTAACTCTATTGCCAGCCTATTGACACTGTCAGCTACTTTTAACTCGTCATAACACCAGTAATTTCAGCTCACCTGACACCGGAGCGGAGAGAACCAGAGAAACTCACACTGCCTGCCTTGCGCTGTCGCTCTACTTTCCATTTTCATCAAATTTTCTAACTCCACAGTTTGTTTTGTGGTTTGGTCATTGTAAGACAAGATCTGGTTGTAAAGTTTCCAGCCTTGCTCTGTTGCTCCTGCAGTGCTCTGTGTGTGAACTGTGAGGCAGCTAAAAAAATCCACTGACTCTTTGTTCTAAAAATAATCGCAGTCTTTGCAGATTGCAAATCACATTAGTTCAAATCGCAATTCTGGTTCAATTTCGATAAATCGTACAGCCCTATTTGAGAATATCATTTATTAATAAAAAATAAAATACCAGTTTACTGTGGAAACGTCTTCTTGTAACTGATCAAAAGATGTAAATAAAACAAAAACTTGTGACTATGATATGATGATCTTTGACAGGACTTTCTACGTGAAGGTGCAAATTAGAGTCAGCATTTTGTGAAAAGTATTTCCTGTCTGGGGCCTCATGTCTTTAACTAAAAAGTAAGAAACTGTGTTTGTTATATCCAAGCTTCTTTTCAATCTCTTTTCTTACAGGTCAATAGATGCAAAAGACGACACGATAGATGTCAGTTTTGGTTCAGCCCTGTTAGCCCTGCTAGGACTTTCGTGTCTCTCGCCAGCTCATGTTTCGGACTTGTCCACAGCTTTCTTTACCACCGGAAGGTCAGGAAATTGCTGTGTACTGTGACATGCAGCTGCTGCCTGACTGGCTGTTGTTGCATTAATACTTGCCATGTGAGCTTTTCCTCTTAATTGACAAATTTTTGGTCCATCTGCAATCAGGCCAGACCAACAGGGATTCCAGCGGAAATCTGGAGAAAAACACACCGGGGATGCTGAGGGGGAAAGAAACAGCAGAGGAAGAAGGACGGGATAAGGCCGAAGAGACTTACGGAGAAGAGGAGATATAAGCCGTGTCTCCCCTCTTTCATTATGGGAAACGTGAGGTCTCAAATAAAATGGATGAGCTGACAGCACTAGCCCAGAGTCAGAGGGAGTACCAGGAATGTAGCTTAATGTGCTTCACTGAGACATGGCTGCATTAGGATATTCCTGATGACAATGTCTCCATCAAGGGCTTTCACACTGTACAGGCAGAAAGAGACTGCACAAGAGTGGTAAACGCAAAGGTGGGGGGCTTGCAATTCTAGTGAACAATCGACGGTGCAATCCCACTCACATCACCATCAAGGAGCGAATTTGTGGCCTGGACACTGAACTGTGTGCTGTTGGACTGCGACCATATTATCTGCCATGGGAGTTCTCACATGTTATCATTGCGGCAGTTTATGTTCCCCCCTCGATCAGCCCGACGTCGGCAAGTGACACCACTTCAACTCTTTGTTACCCAAACAACAAGCCTTGGATAACAAAGGACATCAAAGCCATACTCAACGAGAAGAAGAGGGCTTTCAGAGCTGGCAACAGAGAGGAGGTACGAACGATCCAGAGGGAGCTGAAAAGGAACATCAAGGGAGGAGATGGAGATGTACAGGAGGAAGCTGGAGTGGAAACTCCAGCAGAACAACATGAGAGAGGTCTGGAGTGGCATGAGGACCATCACTGGTATCAGACCAACCAGCATTAGAGGACTTGAAGGCAGTGTGGACTGGGCGAACAAACTCAATCTGTTCTTTAACAGATTTGATACTGTGTCCCCAGATCACCACCCCACAGTCTCTTCTGCTGCCGGCCTGCAATCAGCACCTACTCCTCTCTCTCTCCCTCCCCCTTCTCACAGCCCCTCATCATCCTGTGATGACCCCCCTCACACCTCCTCCCTCCCTGGGCCCCCATGCCGACGGCACTCTCCAACTCAACACATCTACCCCTCCCCCACCTGTCACCTCCACACTGGACATCACGGCTGATCATGTCAGGAGACAGCTGAAGAGACTCCATTCAGGCAAGTCTGCTGGCCCGGATGGGGTGATCCCCAGGGTCCTAAAAGCCTGAGCCCCCCAGCTATGTGGAATGCTTCACCATGTCTTCAGCCTGAGTCTTCAGAGGGTCCCCATGCTGTGGAAGACATGCCTCGTTCCTGTGCCGAAGACGCCGCATCCAAGTGGCTGCAAGGACTAGAGACCCGTGGCACTGACGTCACACATCATGAAGACCCTGGAGAGACTCATCCTAGATCAGCTCCAGCCCATGGTCAGACAACAATTGGACCCCCTCCAGTTCGCCTACCAACCCAACCTAGGAGTTGAGGACGCCATCATCTATCTGCTCGACCGCGTCTATGCCCACCTGGATAAGCCGGCAAGCTGTGAGGGTCATGTTTTTTTTGACTTCTCAAGTACGTTCAACACCATCAGGCCAGCTCTACTGGGTGACAAACTGACAGCGATGCAGGTGGATGCCCTCCTTGTGTCCTGGAGTGTGGATTACCTGACAGGAGGACCACAGTACGTGCACCTGCAGCACTATAGGTCAGACAGTGTGATCAGCAACACTGGGGCTCTGCAAGGGGACCGTCCTCTCTCCCTTCCTCTTCACCCTCTACACCACAGACTTCAGCTACTACACAGAGATCTGCCATCTTCACAAGTAGTTGGATGTATCAGCAAGGGTGAGGAGACAGAGTACAGGGCTGTGGTGGAAAACTTTGTCACTTGGTGTGAGCAGAACCATCTGCAGCTCAACGTAGCAAAGACCAAGGAACTGGTGGTGGACATGATGAGAACTAGGGCTCCAGTGACCCGTTTCCGTCCGCGAGGTCAGTGTGGATACTGTTGATGATTACAAGGACTTGGGGGTGTACTTGGACAATAAACTGGACTGGACAAAAAACACTGACGCCCTCTACAGGAAGGGCCAAAGCCGTCTCTATTTTCTGAGGTGGCTGAGGTCCTTCAACATCTGCCGGACAATGCTGCAGATGTTTTAGGAGTCTGTGGTGGCCAGTTCCATCCTTTATGCTGTTGTGTGCAGGGACAGCAGACTGAAGGTGAAGATCGCCAACAGACTGAATAAGATAATCGACAAAGCCAGCCACATTGTGGGAGGGGAGCTGGATTCTCTGACATCAGTGTCAGAGAGGAGAATGTTGTCCAAGATAAGGACTATATTGGACAACCCTTTTCACCCTCTCCATGATGTGCTGGTCAGCAGAAGCAGCACATTTAGCCATAGACTGATCCCCCCACGAAGCACCACAGAGCGTCACAGGAAATCATTCCTGCCGGTTGCTATCATCCTCTTCAACTCCTCCCAGTAGATTCAGCCAGTCTCAGGTGCAATAAATGCAAATCTATCTATTCTGTATTTAATTTTATCTGCACAATTTAATTCTTTAAATCTGACAATCATTAGTTTCTTGTTGTGTTTGATCAACAGTCATCTGCTGTAAAATTATGGTTTCACAGTATACCTTGATTAAATTCATTTTATGATTCATTTCTTATATATTCCTCTAATATCTGACCAATGTTTTGTCCATCAATTGTCAGCTGTACCAGGCCTAAAAACTGGACTCCTGACTGAAAGTCAGTCCAGCCTTATGGTTCCATCACAAAGTCAGACCGTCACATCATCACATGCACATCATACACAATGTAAAACAGGCCATGTCTCTGTGTGTAGCCAGTGCAGCACGATGTGGTCAGAGAGCTCTTTGTTTCACACAGCCAGGCCTAGCCATTCCTCTTGAGGTCACACATAAAACCAGTGTCCAGTTTATTAGGAACACAAAGCGAAAACCAGTCCTCCTTCACCAAGGACTGTCTTACACTGAGTGTAGTGTTTCCAATATTTTGTCTAGGCTAAATAACCTCTTTACGACACAATAGAGTTACACTGCAGCACAATCTACATCCTCCAAGATGATCATACAGTTGAATCAAAGCACCCCCTAGACACTAACTGAACATCAGGACCTTCAGGAACAAGTTAGTCTGTTCGTAATAAACTGGATGATGAAGATGCTGTTTGTTTGTCCACATCAAGTCCTATGCTGCCATTGCTCTAAATGAAAATAAATTGTGTGGATATAACAAAGTTTCCTACTTCTTAGTTAAAGACACAATGTCCCTGAGCACAGCAGAGAAAGATGGGTTCAGGACACTGATTGAAGTGCTGGACTGTAGGTACCAACTCCCAGACAGGAAATACTTTTCACAAACTGCTACACCTCTACACAGAAGTTCCTTTCAAAGAAATCTGTAATCATAGTCATGACAGGTTTTTGCTTTATTTAAATTTTTTTATAGGTTACCACAAGTAAATTTTGAATGTTTAATTAAGCAATATAAAACATGATCGCACAGAAAGTTGTTATTTAATTTCTATTAATAAATTGTATTACTGAAGTCTAACCAATGAACCCGCTAGTTTCTTTAGGTTTCAGTCATTATCAAGATACTCTTCAAAAGCAGAGATCAGTGGGCAGCCTGCCCCACCAACAGGACCCCCCACCCTTCCAAGAACAGCAAAGAAGAAAATAAAAAAATGTAAATATCACTGACATTCATGCTTTTCTCCCCGCTTCCTGTTTCACGTGCGTCTCCACATATGCATCCGCACAGAGGAGTATAAGAGCCGCAAGGGAGACGTTTGACAACTCACCACATGAAGTTCAAGAGAAGCTCCGACAAGCATAGACTCTGTAAATCATAGATGGACAGAAGTCGACCCTAAACGTCCGAAAGTCAGACCAAATTATCAGCGTTTTTTACACAGGCTAATATGCCAAAGATGGCTTTCCTGGCAGGGAAGCTAATATAACTACATAAAGTATTATTAAACTTTAACAGGTAAAAAATCATAATCACATTTACTGTGATGGAAGACTTGATCAATATTGTCCATTTCTAATATAAAAATCCTGTCATAATGCCTCTCTATCAGCCTCCAATCAGCTCGCTAAGGACGTTTAACCTAAAAAAAAGGCAGAAATTATATCCATATCTTCATGTAGACCTACTTTAATGTGTTAAGTAGTTAACAGTTGCTGACATGGATGAGTAAGACCACAGAAAGCTGTAACTACTTCACAATAAAAGCCTTAAAATAATTGGCCAGTGGAGGGCTTTAATTGTGAAGTGAACTGCATTAAGTGAAACTTAACTACAGCATAGAGCCCGGTAACACTGTCTGATATGGAGGCACTTGTTCAAGAATGAAGGAAAAAAAACATTCAGCAGCGTAGTAAGTGTCATATGGTTTGGACTGCTGTTCAGACAAAACAAGAAATCTGAAAGAAAGAAAGTAATTAGCGCAGCACATTAATAATGAAAATAATCATTAGTTGCAGCCCTAGTGGCAGCTGAAAGTACTCATACACCGATCAGCCACAACATTAAAACCACTTGCATAATATTACCTAGGTCCCCCTTGTGCCACTATAACAGCTGTGACCTGCCAGGGCATGGAAACGGGACCTCTGAGGGTGTCCTGTGGTATCTTGCACTAGGATATTGGCAGCGGATCCTTTTGGTCTTGTGGGTTGTAGGGTGGGGCCTCCAACATCTGGCTTGTTCTGGTGCATTCCACATATGTTCAAACAGATGTGGGTCTGGGGGATTTGGAGGCCAGGTCAACACCTTGGGCTCTTTGTCATGTTTCTTGAGCCATTTC
This sequence comes from Lates japonicus, assembly GCA_033238685.1. Lineage (NCBI taxonomy): Eukaryota > Metazoa > Chordata > Actinopteri > Centropomidae > Lates > Lates japonicus. Next base: position 7,905,578 of record BRZM01000015.1, on the reverse strand, counting down.
TGAGCAGTTTCTGTGGCATGTTGGGAGCATTGTCCTGCTGGGGGTGGCCCCTGCTGTCGGGGAGTCATGGGGGGTGTGCTTGGTCTTCAACAATGTTAAACTGGGTGGCATGTATCAAAGTAACATCCAGATTAATATCAGGCCCCAAGGTTTCCCAGCTTCGTATTGTAAAGAGATGATTAAGGTTATTCACTTCACCTGTCAGTGGTTTTAATGTTGTGGCTGATCGGTGTATATGAATAAAGAATAGGCTTACCATTTACAAGATCTAGCCCCCCCCCCCCCCACACAGACTGTCACAGACTATAATCCCCCTACCGCCCCACCCCCCCACTACACGTTATATTAATGTTATATACACACCTATGCATTACATTAACGCACATCTCTCCGGACAATCACTGCCACCTTCAAACATTTGCACTCTACACTTTACATTTAAATTATGTATATTTATGTTCCTTGTGTATATATTGTAAATAGTTTTTGCTTTTTGCTCTTTCTACTCCTTAGCCTTACTTCTACTTCTCTATATCTGTCTTTGTTTACTATCATTGTTCTTTAGCACCGATATACCACAACAAATTCCTTGTATGTGCAAACTTACTTGGCAATAAAGTCTGATTCTGGATCTGATTCATTAAGCAGTGAGTGAACAGTTCACATTCTTCAAGTTGTGTCAGAAACACTCACAACCCTGACAGCCCATCATCTGGCTGAGACAGAGTTGGCAAGTACATAACAGGAAGTAGACCACATCTCTGCAACACTTTCTCCAATCTAGATCTGAATTTCTACATCATTGTACCTGTGTGCAATGACAGGACAATACACTTCTGCTTCACCCTCCAGTTTTCTGCTTCCAGTTACATTTATTTCTAAAGGTTTTTACATGTATTTTACAACTGCCCCGTGACTCTATAGGTAGTGTTGAACCTTCCTGCAGCTCCAGATCCAAACTGATCCTCCTCTCCACTAGGGCTGTAAATCACAACTTACGTCACGATACAATATTATATAGATTCAATGGACAACGATTGGATATTCGCTGATATCACGAAGTCTGCTAAGACCCGATGATTGATTTGATTCGATTCATGAGCCAGCAATCGATATGAGGCGATATCATCTGCTGATTTAACATAATCACTTCCATTCATATCAAAGCACAAAAAGCAAGTAAAATATTGTTTGACATTTTTGTTCCTGAGCTCAACCATTTAAATGAAATACAATCTTCCATTTTAACACAAATAGAAAAATCCTAATCACTATAAAGAGACACATTCAGATATAATAAGCTTAAAATTTTTCACACTAAAGACACATAAAAGAAAACTGAAAGAATATTAAATTCTTATTTGTATAAATTAATATAAACAGAATATTGTGTAAACCTGAGAATTTTATCTTGAACTGGCATGGCACGCAAGCAGGAGGCAACATGACAGTTGACCCGTTATTTCTCCTAAATATGAAATGTTTCCAGACGGCTAATTTATTCACCAGAGGAGAAACAATATCTTCACTGACTTTTTTCTAGCTGATGCCATGGCGCCACTCACATTTTGTTTGAAGGTGTGCGCGCTCAGGCGGAGGAAGATGTTCCAGGGGATTTTCAAAATAAAGGCGGGTGTTACAAATGATTATATTGTGACGGACTGTGCTGTTTTACCTTATGTTGGGTTGATGAAGAAACGCTATTCAGACTGTTCAGTTTAAGTTCTGTTATTCCAGGGTTAATGAACATGGTGCCAGTTTAGGCACGGTGAAGCCTGTCAGTCATGTCAGCTGCCTGTAATCGGCTGGGAGCCAGGTATGGAGCCAGGCTTTGGGTCTTTCTACAGAAAAAGGGGATGAAAGCTAGTCAATGTAGGTATTTTGGTGGGTTTGGTTTTTTTGTCAGTGTTACGGCTACGGCCCACAGCATCCTGTGTTATCGTGCTTAATAAAAGTGGTAATGAAACCACCTGACGTCTCTACGCTTTACAACATGTCTGATCAATGTTTTCATTTTCGATTGATCATTATTGATTACAGAGTATTGACTGTAGTTCGATGTATTGTTACACCCCTACCGCATTATGCCAGGGGGGTGGGGGGTTATTGTTTTAGTAGTTTCACAATCAAAATCAGTTTAATAAGGGCCGGCGGGCTGATAACAGAGCTGCCACTAATGTTAGCTCACGTTCTTTCTAGATACTCAGTTTGTTTTTAGGTTAGGATTCCTTCCATGTTCATCGTTCCGGAGGTTTTTACTGGGAGCTGAATTATCCACAGAGGCGTCATTGAATAAAGCAGTTTCATATTTAAAAAATTTATGTTTTTCCACGATGCAGACACGGGACGTTGAGAGCAGCTCTTTGCTCAGCTTGTTTCTCTGACAACTGAAGACCCAGACGTCTGAAGACAAAAATCCTCATCTGGTTTAAGATTGCCGTTATAACAATATATAAATTGACAGTGACGTGACTTGAAACATTCAGAAAGTAGTCGGTTTTAATGACTGGCCATCTGGCCGACAGCCAGGTTTATGGATTTATTGTACCTAAATAAAAAATAACAAACAGCTTCGGTGACTTAAATGATTTCAGACGATATGCAGCTACAGCCCTGAAAAAGAATCTGATGGAAGGCAAAAAGTAGCAATAACAACCAATGCATGGACAGCTCTCACGTCAGATTTTTTTGTCACCGTCACTGTTACGTGGAAGTGACTGGAAGATTTCAGGTTCCGTGCTTTAGACTCTTAGCACAAATGAGGCACACTGCTGAGAACTAGCCTGAGCTCAGTAGCTGATTAGTGGGTCTTGGGAGGTAAAGTTAGTGCATCTGCACACTATAGTGCAAAAAAACATGACTCGACATGTCAACATATTATTTAGGTTTTGGTGAAGGGCACGTGTTAACGATGATGTCACGACTAATCGGCTTCAATTGGCTGGATTAATCGACTTCAAAAAGTAATCAAAATGCAGAACTGCTGTTAATGCAATTCAACAGTCAAATATATCTATTCTGGACTTGAAGGTTCATTCTTTACCTTGGAATTAGAAGTCTAACAAGAGTCTCATCATAACGTTGACTTGCTTGGTATTTCCAACGCTTTCAGCTGCATCTCATGGTCTCAGTAGATACAGCTTAGTTTAAGTGGGTTAGACAGGTGACATGAGTAAATACTAAACCATCTCCATGGCAGTGGCACACCTACATCCTCAAAGAAAGGCCACAAGATGTGACCAAAAGCCTAGGAAACACCAAGTCAGGAATTTGTGATGAAAACTTTTTGACAACTCATCAGTTAATATATTGGTTTACAAAAACATCTGAAAACACTGGTGAATACCCATCATTATATCCTAACCCACAAGGTGAAATCATCAAATTGTCCAAGCAACAGTCCAAAACCTACAATGTATAATTTACTATAATGTAAGACCAAAAACTGGCAAAGCCAATTCTCACCTGGGGTAATCAAATGTTTGATTTTCTTTACTTTAAACACACCTTCAGCAATTAACTGAATCATCAAAAGATTTACCAATGAATTTTGTTTTGTAGTGGAACTAACTGATTTATAAGAGCAGCTCTACTCAGTATTGGCAATAGTTAAAAGACCAGATCAGGGTGGAAGAGGACCTGATCAGGATATATATATATCAAACCAGTGTCTGATCAGATGGAAACTACAGTAAAGTGACTGGAACGCTTTAGTTGGAGTAGCTTAGAGTAACAACAACCAAGAGGTGGGTATAACACCTAAAGCTACTTTCCTCTGACTGTGGTAATCCAAGCTAAGCTGTTAAAGCCTGGCTACAAGACTTCTGACGACTGAACAGAGCCAAATCAACACTGACTTTTTTTCTGTCAACACAAACTGGCTTTCAGATTTCCCTTTTAAACAACAAAGACTCTTAACTGTGGTAATGCAAACTGATTAGAGTGACTGACAGAGGGTTAAAGATTACCTTTGTTTACCCTTTTTACTGACTATAACTTTATCAAGTATACATAACTTCACTATTTTTAAACGTCAAACAATTACAGTTACCAACCAGTGAGTGTGAACAGATTTAAAGAATTAAATGAAAATCACTGAAGAAAAGAAAGTTAAATTAAGCTCCACTGTTGTTTCACCTGATAAATTTAGCAAACAGCCTGACAGTGGTAGTTGAGACATTAACTAGCAGGGGAGTAGCATGAAATCTTTCTTCTGACGTTTCCTCACGTCTGCAGCTTAGTAAACTGTGTAGACAGGTATATTTGTTCATATGAATGCAGTGTGCTGATTATGGACGGATTAAGAGACCCTAACCCTGCCCCCACAGATAGGTAAAAGGCCTCCCACCCTGCCTATATACAACATCCAGACTGAAAGAAACACAAAATAGACTTCAGCTAGTGATAGTTTTATGTCTCTCTGTAGTCTCTCTTTTGGATTATCATGTAACTCTCTGTGATTGTTTTGTATCTATTTGTAGTCCAATTGTATTTCTTTGCAGTTGTTTCGTATCTATTTGTACTCCATTTGTATCTCTTTGTAGTCATTTTACATCTATTTGTGGTCCCTCTGTGTCTCTTTGTAGTTGTTTTGAATCTCAGTGATTGTTTTGTATCTCTGGGGTTGTTTTGTATCTCTGTGAAGTCTATTTCTATCTTTTTGCAGTCATTTGGCATCTTTTTGTAGTCCATTTGAATCTCTTTGTGCCCATTTTGTATCTCTATGGAGTCTGCTTATCTCTGCGGTCGTTGTGCATCCCTTTGTAGTAATTTTACATCTTTTTGTAGTTGTTTTGTATCTCTTCACAGTCATTTTGTGTCTGGGGTTGTTTTGTATCTCTTTATTGTCGTTTTGCATCTTTTTGTAATCCAATTGTATCTCTTTGAAGTCGTTTTGCATCTTTTAGAAGACATTTTGTATGTCTCTGTGGTCATTTGGTATCTCAGTATAATCATTTTGTTTTTCTTTGTGGTCACTCTTAGTTTTTTTTACTAAGCTCTATGCCTTTGTGGTAACAGCGACTCGAACCGGGGGCTTTGGCCCAGAGACAGTAATTTCACACTGTGCCCGGTAAGCCGGTTTAGTAATCGTTGCACGGTGGTAACCCGGTCACATCTTATTTGTTTACATTAGATAGCTAGGCCTGCTAACGTTAGCTCCCTAGTTGCGGTGAAAGAGCTATGAGCAGCGAACTAGAACAGAAACACAGAGGTGTGTGTGTAGAGGCTGAAACGCCCCTGACATGTTGTAGTATTATGTATTATTTATCAGTGGACGGGCTGCCTCCGTGCAAAGCCCAGGATAAATGTGGGATAAATGTGCTAATTGACGGCGGAGACGGCGCTAGCTAGACAGACATCCTCCTCGGTGTTTTTACAGCCTGGACAAACAGTACAGACGCATCTCAAAGCAGAAAGTGTTCCTGCCGGGAAAACGGTCTTTAAATCCGTCAGTAAAGAGGACCTGGTCTGTGCAGGCAGACCGTCAGCCGGAACGCTGGGCCCTCAGAACGACCACAGCTTGCTACACCCATCCCCGGAATCAGCCCATCTTACCTGCTCATCAAATCTTGTAATCACGGCCTGGACCCACTCCACGGGTTTGTGAGCCGCCATGGCCGGGCGGAGGGACACCGCAGCGCTGCGCTGGCTGATCCGAGGTGCGAGGCCGGAGCTGACGCGCTTATTTCTGCATGAAAATCTGCCCTGAATCGACGGGAAAGGACCACAGGGGCGAATATTTTTCCCTTTCTGTAGGATTCACCATGCCACCGCCATGACACACCACCGGAAGTCTTCTTCAGAGAAACTGGTGGGAGGTGTTGGAGACCAAGGCAGGGTCAAAACGGCTGCACTGACAAACATCGGTTCCTAGAAGGATCTTCAAAATAATCACTGTGACTGACCAAATGTTTCTTCAACTAATGACCGTATAAAAACAGAGCAGCGCCTTTTCAAAGAATCCATCTGTTTCTGTTTGGAGGTGTTTTTCCTGAATTTCTTGCTCCTCGGGTAGTTTGCAGCATCTAATGTCTGACAGTAAAGATATAAAAACTTTGGAGTGGCCGTTAACACATCTCGACTCCAAGACATAATCCTACACCGTGCTATGATTAAATGTTCTGCTCAGTCACCTGAAGCGCATCTTTCTCCTGACTTTCTTTTTCTGTTTTATTTTGAAGGAAGTTTTTCTTCACTTCCGCTACTAATGTAGATAGCTTCGGTCATTATCAGCTAGTCTGGAGCGCATGCGTTAAACAGGGTCAGGCTTATTACAGTGTTTTCAGCTCAGAGAATGATTTTTATTGTTTTCATCAATTAGTCAGAGTCCCTGTGTTAAGTGTTAATAAAATTTGACGCACACAGTTTGTAGACTTTGTAGAAGAGTTTGGACACACAACATCCACTAAACACACAACATTGTGTTTGTAAAGTTCTCTGAAGGTGAAGACAAACAGAAACGGCTCACTGTCAAACATCCGCTCATCACATACATTTAACATTCATCCTGAATAACATGACATCAGCAAACACAGGTAATAAAACATAGCATCTGTGAATGTATCATGGCCGAGGGTGGAGGAACTCCACTCAATCCACACTGAATTTGATTGATTATTCACAACACAGCTGAAGTGAAGTGTTAAGGTGATTTACATCACATCCAGAGGAAAACAGAAGAAAAGAAACACAGAACACAACAGAAGAAAACTAAGCTGGGCAGAGTTACAGTTAAAAGCTAATGAGTAAAAGGGTGTTTTCAGTTGACTTTTGAAACTCACAACAGATAGAGGAGGATTTCAGGAAGAAGAACACCTCACCCTCTCCAGTCTGCATCAGATGTAGAGATCCTACAGGTCCTACAGGTACCTGAGCGTTCAATTGGATGACAAGCTGGTAACACACAAACCTCAAACCTGAGCCAGCTCATTTCCTTCAATGTATGTAACAAGATGCTCCACATGTTAAGTCTGTTGTTCTGAGCACCATCTTCTAGGCTGTGGTTTGGTGGGGAAGAGGCATCACAGAAAGAGACACCAACAGACTGAACAAACACATAGAGGAGGCTGAGTCAGCTGTTCACACTGGAGGAGGTGGCTGAGGACAGAATACTGGAAAAAACTGCTGCTGATTCTGGGCTGAATATATTTGAGCTGTTTTAAACTGGGACTTGTCTTCTTTTTTTTCATTATTCTAATCACTTGGCTCTTGGAACACTATAATATTGACTGAACTTGGACATTATTATCTTAAGCACTTTATGCCTTATTTATGCCTAATTTATAGCCAGACTATCAGTCAGAATTACTCTGAATTACCCATAGGTGTGAATGTGAGTCAAGTTAAGAAGTCAAGTCAATTTTTATTTATATAGCACCAAATCACAACACATGTTATCTGGAGGCACTGTACATATAGAGCAAGTCTAGACCATACTCTTTACATTATAATATTTTCAAAGAGAGACCCAACAATTCCCACCAGGAGCAAGCACTAGGTGACAGTGGCAAGGATAGAGATATAGGTAATATTAATAATTGTAATGATGGTAACAGCAACAGGACTACCAACAAGACTAATAAAATGTATGAACAGCTGTCGAGCAGGATCATGGGAGCAGCAGGAGGCATGCCATCACAGATCAGACTCTATAGCCCTGGAGGCAGAAATACCTGCAGTCAGCGACAGGAAAAGAGGAGAGAGACTAAAACCACAACACTACAGGAGAGAATGATGAAGAGAGAGGACAGAAACAGAGAGAGGGGACACAGCCTGGACACTAATGTACTTGAGGGAAGACACAGAGTTAGAGTAATGCAGTGATTTTAAGACAGTTTACAGTAACAGGTAGGTAGAAGCCTGAAATAAGAAACAGAATAAGGTGCTAACTGAAAGTTAAGGCATAAAGATGAGTTTTAGGTTTGGATTTAAAGGCCTCAATGGAGTCAGCGTGTTTAATATCAATAGAGAGGGTATTCCAGAAGAAAGGTGCCTGATAGGAAAAGGCCCTACAGCCTGCTGACTTCTTTTTAACTTGGGGGGCAGACAGGAGCACTGCACTCTGAGAACGCAAAGCACGGGATAGAATGTAAGGATTAAGGAGATCAGACAGGTATGCATGGGCTAGCCCATTTAGAATTTTGTTGGTCATTAGAAGCACCTTAAAGTGTGATCTGACATGAATAAGAAGCCAGTGAAGGGAGGCTAAAATTGGAGTAATATCGTAAAACTTTCTGGACTTAGTTAACATTCTTGCTGCAGCATTCTGATAACAACAAAACATTACAGTAATCTAGTCTTGAGGAGACAAAAGCGTGATTTAGAATTTCAGCATCTGCCATAGAAACAAAAGACCAAATCCTGGCTATATTGCGTAAGTGAAAAAAGGTGATCTTAGAGATGTCTTTAATGTACTGAGAGAGCAGGATCAAATGTGACACCCAGATACTTTGAGAAATCAAACATTTGTCAAGGGACATTGTTACTTGCTCAAACTGGTGTCTATATCGGGCTGGGCCGATGACCAGCATTTCAGTTTTATCTGAATTAAGAAGCAGGAAGTTTGTCAGCCTTTATTGGCACATACAGCTGGGTATCATCAGCATAACTGAAAATGTATTCCATGACTATAAATAATTTGGCCAAGAGGTGAAATATAAAGACAGAAAAACAGGGGGCCAAGAACAGAGCGCTGGGGTACTTCATATTTCACATCAGAAAATGCTGATGTGGTGTTATCACAGGAGACACACTGAGTTCTATCAGATAAGTAGGATTTTAACCAGCTGAGGGCAAGTCCAGAAATGCCAAACCTATTTTCCAATTGGTCAATGAGTATGCAGTGGTCTATAGTATCAAAGGCTGCAGAGATCTAGTAAGAGGAGCAGAGAGGTGGAATCTGAATCCACAGGGAGAAAAAGATCATTTCTGCCAGTGCCATTTCAGTAGAGTGAAAGGCCCCGAAGGCAGACTGAAAAGGTTCAAAAAGATTATTATCATCTAAGCTGCTGAGACACACCTCTTACTAGTATTTTTGAAAAGAATGGAAGGTTCGAAACAGGCTGATAATTACTTAGAGACACAGGCTCAAAGTGTGGTTTCCTGCGTAAAGGTTTAACCACAACTGTTTTAAAGCTCATGGGAACAGTGCCAGTCATCAACGATAAATTCACCATATCCAGCACTGCAGGTCCCAAGCTGGCCAGAGATCTGAGAGATGGTTGTCTATAATAGACAGTCATGATAGACTGGTGACCTGTTCTCTGCCTCTTGCCCAGTGTCAGCTGGGACTGGCTCTAGCCCCCATGTGATCCTCAAAGGAAAAGTGACATAGATAATGAATGGATGTATCTGGATGCTATAATGATTTAAGTGATTGATAAAGTCATCAATCAGCCAGAGAGAGAGTTTGTAATTTACTCTTTGCTGTGTCTGGTGCCACTCCTTTATTCTTTCATTCAATGTTTATTACAACACTCAGTAGTTGACTCACAGTACAGTGAACAGAGAAATGCTAACTCTGACACTGCGTACACTGACAGATTATCAGAGTGGAAAGTTCTGTTGAAGGAACATAAGTATTCATTTTGTGTCCAGTATTTCCTCTCTTTTAGCCATGTGTTTGGTCTCCACCACTCATGAGGGTAATCTCTATCTCTTCAGCTGCTAAATGCTCAACTGTGTCTACCAGCTGCTCTCTGTTGAACGTGTTGATCTGGTGCAGTGAGTAGCTGTTCTCTGGTCAGTCAGGACACTGGGGTCATATTCAAAGGAGCTGTATGTAGGATTCAAGAGGGAAATACTTAGGTCATGGGCTCAGATTCCCCCAGCACCTCTCAGAGAAAGTCTAATATTCTTTATTTTCCATACATTTGACCTTCCTTTGTGACTGTTTCAATGCTTCTCCAAACTGTCAGGGAAATAATTCTGGTGGTGAAATGTTAAGTCAGAAAACAGCCACATTTAATCAGCCTAAAAACCACCAAATGACCTCAGATTGTTACATTCCCAGTAACAGCACTGAAGACCTGACAGGGTACAGGAACACTTCATCTGTGCAGTCTGTTAATTATCGACTGTGTGCTGCAAGAGGCAATAAGGAGGATAAAGGAACTGTGATTATACAGTGGTATGAAAAAGTTTGGGCACCCCTGATAATTTCAAAGATTTTCCTTTATAAATCGCTGTGGTTTGTTCCGGATCAGCAATTTCAGTTAAATATATCATAGCAGACAAACACAGTGATATGAGAAGTAAATAAGTTTATAGGATTTACAGAAAGTGTGCAATAATTCTTTCAACAACAAAGTAGGCAGGTGCATAAATTTGGGCACCCTTATTTGTTTTCTATTGATTTGAATACCTTTAGCATAATTGATGGAACACAAAATTTTGTTTTAGTAAGCTCATTGACCCTTGACCTACATACACAGGTGAAGCCAATCATGAGAAGAAATTATTAGGTGGCCAATTGCAAGAGTTGTTCTCCTCTTTGCATCTTCTCTGAAGGAGAGTGCAACATGGGAGCCTCAAAACAGCAGCCAATGACCTGAAAGCAAAGATTGTTCAACATACATCATGGTTTGGGGAAGGATTCAAAAAGGGGATTTAAACAGAGATTTCCAGCTGTCAGTTTCCACTGTGAGAAACATAAGGTGAGGAATGGGTGGAAGAGGCCACAGGCACAGTTCTGTGGTAAAGGCCGGGTGGCAGGCCAAGAAAATCTCAGATAAGCACAGAAGGCGAGAAGGATGGTGAGAACAGTCAAACTCAACCCTGACCAGCTCAAGACCTACAACATGATGTTGCTATGGAGTAATTGTCACTGTGCATGGTCAACTATTCAGTAGCACTTTACACAAGGTGATGCTGTATGGGAAGTAATACGGAAGAAGCCTTTTCTCGCGTACCACAAACAGAGTCGCCTGAGGTATGCTAAAGCACATTTGGACAAACCAAGCTTCATTTGGAATAAGGTGCTGTGGACTGATGGAAACTAAAATTGAGTTATTTGGACATAACAAGAATTGGTATGCATGGCGGATGAAGAGGCACAGCATTCAAGACAAACACTTACTACCCACAGTAAAATTTGGTGGTGGTTCCATCATGCTGTCGGGCTGTGTGGCTTAGGCAGGTACTGGCAATCTTGTTAAAGTTGAAGGTGTATGGATTCCAGTCAGTATCAGCAGATTCTTGCGAACAATGTTCAAGAATCAGTGACAAAGAGTTGAGATTGCGCTTGGCAGCTGGATGCTCAACAAGACAACGACCCTAAACACTGCTCAAATTCTACTAAAGGCATTCATGCAGAGGAACAAGTACAACGTTCTGGAATGGCCATCTCAGTCCCCAGACCTAGATATTGTTGAAAATCTGTGGTGTGATTTCGCGGGCTGTCCATGCACGAGCCACATCAAACCCGACTGGCTTCAGGAGATGTTTTGTAAGAAGGTGGTAAAAATACCTTCAACCAGAATCCAGACTCATTGGAAGCTATGAGAGCGTTAAAGAGGCTTATTATTTCCTGCAAGGAGGACATACTGAATATTGATGTAATTTTTTCTGTTGAGTGCCCAAATTTAGCCACCTGCCTACTTTTGTTTAAGGGTGTGCACACTTTCTGTAAATCCTAAACTTCATTTCACTTCTCATATATATCACTGTTTGTCTGTATGATATATTTGCTTCAAATTGCTGATCAAGACAACCAGTGATTTATAAAGGAAAATCTTGAAAATTATCAGGGGGTGTGAAACTTTCATACCACTGCTGGAGTTTAAAAAGGATTGCCGTCACTGCTTACACAAATGTTCTTTCACAGCATCAAAAGTGGTTATCCATACGAAAACAGTCTGACAAATGCTCTGTTCTCCCTGTTTGTCCCAATCGCTTACTACTGTGAGCAGCAGCTGTTGAGAAATAACTTTATAATGTAACTGTCAGGTGTTTTTAAGATTTACATCTTCAACGAAATCAATGAGCTTAAATTTGAGAGGACTTGCAACAACACAGAACCAGAACACCAGGAACAAGGCTCAGTGAAGTCACATACCTGATTACTGTTCTATGACTGAGATGCACTGAGGCTACAAGAAGAACCACAGATAGATGTGCAGGAATTGTGCCCAGCCAAACTTTATTTTCAAAATCATTTTATTGAACTGTGATAACACTATTGTGAATCTGTTAAGGCTCTTGTTCCATACTGCACAGATGTCGCGAATGACTCAAAGTTTGGTTATCAATAACAATGAAACATTACATTTAGATGAAATTCAGGAGTGTTTGAACATACTGGAACAGCACATTCTTCAGTGACTTTTATTAAGATACTTTGTTTAGTGCATTCAGGTGAAGGCAGGAGAATCTGAATCTACCTAGCATGTCATTAATACAGATACTGGGGCTGGTGGGACCGGAGCTCATAATGACTGGAAATATTTACAAAGCACCCAGTCCCAACAGGAATTGCCTTTGACCTTTCACCTGTTGGGACTTTGGTACTAAACACCTCTGGTTGTACTTGGCAGACTGTGCTAGGTTCTTTGGTATGTCTGATATTGCATCATTTTGTATGACATCAGCATTAATAATGTACAGGTCTTCCATTTGTCTGAAGGCACTGATGAGCAATGCAGCTTTGCTCAGCTGGATTTCTTCTGTGTGCTGAAAGCAAACAGATGTGGTGGTGAGCCAGTCGGTGGCCAGTCACCAGCCTACCACTCACTGCAGAGGATGGCTTGTCACATGGCCAGGGGGCAATCCTTTGGGTATAGCTACTGTCAGTCAGTCAAACTAGTGCTGGGGAGTTCATGTCTATTTGGTAGAACGTAACTTCTGCTCAATAGCAGCATCAGGCCTGGTATTACGTAGACAAAGACCACAATGGTGGGACCACCACAGCCAGTGTAGGCAGGACCACAGTGGCCACCTGCTGCGGGCCTCCTGCATGGCCTGCTTCCTCTCCTTCTTGTCCTAGACGTTTCTTTCTTAGGTTTGCTTTGGAAGGCACCTCACGCAGTATGGAACAGCTCGCTCTCCGTCTTCACAGGAACCTGGAGAGAGAAACAGACAGAAAAGAGTCATTATACAAGAAGTAGTTCCGACCAAGCAATCTGATTGGTCCAGCAAGACATTAGAATATACATCAGCAACTTAGCTTTATACTCATCACCAAAATATTACTCCGCCATATCCGTTGCAACATTGTATCCATCTCCGTGGCAACACTGTAACTACCAAACTGGAGCAGCAAAGACAAAATGGATGGTTTATAGTTAATTTTTGATTTATTTGGCGACCCTCAGACTTTAGTAATTGGAAATTATTTGTAGCGTTTCTATTCTACTTGTGATAGCCATTACATTTCACCTTGTTAAAATGTCATTTTGGATGTCGCTAGAACCACTAGACTCTTTAGTATAGCAAGAAGTTAGTGTGAAGATCTGATCAGATACTTTAAAATCCATTTGATCTCATGCAACTAATGCAACTAAATCACAATTCAGATGGGAGAAAGGCTTCAATGACCCTGGGACTTAAAAGCTGAATTTCACTGACCAGTCTTTGGCTTACTGTCTGACTTGTAGTTGGATGTTGGTTAAAACACACCACAGCCAATATGACACCTGTGAGCTTCAGTAGTGGACAACAAAAATAAGCTCTGTTCAATACCAAAACAAAAAGGAGATGTGTTCTCCAATAATAAACATCAACAGAAATAGCCATAAAACAACTCTGCTTTAATAAGGTTATGATTTAAATCCTTAAATATCAGATTGAGAAGAAAATATTGCTAAGAACACTCTAAACTTCAACTCAAGAACTCACTAAACTTTAGTGACTAAGCAGAATTCAACTGAATATATAAGAGGTGAAAGTGAAACTCAGAGGATTCCACACTGATGGAGAGGACTACAACAATGTCTACACTGATGTCTTCCCTTCAGCCAACTGAATTTTATGATCCATTCTCAACCTTGTCACCAGTTACAGTCTGGTCTCAGTGAGCTTCAACATACAGCTGACTTAGAGACAGATTTCTCCTGTCTCTTCTCCTGTCAGCTAGATCCACACAGTACGCCCACAAAGTATTCAGACCCCTTTACTCTCTGCATGCTGCTCTGATATACAATCAGTTTTAAATGGATTTAGCAGTATTTCTGCCCATCAGTCTACTTCAGTGAGCCATGATGACAAGAAGTAGAATAATGTTTCAGGATCTGTCTGCAGACCCACATCTTGACATTGTGTTCGGGTTCAGATCAGGCAGACTATCAAACCATTTCTAAGAAGCTCTGGTATTTCCCAGAATCACACTGACCTGCTTAACTGTGAGAGGAACAACTTTGGACTCACTGTCCTCCCAGTCCTCTGGTCCCCACAGTCCTCACAGTCCCACAGTCCACACAATCCCACAGTCCTCCCAGTCGCTCAGTTCCCACAGTCCCCAGTCCTCATATTCTACTCATCAGTTTGTCAGGACTGTGGAAATATAAACATTCAGTTGTACTCTGATCTGAATTTCAAAGTTCCCTGGCCAGGAAAGGCTTCAACTGTGGGCTTGCCACTCAGAATGCCAACATGGGCTCCCTGTGGGTTACCCCATATGGGGCCCAGCAGTTTTACCCTTTAGGGCAACCCCTTAATTAAGCAATATTAACTTGAGAGAGGGTGTGCTTTAACGTCATCTGAGCCGCGACAGTGATCACGGTCAGTCGGTTTTGGCGAGTGTTGTCCCGTTTCCATGGAAATACATGGGGTCTGACTATTAACTGGGGCACAATCAGTCGTCAGTGGTCTCCTATGTGTAATGGAACGAGTTTACCACTCGGCAAATAATCAGACCCTTAGTAACGACCTAGCAACGAAATGATTTTCCTAGTCCCAGATGAGTGAACTCTGAGCTGACGTTAATGCTTTATCAAAGGTCTCGGAATTTACCGAACTAAATCAACAGCCTACTGCAAATGAATGCTTACTTTTATCAACCGTTGTTTACAAGACGCTGCATTTATTTACTCACACGAATGTAGCTTCTGCAACCGCAAACGTTTGCATGAATTTTTAAGTTATAGCGCCGTGTCACCGGCACGCAGCTGATGGAAAGCCGAGGGACGCTGCTCAAATGACGTTAAGAGACACCCTCAGGTGTAATCTTGCCATTATACAACTGACCAATAAAGTAAAATGTATACTCAAAATCTGTTCATGTTGAGAGCAACTTGCTCTCAAAAGGTAAAAGTTTTGGCGAGTGTTTTCCCGTTTCCATGGAAATACGCTTCAGGGTCCACGGATGCAACCTGCACCCATGAAACTTTTACATGAACTTTAAGTTATAGCCAGCGGTGTACAGGCACAGCTGATGGAGAAGCCGGTGATTTGCTCAAAATGACGTTAAGGACACCCTCGGTGTCATCTTGGGGTATACAACTATAATAACAAATTAAAATGTATGGCAGATAATATTTTTAGTGATGAGTAAGGTGTGCTGTCATGCTGATTGAGCACGTCCAAATGTCTTGTGGACCAATCTAGATTGCTCGGTCGGAACTACTTGTATAAGTCTAAATATAAATGTTGCATAGAATCAGAGGTCTGCAATAAGTCACAATAGGTTGTCCGTGTATAGACATTAGATATTCAGAAAGCACGTGAAAGCACACCATATCGGTGGTTTAACAAAAGTAATTTATTTAACAAAAATAATTAGATTAAAATTCTTAGCTGAACATTAACAAGGTGTGTTGGTTATTGATATCACTGAAATAAGCAGAGCATAAGGTGTGCATGAGGGACAAGATAGAGATTGGGAGACAGCAATAACAGGTAGGTATAGCATGTAATGAAGATCCTTGACCGTTCTTCAACTAAATTTGAAAAAAAACCACACATTTAACTTTTATATATATGGAAGCAGTCTTTCTTTCCTGTCTCCTGGAACCTGGCTTTGAACCGCGGTAAGCCTCTACCAATAACATAACTCGTTGGAGGCACTGGCTATCAGTCACGCTCTATTACTGGTTTTGTGGGCCTGTATCTGTTGGTGTCTGTTGTGAGGAAAGCACAGTCAACATGAATGATGGAATAGCTTCCCCAAAGATGTCCGACCCACACAAGGATGTGGATTCTTGTTCTCTAGGTAAGAGAATACAAATGTGAAACTTAAAGTGACAAAAGCGACAAATGTATATCTCACATTTGTGTGGTTTGACATCAGTCTATACCCACTGATGGCAAACTATTGCCACAAGTTAGCATTCTTTAGGCTTCAGTTAATCATACAGTGAGGTACACTTGGCAGGTTGATTCCATTTCTGCGGTAAAGGCAGTGAATTTTTTTTAGGTTTCCAGTTGAGTCAACCAAAATCGTTTACAAAACTTGGGCTGGCTGGCTGGCTAACTCAGTACTCCAACAGACATGCTGTGAGACTTACAAGGCAAGCAGCAGGCTAAAACAATCCATCGCCTTGTCTCCCACTGTCTACTTACGTCGTCACCAATATTCCATGAGAATTGGACCATCTGCTGTATTAGCCATTTCATCTGGTTCAGACATTGTCTGTAACCCATATCTCACGTTTATCTCATAAAAGTGTGATACTGCTATTTCTTATAATATACCTTTATCCTGTGTCAACACCATCTTGAATCTTGATGAATAGCGCATACCGTTTTGATGAAAAACACAACATAAAAGATAACGTTGTTTTAAGATGAGTAAATTCACTAAGGATACTTACAGCTAGGAATTAAGTAAAAACCTAACATGAGCCAGTCGGTGTCAACTTGTGATTCCCGAATTCCGTTCATATTTTGGAATTGTCTTCTGTTTTAACACATCCAGTTTAGCCTGTAGGCTAACGTTGCTGTTTTCCATATCCATAAATCTGAAGGTGAGTTCAACTGAACCAGTTGGTTCAGTCAAAACAATTACCAGTATTACAGTAGCCTATCCTTTTCCAGTCATCAAAACTAGTAAAAAAACAGTAATTACAGTTTAGAAGAACAATAATTTATTAATTTCCTCCTGTAATTTACTGGCTTTCTCATGTGAATTCGTTTGAGCAGAATTAATCACAATATACTTATTATGACCAATCAGAATCAGAATCTTATGGTACTGATGGTACAGACTATAACTCCCATCATCACACGCTTTTCATGGCGTCATAACCTCTTTTTGTTGTTTTGATTGAGACCCCCCAGCGGTGGTATTGACATGTTGTGTTGATAATTATTTTGATATTAATTTATTTCTAGAAGGAAATGTGATTAAAGACAACTTTAAGGCTCAATAAATATAAATTAATTAAAATATTTCATAATAAAGAGAATATTATTAACTGTTTGGGAAACCATGTGGGCGGTAGAATTACGGATCATTCGGAGGTTGCCCATGAATGTAGACACAGCTTTGGGGTACTTGTACCTATAAAGGCTCCTTTATGATCAGTATATCACAGTAGTATTATCAAACTGATCATAGATCATATTTATCCATTTTGAACATTTTCCTTCATAAAGTGATGGAAGTAGCTTCTGATTGCGATCAATGGAAGTGTTATTGTCTACTTTCGATTTTTATTTATTTTTCATTCTTCCATTCGACAACATACCATTTGTAATCTTACTTTTTCAACTTCTGGATCTCAATAAATGTAAATTATGAAATGACTCGTACTACTTTCCAACATGTGCAATTATTCAGCATATGCCCAGAAAATATGGTCTTTTAGGACCCATAGAGGGATCTGACAGGCATGTGGGCTGTAGCCCCACCCCGCAAATCACCTGCCACCTGTTGGGTAATTGAGGGGCCCATTCTTCTTAGTGTGGGAAGTGAGATGAACTGATTATCGGCGCCAATATTGACTTTTTTAATCGGCCGATAAGTTCAATTTAAAACTAGGTTATTTTGGCTCTGATGCATGTATCTCTGTCTGATCACTACTCTGTCTCCAGCATTGAGCTTAATGAACTTAAAACAAAAGATTAGTGAAGATAAAATAACATTTCAGTTATATTGAAATTTTGGAAGCTTTATTTACTGTAGAAAACTTTAGGGAGCTATTTATTTGTTAAGTTTCATTTAACTTTGCTCTGAACATGCTGCTGACCTGGAGCTCCCTGCACTTTTGTTAAATTTAAAACAAAGATATCTATTGTCTAAGATAAAAACCTTTAACATGTTGCAAATCTGAAAACTGTTTAATAAACATATGCTTAAAGGCATTTAAGCGAAGTTAAGTGTTTGGAGTTTATTATTCAAAATTTAGCCTTAATATTTTCCCTTTTACTGCAAATGAATATAAAGCTCCAATGTGGTTATCGGCCTCCTTGACTACTTACTAATAATTGAGGTATCGGCCTAGTAAGAACTGCTAAGCAGCACTGACAGACACTGTGTTCATTTAACTTCCATCGGTGATCTTCATCATTTAACCTTCATCATTTAACCTTCATCATACACACCATAGCTGTCACTTTTCAACAAGTCAGATTCAAACCAAGTCTAAATAGTGTCACTTGTTTGAATGTAGGACTGCAACTAATAATGATTACTGTTGTTGAAAGTGCCCCAGACTGATATCCTACAACACAGGTGACATCACCAATTCTATTTTCCATCAAAACATTTCATCTGCTATAATAATATAAGCCCAAAGAAAACCTGGAGCAATCAGATGTTCTTGCTTTAAATCCTAATGACCATATTTACATACCATGAGGTATCCCACAAGCTCCTTCCTGTCGGCCTCTGTCAGACTCTATTAGGTGCCCTGAGCATGGTGTCTTCATGTTTGATCAGGAGTCAGTTAGTGTCGCATGTGGAGCAGGAGAAAAGTCTCAGTTCAGTCTACAGCAGGTCAACTCAGCTCTGTGTCATTTCTTATTAATGTTAAAATATAGTTAACTGTATTTCAGAAACCTCGCGCGCGCGCGTGCACACACACGCACGCAGTGTAAACCTGTACAGACTTCATGTACATGAAACCTGTCTGCCTCTACAGCTAGTGAACACACCTCCTCACACACCACTGCAGACAAGACTCACACTACACACTATTCCTACAGTCACTTCACTAGTGTCAGGAACTGATTTGAATAACAACCTTTGTGCGTGAAGCAGTCCACCATGTTGAATTGCACAACGTAGTGAACAGTAGATACAGTAACATGGTGTTTTATATTCAACACCCAGCTGAGTTAGTGCCACGCTATTTATGATACAGTAAACACGGTTTGTTAAACTGAGTTTCCAGGTCCACTGCTGGAACAGATACATACTGTCAGACCGTCTACAGACCGGTCATGGCTGCCTTCTCTCCTCAGGAAGTTAGTGAATATTACGCTCGTGTATCCGGTGGCTCCTCGCTCCACTCAACACGTCCTAACTTTGGTAAAGGTGAGCTACAGCTCAGACTAAACCCTGCAGAGTTACTAAGTTAAGACAGACACAGAGAGTTAAAGGGGGCATACTTGCAGCTGCAGTGAAGTTAGTCTGGGTCCGTTCCTCCGCTCAGTTACAGGACAGAGTACACCGACCCAGACCCGAATCTGATCTGTTCTGGTCCTCACGGAACTCGACGTGGCAGTAAGCGGACGAGGTGCAGGAAAAACCGCTGTCAAGTTCACTGACAGGACCATATGAAAACTTCCGGCTGCACCCTCCAAAATAAAACCATACACCAAGGAACAACAACAACAACAATGATAATAATAATAATAATAATAATAATAATAATAGATACTTGAGGCCTGGGGCCTGTACTGCAAGCAAGGTTACTGAGCTTATCAGGGTAACTAGGAGTAACTTGGTGACGTCGGGTGCCTTCCCGGTTAACCTGTACTACGAAAGGTGGATGGGTTTTACGGGTCTGCTACCATGGTAATTTACACTGCATCTCTAAACTGCTTCGAGCAGTTTATGTTCATCGGATAACTCAGTGTTACCGGTGTTACTTCTACCTAATGCCGCCCACAGGTGGAAGAACCAATCGATATTGGCACAACGACTGAAGGCTGACTCCGTGGGACTCTGGGGGTCCCCCTACCTGTACCACCAAAAAAAAAAAAAAAGAAAGAAAAAAGTATGTAGTGGGTGGTGAGATATGGACAATAAATGGTGTTTTTATGCTCCGCATTTCCATTTCACTTTCAGTTATTTTATTTTGTAATTTTTTTTCTCACAGCCTTTATAGAATGTTCTATTTGATCAGGTTCGGACGAGTTTCACTGAGGCTGAAATACTGTTAACATGGAAGTTCATACTGAACATAACAGCATTACATTCATACATATACAGCCTGAGTGTTCATCATTAGTAACAACTCATTCTCAGACATACTTGACCCACACGTGTTGACTGTAATCCAAGTATCCGGAAAATTATCCTGTTTTCGTGTCTTCATCTCCTTAATACAGATTAGAACCCAACCAGAACATGTGACAAGTCTCCCTGTCTGTTGGCAGCCGCGGTTTTATATTGTGTCGTTAGAGTCTCTTTAAATTACTCACAAACTGACAGAATTAACGTGCGCTCTTCATCGTAGTACACTACGAAGGGAGTTTAACCTACTCTGATTTAACTCGGGGTTATCAGTGAAAGTCAGGGCTGACAAACCACAGCTGCCTCAATCTGTGTTAAACAATTACTGACGGCAGTTCAAGATGTCGGTAAGGTGAGTTAGTGTTAACTAAATCAAGTTAGTGCGCGTGAATAAAACAGGCGTGCACCATATCTCTCAGATGAAGAGCGCACGTTAATTCACAATATCGGTTACGAGGAATTTAAAGTTCTAACGACACAATGGTAACAAAGACAGAGCTTGTCACATGTTCTCTGGGTTGCTTAATCTGTAATATGAGACGTAAGGACACGGAACATATGTATTGTTTTTCAGATGTTTGGATTACAGTCAACACATTAGGTTACATGTCTGAAAATGAACTGTTAATGTTAATGATGTTCTGCCTGGAACTCCAGGCTGTATATGTATAAGATGTAATGCTGTTGTATTCAGTATGAACTGTGTTAACCTCAGTGAAAACGAACCCTGAATGAAAACTCGAAACATTCTATAAAAGTCTTCTACAATCATATTTCCCATCATTAATACGCATGTTTTGGTATGTAATTCTGGTACAACAGCCTGTCGCATTATATTCTCTTTCAGGACAATAATACCCCTCACCCCCATTAAATTATTATTCAAATCGATATTATACCTTTTAGTGACGCTAAAGATTGCTGCTGACTGTGAGAAAAAAACAAAAACAAATTAAAATAACTGAAATTGAAAATAGAAAATACGGAGCATTAAAAAAAACACAATTTATTGGTCCACATACCTCTACCATGCACTACATCCTTTTTTCTTTTTTCATTTTTTTGGTGGGGGTTGGGGTCGGGGGTGGGGGGGGGACGGACCCCCAGTCCTACGGAGTCAGCCTCTCTAGTTACACCAAGTTACTCCTGAAGTTACTCTGATAAGCCAGTAACCTGGCTTCGTAGTACAGGCCTCAGGGCCCGAGAGGTTAGAGCCTATGTAATGACAGACTCAAAACATCCAAAAAGTCATTTTTCTTTAAATAGCACCAAATCACAACAGAAGTTATCTCAGGGTGATGGTCATGATTAATCCCGTAAATTAATATGATATGAGGAGAAACATTATTACCTGCAGGTTCATTTAGTTACATAGACATCCAAGAGATATGCAACAGGATGAAATGTAAACAATATGATGACATGACCAGAACAGAAACAAAACACAGGAAATAATTTCAAATTATTAAAGTCAGGCTGAGGATAAACTGTAAATAAGTACAGGAATTATCATGAAGTGATGCAGATAAAAAAGGTAATGGATTTAATTTATTCAGTGTGATAAACTCTCTCTTTTAGTTAGAAGCTCTGTTGTGGACACATGGAGAGACTCAAACAGAAAACCCATTCACTGATCCATAAAAATATTTATTAATCTTTATTATCTGTCACCTTATTGTTAACTCTTTTGTCCCTGTCAGTATCCTGTAGGAATTATGACTCTACTTTTCCAGTGATCTGATTGGTCAGTAGTTGGGCTGTTGACAGGTTTTGATCTGATCCTCTGAGCAACACTGTGATCAACCTTATAGAATTACATCATTACATCTAAAAGTGTCACTTCTTCGAAAGTTCATCTCTGATGCTGGATTATCTGATTATCAATAGCCACAGTGAATGCACCATCACAAGTCTCCTGTGAGGAGGACATGTGGTCAGTTCATCCCCAGAGATGTAGAAGTCACAGAAACAAATAATCTGATTCTCTTTGTATCCTCAGACTTAGATTTCCACAGCAGTGTTAGTTTCCTTTTGACTCTGCTTCTCACGTTATCAGAATCACTGATGCTCGGTCAATGGTACCGATAATGTTCTGGATGGTTTTAACCATTACTATATCCGTGTATGCTTCTGAGTTCACATATTAAACAAAGCTAAAATCTTCACAATGGCGTTGTAGCAAAGTCACCAAACTTTGTGTTCTTTTTTTTCAGATTTGACTGGTGATTCTATACGTGCAGTTTTCAAGTCTCAGTGACCACTGAAAGTAAAGTCATAGGTTTATCCCCCATTCACTTAGATAAGAGCCTGGTCTGTCTGAGGATGTTGACCAGATGAGCAAAAAAGGCAAATAAAAAAAAAAAAAAAAAAAAAAAAAGATTTTTCAAGGGAGCTACCATCCACAGCATCTGCATGCACTGCCCACCATCAACATAACATAGACTGTGCAATATGCCTCACTCTGTGCACTTTATTTAATTTAACTATTTATCTGTACAACTGTCCTGTGCAATACAACACACCTGTGGTACATTCACATTTATGCCTTCTTATACCTCACTGTATATAGAGTTGCACTGTCTTTTATTTTTTTTATATTTTTTGTTTCTGCATATTTTGTATGTTTGCACTGAAAAGGAGAAGCTCTCCAATCTTGTTGTACTGTCACTATAATGACAATAAAGGGCATTCAATTCAATTCAATTCAAGTTGTTAGCATGCTAACCCGCTATCTCTGGCCCATCCCATCTTGTAATACCACTTTGTGCCTCAAGAGGTGATAGTGAGTCACTTTGGCATCCAGTCTGTCCTCAGTCCAACATGAGAGAATGAAGACGCACCACTGCTCACAGGGTATTCTAACCTCTTGTCAATCCTGTTGAAGGCAGTACCCTGGTTAGACCGTTTAAGGACAGGTAGTCAGTGAAAGAAACAGTAAAGAACTGAATAAATCAACATTACAGGAGACACAAACATTCAGAAAGTGGGGAAAAAGCACAATCAAGCACAGTAATATTTAGAGAAGAAATTAATCTTCAACTGTGCCCTGAGTCCCAGGTAAAGACCGTCCACAGCCTGAGATCCAGGACAGCAAACACACAGTACCCCCGAGTTTTCAGTCTTGAGCAAGGTACAACTAGCAGGCCTTGCTCAGAGGATCTGAGGGCCAAGCCCAGGTATAAGTCACTAACAGTAATAATACACTCTGGAGCAAGATTATTCAAGGACTTAGAGAAAAGAAGGAGGATTTTGAATTGAATCCTAAATTTAACTGGAAGCCAGTGTAGATCCAAGCTTGCTGCAGAGTTTTGGACTAGCTTTAGACTGACTAACAGCGTCTTGACTTAAGCAGGAATAAAGGGCATTACAGTAGGACACATGGATGGATAACCATTTCCACCTGTTGGCTTAGGGAGGTATATTTTCGCAGGTGACAGTAGCAGGACTGAATGACTCTCTTGACGTATTTAACACATTTCAGCAGGTAGTCAAAAGTGATGCCCAGGTTTTTGGAGAAAGTGACTAGTGACTAATGAGCAGAGGTTTTGGTGGATGATGGAAGAGATCTGATCTGTGGCTAAAACCTGAACTTCAGTTTTACAGAGAATTAACTGAAGAGACCATCCAACTACCAGTTCAATTTGAAAGTTCACCAGATCTAACAGATAAATAAAGTTGTGTACCATCAGCATACTGGTGATAAAACACACAACCATATGCTTATATATTCTCCTATGGGCAGCATATATAATAAAAATCAAATGGGTCCAAGAATTGACCACTGGGGCACCCCACAAGTCAAAGGAGTGCAGGTGGATGCCTTATCACCAGCTGAAACAAAAAAAGATTCAACCCATTTTTCCTGCTGATCAATTAGATTAGTGTGATCAATTTTTTCAAAGGCCAAGGACAAATCTGAAAGAACTAAAATGGCAGTGTCACTGTACATGAGAATGTCACTGGTGACCTTGCGGAGAGCTGTCACAGTGCTGGGTTTCCAATTGGTGTTTAGTGATAATGTGTTTTTCTTCAAATAGCAACAGAAGGTCCCTTTAGACTAATGTTTCTCTTTTGTTTTCCTCTCCCTTACTGTTGTGTGTTTGTCCCCAGTTTGTGTCCCTCATCTGGGGTGTTTGTGTGTGTCCTCTGCTGGGTGTGGCTGACCCACTTCTTTGTTCCCTCGAAACCCACCTGCACAGTCCATCAGGGTTGATTGCCACTTCCTCCCCTGCATTATAAAGCCCAGTCTTCCACTTCAGTCTTCGCCAGTTTATTGCTTTCCTCACAGTGGAAAAATGCTACGGCCGACTTGAACCTTATTAGATTGGTTTATTTTTTTTTGTCTCATCTGCCTTCTAGACCTCTACTTACATTTTTTCTCCCCTGTGCTCCAGATCAGCCACCTCTAACCTGTCTGAAAAGACGCGTCCAGCCAAGTCCTCATCCCAGTCACTCTGGATTTCCTGTCCTGTTCACCCAGAACCCCTTCAGTCTCTGCTTCTCCTGCCCCATCTGTGTCAGAGTTTGCATTGTGGCAAACACTGCAGCCCCAGCTGTGCCACACATCATCTCCAGCAGAACCATCAACATTAACTAATAAAATGACAAAGACATAAACAATAAAATATAGGTAAAATGCATTTTACTCACCGAAACTGCTGATTTGTAGACAAATCAAAGAAACTGCTTCTGTTGAGCGGACATTCTCAGCCCTGAAGTGAATTAAAACTTATGTAAAGAATATAACTGGGCAGACTCAACTTTCAGCAATAGCTGCAATAGTAGCTATAGATGCAGTTTGCTAGCCCTGACCACTACGCTCTCTGACCATCCATTCAAACCTCATGAACAAATGCCAACGTTAGTGTTGGTCTGCTAGAAGGCCCCTGGTCTCGCCAACACAAAATCTGATTGGTTAAAGGATCTGCAGGGCAACAATTTCATTGCCATTTATTTTAAATTACAGGGGCCTGTACTGCTGATTCTGAAGACCTCATGACAGATTTCTTTAACTTGGCAACACAGGGCTGAAATCTGATTGGATAAAGGCTCTAACATAAACGGAATGTATTGGAAGCAACACAAACAATAAAAATTACTGACTGTAATCACTGATCACACTTAACAACTGCAGAAGCAATAAAATCAGAGAACTCAGATAAAAAGTTACTGTTCTGATGGACAGGTTACATTAACATACATTTATGCGTTACATTAACGCACATCCGGACAATCACTGCCACCTTCTAACATTTTTGCACTCTACACTTTACACTTTACATTTTAATTATGTATATTTATGTTCCTTGTAAATATAGTTCTTGCTCTTCGCTCTTTTCTTTTACTACAACTGTCCTTTAGCACCAATATACCAAGACAAATTCCTTGTATGTGCAAACTTACTTGGCAATAAAGTCTGATTCTGATTCTGATTCTGACAGTAAATGATAATGACACGTACAGGATTAGTGCAGAATAAAAAGAAACACAAGAACCACATTTTCATAACAGCAAGAAGAGAGCACTGAAAATTAATTTTTAAAAGCACAGCTAGGTTACCCCATGGCCACCAGTTTTAAGTGAATAAAAATGAGTCTAATCTCTGGGGCCAGCTGTTTATGACAGATGTCTCATCAGAGAAGGACCTAACATTCATCAAACTGTCTGTGATATGATTGTCATTTCTCAGGCTGTAGGGGGGAGCTGGTGATACAAATAGGAGAGGAGAGTTCACTGTAGATGAAGAAGAGTAATAAAGTGACTGCACTCACACAGTAAAAAAAAAAAAAAAAAAAATCTCCTTCTCTAACCACTATTTCTTGACCTTGATGGAAAACATCATGAGGTCAAGGAAAGATGTGAAGGAGAGTTGATAAGGAGGAGGATTATTGCAATTCCTTATTCCTCTGTCTGAACAAAATATCCCTGGATCACCTACAAACAGTTCAGAATGCTGCTGCGTGGCTTCTCACCAGGTCCTCTAAAAGATCCCATGTGACACCAAGTTTATCCTCTTTACATTGGCTCCCTATAAAGTTTAGGGTACTTGAAAGGTTCCATATAAATAAACTTTACTTACTAAAGAAACCATGTATTCAGTTGATACACAAGGAATATCCAACCATTAATCACTCAGAGGAAACAACAACAACATCACAGATTAAAAATAAAAACAAACAAACAGGATGTTTGCTCCTGCCCTTAACATTTAGAGAACTGGACCAGCTCTGATCATGGCTGATACTGATATACTTGAGGTCATTTACCTTCACGAGGAGCCTTCAGCCAGTGACCGTGATCTGTGGTTGAATAGTCTTTTATTCTTATGAAGGTTCCAAACTGAGTGAAATGACTTGGAAGTATCTGAGTGGCAGCCACAATCAGAGCTGGTCCTCTAAATGTTAAGAAAAGGAGCTTCAGTGCTTCCTATCTTATCTCCTTTAGCAGAGGAGACACTGGACCGTCCTTTACCAAAGGAAAGGAGAGAATGACGTCCCACAATTCCTAGCAGCAGGAGCAGACCCACGTACATTCAGAAACAACAGAGCACCTATTTTATGTTTGTGACGCAATCAGAAACTTGTGGAAATCCTTCCTGATTGGCAGAGCTCCAAATCCATAAGTACAAATCTCCTCTTGTTCAGATCCAGTCATCATGAAGAACAGACTGATTTAATTTATACTTATTGTATAAAAGGTCAGAGGTCATGACGGGAAAATCTACATGTCTGTGTCTGAATATAATTTACTCTGGGCTCTGATCAGGTCCTTATTTTTATTGGCTCAACTTTCTGTATTTCTCTGTATCTCTATTTTCCTCTCATGTTGTCATATTATTTGTTTGTTGTTGTTGTTACTTCCTGTAAATAACTGATGGTTAAATGTTTCTTTTGTTTTTAGGAGCTGTGATTCTGTGTCGAACAGAAAACTGTCTCTGTCCTTATCTTCATGTGTTATAAATAAAGTTGGTTTAAAAACAAACAGATTCTTTCTTCTCTCTTTTTCCTCACAAATTCTCCTCCATGTCTTTTCTCTGCTGCCTCCTGTTTTCCATCTAGGTTAAAGAAAAGCAAAGCCTTTTTGACTTTTCAATCAGAGCCCAGAGCTGCCATGGAGAAGGTGTGATGGGATGGGTGTTGAAAGGATAGGAGGGACCTGTGGGGGGAGCTCTCATGACAGACAGTACACTGAAGCTGTGATGTAGAGGAAGGGGTGGGGGGTGAAGGACAGGGGACGGGGTCATTGGGAAGAAGTGCATTGCATGCTGCAAGTTGGCTGAGAGCATTCAGGTACCCTGCTTGTTGGTGTGGATCCTGTCTCTTTTGAAAAAAATAAAAATAAAAATCCCAAGACAAGTTAAAACTGTCATAAAGTCCATGTTGTGAGTCCTGCTGGAAGACTGGAGCCAAGTTTGAAGGCTGAGGATCCTAATACAGCATCCAGCTCAGGATCCCAGAGTGAGGTCTGAGATCAAAACAGTCTCTCTGCAGGTCTTGAAGATGTTAAAGTCGGTCTTGGTGCATTCAAACTCCAGAAGAGTTTTTTCAATTGTTCCCACATCATTTTCTTAACAGAGAGCAGTAGAGGGGTGAAACGGTGATGCAGTGTTTAGCACTGTCACCTCACAGCACAAAACAGAAGGTTCAGAAGGTTCTGGCTTGAACCCATAACCTTTTGTTCTGAGTTCAAGCCAGAACCCTCTGAACCTTCAGTCCAAAGACATGCAGGTTAGGTTAATTGGTGACTCTAAATTGCCTGTAGGTGTGAATGTGAGGCTATCTATGTTGATCTAGAATGACTATGTTTAAACAGAGGTGGTGGCCTAACTGACACTAACTCTCCACCTACAACACTGTCCTGAGATCCATACCCAGGTGATTTAACAGCCATTCACACTTCAAACCATGTGATCCTAACAACTCACATGATGACAGGCTGGGTCAACAACTCCAGGACCACCTCCAAGAGGCTGAATACTCAGGACTCCCGAACCAGCCTCTAAGAACTGGGGAAGCCTTTTGGATGAGAGGAGAAATGTCATTAAGAAACCTAAAAAAAGTCCAGTTGCCTTCAACTGCAGCACTTAAGGCTACCAAGACCTGGATGACTGAGAGCCTACACAGACTGTACATCCAGGAGTTTATAAGATAACGTAAGATAACATGAAATGAGATGAGATAAAATAGAACTTTATCTTTATCCCGAAGGAAATTCTTGTGCCAGTCACAGCTCCAAAAATGATAATGAAGAGCTATTCTTGCAGGCGGGGATGACGCCAGAAGTACAAGATATCAGGGACTGTGGCTCCAGGGAAACAGGGTTTAACTGTGTTGAAGAAGCAGATGTTTTTGGTTATCATCTATCCATCCATCCATCCATCCAAACATCCACCCACCTATCCAAACATCCATCCATTCATCCATCTGTGGTGTCAAAAAATCAGCTCATATTGTGTATTACATCATCTCAATCAAATATATTAGTTGTAGTAGTATTTTTAGTGTGATCTTGAATGATAAATGCTGAAATTACTGTGAGTTGCACTCTCTCCTTACTGCTGTGAACTTTAGCCTATTTTTGTTGATAACTTGGGCTGAACTCTACTGTTTCGTTCGTAGAGTAGGGCACCTAGTATCCTTGCTGTGCAGCTGCACTTAAGTTCGTTGTATCTTTTCAGTGCAGCAGTGTCCAGTGAAAAACATGTTAGATGGACAGGCAGAGTGTTGTCCCCAAATGATTAAGCATCACATATGTACTAGCTCATAGCTCAAAAAGTATTGTTCTCGCATCAGATCAGATCAGATATACTTAAAGATGTCCAATGACAGATTCTTCTGTCTATAATAACCTGGCACCCTGGTAAACTGGTTGCTCGGTTTATTGAATGTTACAACTTGTGATATTTCAATAAACTATTTTTGCAGTGGATTTTGCTCCTCTTCAGTGGCCTTTTTGAATATTTTCTCTTCAAAACTTTAAAGAAAGAAGTTGAAGAACAGAGAAATAAGGAGTTGTGGATCAGGTCTTAAATTCTGGCCCCAACCTGAGGTTTTCAGATTCTACACATCCATCCATTATCTATACCACTTATCCTTAAGGGTCAAGGAGGAGCTGGAGCCAACCCTAGCTGACATTGGTTGATTACGGCCTCCTTCAGCTTCCTATGATAGGACGAGGAGAGCCTACTGTAAAAGTACAATTGTTCAGAAACCCCCAGTTTAAAGTAATGGACAGATGAAACTAAAGATATTCAAAGGAGAATACATGTGCCAGAAAAATGTAGGAGGAATGTCAAAGAGGATGTCATAAAAACCAACAATTTATTTTTAGTGAATCTTTTGGCCTTAGAATTGGCACACATAGACACCAGACAGAGACTGGCAAGTAAACAGATGTTCATGCTTCATGCTTGTGTTGGCTATGTAGTGCAAAAACTTACATATAGCACTAACCACTCACACATTCCAGCAAATATCACAGTATG
The DNA here is from genome assembly GCA_033238685.1 of Lates japonicus. NCBI lineage: Eukaryota > Metazoa > Chordata > Actinopteri > Centropomidae > Lates > Lates japonicus. The sequence continues at coordinate 7,875,759 of BRZM01000015.1, read as the reverse complement.
ACAACTGATTCCAACTGACCTCAAATAAACCTTTATTTATTATTTTGTATTTTAGAGATATAAGAGAAGTAGCAGAACTGAGTTAAACAAAGTGAACCTCTCCAAATGTCCAGTAACAAGCTAAGCTGAATGGTTAGTAGTCAGTACTGAATCTGATTGGGATCTGGGGAGTTTGGAGCCTAGGTCAACAACTTTGGCTCTTTGTCGTGTTCCTCAAGACATTTCTGAGCAGTTTTTGTGGTGTGGTGGGAACATTATCCTGCTGGGGGAGGCCCCTGACATTGGGGAGTTTTGTTGCCATTGGAGGGGTGAGTGCTTGGTTTGTGACAATATTCAGATGGGTGGTATGTGATAAAGTAATGTCCAACTGAATGTCAGGACCAAAGGTTCCTCAGCAGAACATTGTGTTATAACAAGACAATGTTATTCACTTCATCCATCAGTGGTCATAATGTTATGGCTGATCTGTGTATATTGCAATCACACTTTTATTTTAATTTTCACTTAACAGAACAATAATATAAAATACAAACATCCCTGAACAATAGGGGTGGAACCAAAACTATATATATGAAAAGAAAATAAACTTTAAAGAAAGGGTAATAATAATGATGATAATAATAATAATGATATGTTCCAGCTGTCAGTTTACATTTAAGACATAATGGTGACCTGCAAGGATCTATTCTTTTTATTACCTGTGGTGTCCTATGTTGCCTATGAAATATTCTACACTGCATTTCTTAACATTAATTAACTAGAAACAAAGAGTGTGAGGCCTGAATACATCTCTCCCCGGAACTAAGACTAAAACACAGGTAGAGACTCTGAGATATTACCTCAGAAACACTGTGACGTGTTTATATTTATGTATTTATGCCTTTGGTCACATGATATACTTTGCCACTGACAGGACCAGATCAGAGTCAACCCAGTTAGTCCAGCAGTGAGACGCTGTTTAAAACTAAACAAACCTGGTTTTGAGTGGTGCCTCCTGGGTCCTGTTCCCCTCCCCGCCTTGGCCCTCAGGTGGGCTGCAGGTCCCTAGGTTCTGCGGTCCTCTCTATGTTCCTCCGTATTGTTTTCGGTCCATCTACCTGAACGCTCGGCGTGTTTATCACCGTATGTATCGCTGGATCTCATTGACTGTTCAGCAGCGTCAGTCAGCCCCAACCCTCGCACGTCACTGGCTGCCCGCGGTGCCAGGCAGGGAGATTACCGTGACGTCATGGCGGCGCGGAAGGCGATTGGTCGGTCCGTCGCGCATAATCTCACTGCCGAGTAGCTGGGGTTTTGTTCACCATGTTGGATCCGTGGTTGCTATCGGAAGCCTTGTGACTGATAGTTGGATCATGTCAGCAGAGCTTCGTGGGCCCGTCGCGTAGCGGATCAACCGGGGTGTCTTCCTGTTCCTCCGCTGACAGTAGGGCTCAGCTGCAGCGACGCGGACAGAGGCGCGGCCGGTTTGATGCGCGGACACGGCTCTCGGCTAACTCCGGGCTGTCAGCTTCATCACCGCTGTCTTATTTCTGGCTCCTGGCAGCAGGATCGCTGATCCCGCATTAAAAGGATTTAACTTTGTTCCCGCATTGTTCCTCCTCCTCCGTGGATCAGTGGATGTGAGCCGCGGGAGGACACGGTCCAACTCAGCGGACACACCGCTGTCCATGGGGGAAACAAGTTGTGTGCCCGCGGTGTGTGAGGATCGGTGCGGCTCTGAAGCTCGGTGTCTCAGTCACGGTGATGAGGCTTCGTTTCCCGTTGCTCGGCTCGGTGGATCGGTGTGGTAATATGTGAGTGGAGTGGACAGCCGAGGCCTGGGCCTGCCTGCCTGCCTGCTGTATTGTGGCTTGGGCCGGGATACACCTCTGCATCGGATCAGCAGCGTTAATCACGGCCCGGAGATTAGCTCTGTTTACGGCGGAGCTGCCCGGAGGAGGAGGAGGACTCAGTTTTGGAGTAGATGAGATTTCCACACCGAACCGAGCCCCGGCGGCGGACCTTGGACAGTTTTCAAAGATGAACGCGCTGCTGCTTCCCATGTGACAGGCTGTAGATCACACAGTGCTATCAGGAGGGAGGGGGCTCCACCTCCATCATGAGGGACATCTAGGGCCACAGACTTGTTATTTATTGAGGGGGGAGCGGGTTATTTAGGAACCAGTGTGTGTTAGTAGTCATTGTGAGCGCAGGTTTTCCGACTGCTCCTGATATGCTCTCCGTCATGTGCCCCAGGCTCCAGCAGCCTGATGGTGAGCCAGACACTAAATTAATATAGACCAAGTGGGTCAGATCCTTGTTGGCGTTATGATAAAGAGGCTCACCGCAGTGGTTTGTGTCCCCGCAGACCGGAAGTAGCTGCTGCTGGATCTCTCAGACCTCAGACCAGATTTCTATGTGTTGTCTGGAAGTTTGAAGAGTTTTGTAGCCTGGTAGCCTTTAGCTTCACTTTGAGAAGCGGTGAGTGACAGACAGGAGGAGTGTTAGCGGCGGTGAATGGCTCTCTGTGGCACAGCGGCTACAAATGTCACAAAAATGATGGCCGCTTATAACGGTGGCTCCTCGGCTGTGGCTGCCCATCACCCGCACCACCACCACCAGCTCCAGCACCTCCCGCCTCCCCACATGCATCACCATCACCACGCGGGACAGCATCACTTGCAGCACCCGGGCTCCGCCGCCGCCGTGCACACGGTCCAGCAGCACACGTCCACGGCCGCCGCTGCAGCGGTGATGCTCAACCCCGGCCAGCAGCAGCCTTACTTCCCCTCTCCCGCTCCCGGACAGGCCCCCGGGCCGGCGGCGGCCGCGGCTCCCGCCCAGGTGCAAGCCGCCGCCGCCGTTAAAGCCCACCATCATCATCATCACCACCACCACCACCAGCAGCAGCAGCACACACACCACCTACAGCAGCAGCTGGACATAGAGCCCGACAGGCCCATAGGTTACGGAGCGTTCGGGGTGGTCTGGTAAGAGCACGGCACTACACGGTCAACAAAAAAACAAAACACACACACAGACACACACACAGCAAAGTACTGCTGATGTTTACTGTGGTTAAAAACTTAAGTCAGGCTCCTCAGGTCTCTGCTGCAACACCGTCTCTGTCTGTGTTGAGCTCCTAAATTTAAGACCTTTAAACAGTTTAGTTCAACCAGTAACAGTTAGATAGATTTGTGCATAACTCCTAAGCCAGAGTGTTATAAACTCAGTTTGTTTGCATCATTATTTCTTCTTCAGATACAGTCTGTTGTCAATGTTGTGTTAATATCTGAGTGGACATGAAGATATTAACAAAACAAGGTGTGGTAGATAATTGTCATAGCATAAGGAAGTATCTTAATGTTTGGTCATTTAGTGAATAATTTCCTTCCATATTTCCCACATAGTTAAAGGTGTTGTTTTACCTCTCAGAAAAACCATGGTCTTCCCTCATCTTTACTCATGTGTCCCAGCCTCTGAAGTATTGACTGGAGTAAAGAAACATGTTTTAAGGTAGTTTTCTTACAGGTCATTGATGTTATATTCTTTACTATCAGGACCTTATCATAGAAAAATGAATTCAGAGTGGTCACATTTTATATACCATGTTTAAAAAAGAATAAGAAACTAAAAAATTCGGACAGCTTTATTTAAAAAAAAAAATTGCAATTTAGCCAATTTTATCCATCTCCATCTCTATAACATGCACAATGTAGAAACACATTAAACACTCACTGGAACTTGAGCTGGACACCACCCATTCCTCCTTCTACCAGAGGTAGGTTAATAAAAATTCCTGTCCACTATAAAGAGCCAAATTCTGATATATTGGACTTAATATTTTTCACATTCTATGTAAGAGAAAACTGAAAGAACATTAAATTTCTTGCATACATTAAAGCAGGACATTGTGTAAACTTTACTCCTATTTAGAGTCTTAAACTACATATTTTTAGAACTTAGTAATAATAGCCAAGGTAGTACAGTCTTCTTGTATCATAGGTACACCCTACACCTTTGGCTATAGCTACATTTTTCCTCATCCGATAACCACTTGCATTTTGTTTCGAGGTGTGCGTGTTCAGGCAGAGGACTTGCTGGGGGATTTTCAAAATGAAGGCGTGTCTTACAAATTATTATATTGTAACTGACTGTGATGTTAGTGTTGGATTAGTCAAGAAATGCTATTCAGACTGTTAAATTGAAGTACTGTTATTCCTGGGTTAATTAAGGTGTTGCCAGCTTAGAAGCTTGGAAGCCTGTCTGTCATGTCAGCTGCCTGTAATTGGCAGGGAGGCAGGTATGAAGATGGTCTTTTCACAGAAAAGGGGCTGAAAGTGAGTCAATGTAGGTAGTGGCTATCACAGAGAAAAAGTTCTGGGTTTTTGTTATTTCTGTCAGTGTTGGCTACACAGCAGCCTGTGTTATTGTGTTGGTTACCGGTTTCAAGGTATACCGTGGTTTGAAAAAGTCAAGCCACTAATGTTTTCCGTTATACCGTTCTTATAAGCTGTTTTCCTCCTGTGTTAAAATGACTTGTCAAAGACAGGGAGTGTAGGGCTGCGGTCCAATAGTCAAAATAATCTCCTTTCCTAACCACTTTTCCTTGACCTTGATGGACAACATCATGAGGTCAGGAAAAGATGCAAAGGAGAACAGATAAGGAATTAGGAAAAGAGAACCGCGGTATTTAGAGCATTCGGCTGCACTTACACTAGGCTTTTTTTAAAACCAGCTTTATTTATAACATGTGAAAGATGTGTACAGTGACAAACTCAGTGCTGTAGGCTACAATTCAATAAGGTTTCCTGTCCAAGAAGAGAAAGTTGAGCCATTAAAATAACGATAAAAAAGGACTTGTGCAACAGGTCCAGAGTAACTTAAATTCGGACAGAAATGTATGGTTTCCTGTTATAGGCACTTTTACCTTTTTTATATGTTTGTTAAGTAGAGAAAATGACCCTTTTTTTAGAGGGTGGAAGGATTTTCAGAAGTTTTGGATCGTGTCACAAACATTAAGCAGGTGCTCTGTTGTGTTTACATGTTCGTGGATCTACCGGGGTGTAACTACGATGGTGTGACGCTTTAAATGCTGCAGCTGCAAGGAATTATGGGACGGCATTCTCTCCTTTCCTTTCGTAAAGGAAGGTCCAGTGTATCCTATGCTAAAGGAGATATCCTTAACATTTCCAGAATTGGACCAGCTCTTATCATGGCTGCCACTGAGATACTTCCGGGTCATCTCACTCAGTTAGGAACCTTCCTAAGCAAAAAGGACTATTGGACTGCAGCCTAGGAGTCCTTCGGGTCGTGTGCAGCACGGATTAACACGACCCAATACAGAGTAAATACAGGACCAGTATCGCCAATACGGATGCTTTTTACTTATAAAAGTAGCTTATGTACTTTGATGTAGAGGAGAGCAGTGTGTCATAATTTATGAAATGAATGTATCAACAATATACCAAATCTGAACACATTTTCATGACCACTAGAAGATTTTGTCAGTTTTGCTTTCCATTGTCCGTTACTATATGTAATCAGTTTGTAAAGTAACAACTATCATGATCACTTGCACTTTATGCTTAAGATCTGTCATGAATGACTGAAATATTGCCTCTCTGAACGGACTCTGCCAGTAACCTCTGTCTTTGTACTGGGGTCTGGGTCTGTCTGAGGGTTTTTCCTTCTCCTCTCTTCATTTCTTTTGTAGCTCAGAGTTCTCTTTATTGAGGTTTTTCATTTGTTTGTTTGTTTGATGGTGTTGCCACAGTAGCAGATAGCCTTCCAACACACATTGCAGCTGCGTAAAATATCTCCATGACACGTGAACATGTCTGTTTAGTGCCTATGAGTCACGTGATGGTACGACAACAAAACACGTGAGAGCAGGGGAGGAAGACGAGCAAAGTGTGCTTGCAAAATGTGAAAGCAGTGTTTGCACAGACATGTCTACTACGCACTGAATGTAGAGGAAAACTGAAACTAAAGTAATCAGTCCCATCACATTAGTATCAATCTGAAACCAATACCAATGTTGGTATCGATACTATCAATATTTGGATCGATCCGCCCACCCCTACAGAAGACACAGAGAGCAGCTCGCTAACTGTGATGAGCACCAGGGCAACTTGTGGCAGTTTCTGGTTTGAGGGTGCACACATGTTTGTGTATATCAGTTTTGCATGGGTAATATTTGTGTGATTTACTCTTTGTAATGATAATATGTTTGTACTTGAATGTTTACTTGTTTCAGTTTTTCACAGTGTTTTGGTGGCTAAATATATATATATATATATATATATATATATATATATATATATATATAAATGCAACGTCAAACATCAGTCGGAGCGTGAATTACCTCTACCAAAAAAAAATCCTTAGGAGCAGTTCAAATTTCATTTTGAAGTGGTTTTTTTTTTTTTTGTTTTTTACAGAAAACAATTTGAGTATTTATGTTCTGAGCTTGTTGAGCTGCAGGTTTAGACTCACTTAAGGGATTTATTTAAAAAAAAAAACAACTTAGCATACATGTTTACTGATGTTCCAAATATTGTGTTGCTTAGAATAAAATTGATTGTGTTCAATGGAGGCCTCTCAAAATAACTCATTTTAGAGCTGTAATCACGAAACTGATATTTTTGTTTATGGTTATCATACCGTCAGAATCTCATACCAGGCCATGCCTATTGCGCTTAATAAAAGTTGTGACGAAACCAGTTGACGTCTTTGCGCTTGCTTGGCGAGGGACGTTACAATATGTATGATGTCTAATCGATGTTTTCATTTTGGATCGATGCTATTAGATCGTTGATCACTGAATGGATGTATTGATGTATCTTTACACCGCTGGCAGGAGAGCCATCTTCTTCCCCTTCCCTTAGTGCTCTGGGCAGAATCTGGGATCTGGACCTGTTGCCACCTGTGTCCATGACAGGTTTGTGTTGTCCTTTCATCTAGAGCTGTGCGGTATGACGATATCAAATAATGATATAAAAACATCTATCATTTCATATTTTGTGTGGACCATTTGTTGCAAGTTATCTGGCCTTGTTTAGACTAGTTGGACAATTAGTTACATAAATAGTTTATAAAAATGCAAAGAATATCCAAATGAAGGGGTATTAGGAGGAACCTTACTGTTGATATTCTACATTGTTCTTATTGTATAGATTCAAACCAACAAGTTATATATCTGATATATCTGATTCCTCTGAGCCATAATCAGAATCAGAATCAGAATCGTTTATTAATCCCTTGCGGGAAATTGTTGCATTGCAGTGCTCCATTTCACAGTACAGATAAAGAGGAATAAAATAGCATAACAATAAGTTAAAGATAAACTAAAATACAGTCTTCATATATAAGTCTTCAAATATAAAGAAATATAGAAATGTAACCCTTCAAAATGGACACTATATACATTGTTAATATTTACAGACATTTAAATAAAATTGTGCAGATAAAATTATATACAGAATAGATATGATTTGAGTTTATTGCACATGTGTGATGAAAAACTGTCACGGATCAATCAGTGTTAGAGGGAGGAGTTGAACAGTTTGATTGCCACCGGCAAGAATGATTTCCTGCAGTGCTCCATGGTGCATCGCGGGGGGGATAAGTCTATGTCTGACCAGCACATCATGGAGAGGGTGTGAAGGGTTGTCCAATATAGTCCTTATCTTGGATAACATTCTCCTCTCTGACACTGCTGTCAGAGAATCCAGCTCCCCTCCCACAATGTGGCTGGCTTTGCAGATGAGCTTATCAAGTCTGTTGGCATCCTTCACCTTCAGTCTGCTGCCCCAGCACACAACAGCATAAAGGATGGTGCTGGCCACCACAGACTCATAAAACATTAGCAGCATTGTCTGGCAGATGTTGAAGGATCTCAGCCACCTCAGAAAATAGAGATGGCTTTGGCCCTTCCTGTAGATTACAGTTTATTGTCCAAGTACACCCCTAAGTACTTGTAATCCTCCACAGTATCCACACTGACCCCACGGATGGAAACAGGAGTCACTGGAGCCCTAGTCCTCCTCATGTCCACCACTAGTTCCTTAGTCTTTGCCATGTTGAGCTACAGATGGTTGTGCTCACAGTGACAAAGTTTTCCACCACAGCCCTGTACTCAATCTCCTCACCCTTGCTGATACATCCAATTACTGCAGAGTCGTCAGAAAACGTCTGAGGATGGTAGGTCTCTGTGCAGTAGCTGAAGTCCGTGGTATAGAGGGTGAAGATAAGGGAGAGAGGACAGTCCCCTGCAGAGCCCCAGTATTGCTGATCACTCTGTCTGACCTACAGTGCTGCAGGTGCACGTACTGTTGTCTGCCAGTCAGGTAATCCACAATCCAGGACACAAACGGGGCATCCACCTGCATCGCTGTCAGTTTCTCACCCAGTGGACACCCTGATGGTGTTGAACGCACTGGAGAAGTAAAAAAACATGACCCTCACAGTGCTTGCTGGCTTATCCAGGTGGGCATAGACGCGGTCGAGCATGCTCAACTCCTAGTCTGGGCTGGTAGGTGAACTGGAGGGGGTCTGCAGTGGACTGACCATGGGCCGGAGCTGGTCAAGATGGGTCTTTCCAGGGTCTTCATGATGTGTGAAGTCAGTGCCACAGGTGGCGGCGTCTTTGGCACAGGGATGAGGCATGACGTCTTCCACAGCATGGGGACCCTCTGAAGACTCAGGCTCAAGCTGAAGACATGGTGAAGCACTGCACATAGCTGGGGGGCACAGACTTTGAGGACCCTAGGGATCACACCATCTGGACCTGCAGATTTGCCTGCGTGGAGTCTCTTCAGCTGTCTCCTGACACATGATCAGCGGTGATGTCCAGTGTAGAGTGACAGGTGGGGAGGGTGGATGTGTTGAGTTAGAGTGCAGTCAGTGCCGGAGCCAGGAGGAGGTGTGAGGGGTCATCACAGGAGGATGAGGAGGCTGTGAGAAGGGGAGGTGAGAGGAGTGAGTACTGGTTGGCCGGCAGAGAGTCTGTGGGTGGGTGAGCCGGGGTCTTTGATGTCAAATCTGTTAAGGACAGGTGGAATTTGTTAGCAGTCTACCTTCAACTCCTCTATTGCTGGTTAGTCTGAAACCAGTGATATAGTTCGTGCCACTCAGACCTCTCATGTTGTTCTGGATTTCCTCCTCGCTGCCTCTATCTTCTGTCCTCCTTGATGTTCTTCTCCCTCTGGATTGTTTGCAGCTTCTCTCTGTTGCCAACTCAGAAGCCTCTTCTTGTCATTGGTTAGCTTTTGATGTCCACTTGTTGCCGGGTTTGGGTAACGAAGGATATTTGATCTAGTAAGGACAATGGTGTTAACTTTGAAGTTGATTAACTTCAGTCATGATACACTCCTGTGAGCCCATCAGTGTCCTCACGTAGCTCACAGGTGTCTTTTAATCACCTAAAACAGCCCTGCAGTGTGTCCATTGGCCTCTTCTAATGTCTCTCCACTGTGTCCTAGTGGTCTGAGCTGCTTCTTCACCAAGGCACATAGCAGGGGTTGGGGTGAATCAGGTTAATGATCTGACCTGATCTGACTAGTTATAGCATCCTTAACATTTGCATACAGCAGGTTGGTGGTCTCTCTCTCTGGTGGGATGACTCCATACTGGGTGAGCATTAAGTGTAGTGTCCATGGTGATGTGGTTGAAGTCACCCAGATAGCAGTAGATGCACTTGGGTGTGGGTCTGTAAACAAGCCTGGCGGAATTGGATGGTGTCTTGCCGATCGGGGTTGGCTGGGGGTATAAACTGCTACAATGATAACATGAGAGAACTCCCATGGCAGATATTGGGTATGATCAACAGCACACAGTTCAATGTCGGGCACAGAATTCGCTCCTTGAGTGGTGATGTGGCCGGGATTGCCATTGTAGTTTCACTAGAACCTTGGCCCCTCCTTTCATTGCAGCTCTTTTGCTGCGGTCTGTCGTACGTGCAGTATGACCCATAGTGGAAACATAGTCATCAGGAATATCCTGGTGCATGTAGCCATGTCAGTGCAAGCACGGTGTTCTACATTCCTGGTTACTCCTCTGACTCAGTTCATCAACTCATCCATTTGTTGCCAGGGGCCTCAAGTTCCCCACATATTGAGAGAGGGGAGACCGCGACGATCTCCTCTTCTCTGATCTCCTCTGTCTTGTCTTTCTTCCTCATGTTTCTCCCCTCAGCATCCCCGGTGTGTTTTTTCAGTTCAGCTGGGATCTCTGTTGGTCGACTCAGGCCTCTATCTGTCTATCTGTCTGTCTATCTATCCTGTCTATCTGTCTATGTATCCTGTCTGTCTATCTGTCTATCTAATCTATCTGCTCTGTCTATCTGTCCTGTCCTCTGTCTATCTATCCTGTCTGTCCTGTCTATCTATCTATCTATCTATCTGTATCTATCTATCTGTCTATCTATCTATCCTATCTGTCTATCTGTCTATCTGTCATCATGTGATCAATGATCAAATCAAAAGAATGGTTATTTCTTCGATGGTGCTATTAAGGTTGAATGCTGGTGAATGCTGGTGATATAGATACACTTTTAAGTGGTATGGGTGACTGAATTTGAGAAATTTCTCACATTCAACAGTTTTCTCTTGTTTAAGTATCTCTTTAAATTAATTCACATTTGTTGTATGGTCACATAAGACTGTCTGACTGTCTCTATTAGGAAAACAGTTAATAGTTTCCAAGACCATAATCACTCAGTATGGCCCTCAGTTTACAAGAGTGGGCCTGAATGATTTATAGAAATCGAACCATAATAATTTGAACAATCACGATTTTGCAAATAAACTACAATTGTTTGCAGCAGAATTCAGTGGATGCATCGTTACATTTTTTTTAGCGGCTCACAGTTCTACCTTTTCTGAGAGCAACAAACGGAAACAAACTTAAACTTCACAGCAAATCTCTTGTCTTGGAAGCCAGGCAAACTACAAAACTAGAAGTAAACGGCACAACACAGGCAGTGTGGGTGCTCCACGTTCTCCGCTCTGGTGTCACATTCTGCATGCCCATCCTGAATGGACACAGCTAAGCTGAAACTACGGTGTTGTAATTAAAACCGTTTGTCAGTGTCAACAGGTTGGCAAGGACTGATAACTGAGCTGTGACCAAGGCGGCAACAAGTCTCTGCAGTGTTTCCATGTCGTATCATATAGCAGTGGTCACTAGATTTGCAGAATATCCAGTTGAGCAAGAGAGGAGAGAAAAAGAAGAAGTAGTGAATGAACTGGTTAAATACTAATAACATAAAATCCTATGAGATTGCGCATGCACTATAACATCCAAAATGGCAGCAAGTCTGAGTAGCTCCTATTTGAGTCTTGTTTGGGTGTGTGTTTATCTTTGTCCTTCCAACAGTAAACACATCTTGACTAAAGTTATTATTGATCGGAGGTCGGTTCTTTTCAAAAGATCTGCCTTCTGACCCAGCTCATAGAACTGGTTCTTCTTATTTAAAGCAGCTCTAAGCGACTCCCAAAAGCGGCTCTTCATTCATCTCGGATGTTATTTGCCTAATTTAACAATTATGATTATAGTTTATGTGTTGGATTTTTAACAGTAAGCAATTTTTTTATTCTGTGTTTTATCCAACACACCTTGTTGTAAACCAAAGTGTTTGTAAAGTGGAACTGGTCTTATGGTGGAGAAGGGGTCGGAAAATGGCTTTGTGGTATCTCAGTGTGAACCAGAACGTTGGTCCATAGGTGTCTGACTTAATCAATGTTGAATAATGATATGATCAAAGTTATTGTATCAACCAAACATTATAGATGCAAAAGTAGCCAGAGTCTCAGTAACATTTAGTGTTTGTCCTCTTCCCCCAGGTCAGTGACGGACCCCAGGGATGGAAAGAGAGTCGCCCTCAAAAAGATGCCCAATGTCTTCCAGAACCTTGTGTCTTGTAAGAGGGTTTTTCGGGAGTTGAAGATGCTGTGTTTCTTCAAACATGAAAATGTAAGTACAGAGCAGTTGTGCAAATACCTAGCAGGAGGAAATCTGGATCCTGAGCCAGGTGTGAAGGACCCAAAATCCACTCAGAGAGTTGAAAGGTCATATGACTCAGCCAAGTTTTACCAAGGTTATTGACAAGCAGACTACAGTTGTCTTTGGCTGTCGCTGGCACAACATATGATTTGAGAGTATCCCAACTCACTTCCCTTCACATGACATGCTCCATGGTTCCAGCTCTATTCACATCAACAGTTAGTCATATACGTACTCTTAAGTTGTTATCTGTGGACGTGTTGCGACGCTGCTTGTATGAGTGAAATACCACGTAGAGTGTTGTTATCAACTGGTATTTCTAACAACGTCTAGTCTCTCTCTATATGTTTGAATTAGTTCATATTGATGGTTTAACGTTATGTTGTTGTTTTTTTCAAACGGTTAAATGTGAACAACTTTTTAAGAACATTATGAAGTGTTTGCATTAAATCTAATGTTAACAGCTGAGGTGTTCTTTAGGTGAAATGCAGATTTATTTTGATACTTTGAAAGAGCAACTATAAAGGCTCTGTGAGCGTCCATGTTTGTCCGACTTCTCAACTGGAATGCCGTCAACTCGTAGGTGACATTCCTCCTAGTTCCGACCTCCGACCACTGATGTAAATGGAATGTAGCATTAGTGCTGGCAGAATACTCACTGACACCATGTGTAAATGCAAAGCCTCTGTGACCTGATGTATTCTGATAACGTATCCAGAAAACCACTGATCCCAGCTGTAACTTTCTCTTCAGGTGCTCTCTGCTCTGGACATACTACAGCCTCCACACATCGACTACTTTGAGGAAATGTATCCTTTACCACTGGTCCATTTACAGATAAGCTGAGGGGGTCATGTACAGTTATTTTCAGGCAGTGCCTCTGTAGTGTGTTGGAAAAAATGCCCAAAGTCAAGGTCCATTCATCAGTTTGTAATATATGATTGATTGTCATGATAATTAACAGGTCATCTTTGGTTTAACGTAGTCTCTAATTAAAGTAGAGTATGTACAATGAGCAGCCAGGATACATTATCACTGGATTAACTACAGAAAAAGTCTAATTCTGTAAAAACTAGAGCTCTAAAACTAAAACGTAGCACTAAAGTATAAGTATGCATGATCTGCCCCAGGCTCTGTAGTTGCCTCCTACCTGCACCAGCACACAGTGAAGCCCCATACACAGACATCCCTCTCACTCTATTCATCTGAACATTTATTGATCATGTCGATGCAGGACTGTAAATAAAGAACACTCCACTCTATAACCCTTCTTACCCCCTCTGGCTGATCACGTCCTCTTTCATGGTTTGAGATTTTGGGGCCGGCCCAACCTGCCACAAAAACACAAACATAAACTGCTCTTTATAAAACTACACTGCACAGCATTGTAGTTCTATTTATAAAGACACATCCAAACATAAAAACACACATGTGCGGCAGTCTTAATGTGAGACTGGATAGATAAAGTATAAGAAAATAAAAGATAAAACGTGAACTGAAGACTTCCATCACCAGTAATAGCAGATAGTTTTGGTCTAACATGTCCAAGTTTGGAGAGAACTGTCTCTGAGATCTTTGCTTCCACCACAGTACAACAGAAACACGAGCGTGTGAATGAATTTTATTTGTAGCATTGAAAAATGACATTTGAAAACTCATCACCAACATGTTCCAGAAAAATGTCCTCATTACCTGTCTGTCAGCTTTCTTCTGATCAAAGATCTGTAAAGGATAAGTGGTATAGATAATGGGTGGATGTTTGATTAATTTAACAATATATGTGGCTGACAGTAATTTAAAAAAACAAACATGAACATGTAAGGTGACAGAGAGCAATGTATGCAGGTGTTGTGAGTTGTTGTAGTTTGTCAGCAGTTGGAGCTGCAGCAGCTCTGACACAGGGAACATGGAGCAGATGAAGATTTGTCTCAGACACTGTTCTCCTTCTGGAAGTCCAAATTCACAGATACTCACTTCCCGAGGTTGTTATTATCACTGATGTTGGTCCATAAATTCCCTCTGGGATCTTAAAGATGCTGCAGAAGTTACCTGATAATCATCAGTTTTAACCATTTTCCTCTGTAGGAAAGGAAAATCGTGATTATGGTTTTGAGCCTCATCCCCACCTGAGTCATTTAACAGTGACTGTCTGCTGATATGATACTTGGACTGACCTGAATATTGATGTGATCTGTATCAGACACACTGAAATAACAACTGGAGCTAAATACTGAAGGTCCTGATTCAAAACTCTGAAGCTGATCATATTAAATTATTGATCTGATGTCAGTGAAAGATTAACTGATGGATGTTATGTGATGAGGTAGAGAGAAGAAGTCTCACTCTGTTGAGTTGTTGTTGATTGTACAGTGTGTGTGTGTTAAAGAGTGGAGCTTCTTTTACTTCATAGATAATCTCAGACTCAATCTCCAACTCCTTCCTGACTGTCACAGACTTAACAGTCAGGATGATGATCAGGATATAGAGGATATTTCTCAGCAGCTTATTTCAGGCAGCCTGTGCCAGGTAGTTTTCTGTTTTACATCTGAGACATTCTGCTGACTCAGGACTCTGGCCATGAGGGCACTTTGAAATATTGTCTTCCAATTGTGTTTATTGGGCTTCCAACATTATTCATTGGGTTCTTAAGAGACTTTGTGTTCTTCAGAGATTTTAGGTTCCTCTGAGGCATTGGGTTCCTCATAGTCTTTGGGTTCCTCAGAGATTTTAGGTTAATTTCAATTCAGTTCAATTCAGTTCAATTTTATTTATATAGCGCTGAATCACAACAAAAGTTATCTCAAGGCACTTTTCAAATAGAGCAGGTCTAGACCATACTCTTTATATAATGATATTTACAGAGAGAGACCCAACAAATCCCACCATGAGCAAGCACTAGGCAACAGTGGCAAGGAAAAACTTCCTTTAAAGAGGCAGAAACCTTTAAAGAGGCAGACTCAGGGTGGGCGGCCATCTGCCTTGGTTTGAGAAGGAGAGAGAGAGTGGGGAAGGGGGAGGTGGGGAGGTAGAGAATAGCGACAGAAGAACATAGCATAATACAGATTCCATGTAAAAAATGTAAAGTGGTATCAGTAATACAGTAGTAGTAATAATTGTAGTGATAATTAATGTAGTAATTGCAAAAGTTGGAGGCTTTGGGTTCTTCATAGTCTTTGGGTCCTTCAAAGACTTTGGGTTCTTCAGAGACTTTAGGTTCTTCAAAGTCTTTGGGTTCTTCAGAGACTGGGTTCAGGCTGAACGATTTCAGTTTAAATTTCAGTTATTTTCTATAAATGAAACACCAGGCCTGTACTGGCACAGTAGAAAACAGCCTTGTCAAACTTATGTGTACATTTCAAGGAAGAAGAAATAACAGATAAAGTGATCTGTTACAGTAGGAAGAAGACAACAACTGTCCTCTACAGAAACAAAAAGAATAAGGAACCATTGAGCCAATCGGGGATGGGATGAAGGAGTAATGGATGATCTTTTTCCAAGCACTCATCATGTTTAAAACGTCAACTTAAAAAGGCAACAAACATTCACCAGAAGATTTATATCATGACATGAGAACATGTGCTCTTAATACTACAGTTTGGCGTGTGTTGTTCTATACTGAGATGTTTAATCCACTGAGTGCAGGAAACGTTAGATGAACCCAGACCCCCGCTGTTACTGAGGCTTCCCCCTGGTTCTAAACATGAAGTCCTTATGACTTTCAGTCAGATATACAGTGGTGGAAAAACGTTTTCGGACACCCTTAAAATTTTACACAATCTCAAATATTATCATGAAATATTTGGGGAAAAATCTTTTTTGTGTTTCAAAAGGTGTGGCTGCATTAGACGGACACAAACAAATACAAAATATAGTTTTTGTTTATTGTTTACAAGAAAAACTAACAAAACTAAATTCTTGACAGTTTCAATATGTCAGTTCACAACGTTGTTGGTACCAAAGTCAACAAATAACAGAGAATGTGTTCAAAACTGAACAAAAAATAAATAAACCATCACATCATCAAATTAATATTTAGTAGTCCTGCCATTAGCACACAGTAGAGCTCTAATCCTGGCTGGCATGTTCCCCACGAGCCTTTCACACTGTTGAGGGGTAATCTTGTCCCATTCTTCTTGAATTACTGCTTTTAATTCATCTAAATTCTTTGGTTTACGCTTTGAAACAGACCTTTTGATAATCCACCACAGATTTTCAATGGGGCTCATGTCTGGGGATTGAGCTGGCCACTCTTAGACCTGGATATAGTGCTCCTGCAGCCAAGTTCTACTGGCCCTGGATGTGTGGCAAGGGACATTATCTTGTTGAAACCACCATGATACTGCCTCCACCATGCTTGACAGTAGGTACTGTACATGCTGGAGATAATGCTTCGCCTGGCCTTCTGTGTACCCTCACATTATCAGGAGGAGGATAAAGCTGGAAACTGGATTCATGTGACCACAGAATCTTCTTCCAATTCCTGGCTGTCCAGTTCTGGTGTACTTGGGCCCAACGACACCAGGCTAACCTCTGTCTCTCATTGATCAGGGGCTTCTTGACAGCCTTGTAGGACCTTAAGCCATGATCTAAAAGTCAGCCACGTACAGTGCAGGTGGAACACTGGACACCAGTTTGGTTTGACCACTATTGCTGAAGCTCCTGCAATGTCATTCGGCAGTTTTCCCTGCATGTGCGGATCAGGGGTGTCTGAAAACTTTTTTCCACCACTGGACTGTTGTGCTCTTGCATTTTTTTTGTGTTTCACCTTAATTTCCCATTGGTCAGCTATGTGGTGACTGAACTGATGCAAAGTGACCTCCATAAGATCATCGTATCACCACAGCCTCTGAGCTCAGATCACGCCAAAGTTTTTCTTTATCAGATCCTACGAGGTATGTTCTCTTTTCCTTCTCCTTCTCTTTCACATCATCTTCATCAGTCTATCCACTGTTGAACAGCAATAGCAATGAAATGTAGCTGTTTTTACCCACCTTCATAAAGGCTAAAATATGTTATGGTTTTACTCTCTGGTCAATTCAAATCCCTTCCTTTTTGCACTCAACACTTGGATATTTCAAATTAAAAGGTCTATTAGGAACACAAGATTATGAATTATTATTATTATTATTATTAACCACTGGAAAGCTTTTAATGTGAAACATCTGTGCAGGAAGTGTGGAGTTTTGTTAATGTTAGCTTTACAGCAATCAAACAAAGAAAAAAAGATTTGTGTCTGTGCAAGACATCATCTTCTGACACTGGCAATCAACTGAATACTGACTTATTTGTTCTGGTGCAAGGAACTGAGACTTTTTTTGATTATTTGTGTGAAGTAAATAATCGTGTCATCAAATAGTTTCAGCATATAAAATAACTATAAAAACAAAATCCTCCTGTCCAACCCTTCCTGAGAACACAGTTTAATATCTTTGCTGGTCCATAATCACCCTGTCCCATGGGAGTGGTGGCAGGGCCATGGTCTCCAGTCTAGAGGTTGAACAGTGTTGATGGACATTTGCCCACCTCAGAATCACATGACTGTGGTGGTGATAATAAAACCTGATGGTGTTCTGTACATTAACAATGTCTGGTAGACGCTGATAAACAGTTATACTATATTACAGACATATGAACAGACTTAAACTGAGTCTGAGACTGACTGAGTCTGTAAACTTCTCTTCCTCTGTGATCTCTCCCTCCATCATCATCATTATCATCACCTCCAGGACTTAAATATCTCCACTCTGCTGGCATTCTTCACCGAGACATCAAACCTGGCAACCTCCTGGTCAACAGCAACTGTGTGCTCAAGGTGAGTGGACCAGTGTATGTGGTGACTCTGTTTCATGTCAACTGAAGAAATCAGAGTGACAGTCAGAATGATCCAACCTGAGCACACCATCACAGTAACAGCTGCAGAGATGTTGTTCAGACTTGTGCCTTTGTTTAAACAGGATAGAATAAATGTAGGCAGCCGTTAATATACATGGGTGGACTGCTCAGTATGGTCTGTGTGGGAAATGTGATGTAACAACACACACACTGGTTGTTTCCAATTCAGCAGGAGAGACAAAGCTGTCAGAATAAAAAGAGAAGGTTACAGCAGGCGGAGTAACGTCTGAAATGTCTTCCAGATCTGTGATTTTGGCCTGGCTCGAGTGGAGGAGTCAGACGAGTCGAGGCACATGACTCAGGAAGTCGTGACACAGTACTACCGAGCTCCGGAGATCCTAATGGGGAGCCGTCACTACTCCAACTCCATCGATATTTGGTCTGTGGGCTGCATCTTCGCTGAGCTGCTGGGGAGACGGATCCTCTTTCAGGCCCAGAGTCCCATTCAGCAGGTAATAGCCAGTCTCTGAAGATAAGACGACACTAATCACTTACATTTGAAATAGTTTAGGGGGGTAGACTGTGGAGGATGACTGGGAGAAGCAGAGGGGGACTGGCCATCCTGCCTGTGATAAAAACAAACCCACAGTCAGTCCTGTTCACAGAGTGGCCTTATTTGCTTATTTGTGATTTTCTGAATCTAGTCTTTCTGTAGGTTATTCAGAAAGAGTAGCTCAGGTATATGATTTGAATGTTCAGCTAGTTAGATAGTAGCAGTACTTACATCTTCCTGGTTGTCTCATCAGCAGGGTGTGGTGGCAAAAGAGTGAGGCAGGCACAATCACCTGTTTAAGAGCTCCTGGAGCAAACCATCATAATTAGAAAGGGGACAAAGAGATGAGGCTAAGACTAGTCTGTGTAATTAGGCTGTGCAGGTGTGTAATTGGATAGGGATCTGTGTTTATGTAAATGTTTATTCTTCGTGTTGTATTTCTGTTGGTGGCGGTTTTATGTAAATATTTTGGGGTTGATATGATGGAATCTTCTGACCAATCACTGGTATTAGTGAGGGTATAAAAGGCAGCTAGTTGCTCTCAGTTGTGGTTGGTGTTGGTGTGTCTCAATAAATACTACTGTTGGTGCTTGAACTTTTACTCCAGCCTCATGCCTCTGTGTCAAAAATTTTAAGCCACCACCAGTCAAACTGACACAGAGAGATACAGAGCACAGTGAAATAAATATGTTATCTATACATGCCTGAAATAAAACTAACTGTGTTCAGTCCAGACTGTAAGTATTTGAATTGTTCCACATATTTTGTTCTTCAGGCTCTGACCTTCAGCACATTGACTCTGAAGTCAAGGTAATTATAAATTGAACAGGGCTCCAGATTAACTTTCTAGCATTGGTGCTTGCTGAAGATTTTGAGCACCAACCCAAGTTAGAGCACCAGCAAACTGACATTTGACAGCACATTCATAGTTTTCCATTAAACTGTACTATTGACAAAATGCTTTTGGTAATAAATAGACAGTTTACAGAATAATAGATTTAAGATGCAATTTAATATGAATAAAGTAATCACTTCACATTTTGAGTGATCATGCACCATGAAAATAATAATCACAAAATCACTGAGTGAAACGAAACACAATGAGGGGACTTGAACTGTGATTTGCTCATCTTCAATCAGGTGAAGTCTCTAACCAGCTGTAGAGATGGGTATGGTTAGGATACTATTTTTTTAATTCACATTTTAGGCGTTCAAAACAGGAAAGGTTGGTTCTATTTTAAATACGACAACTAAGTACTGTTTGTAGGCTGTGACAATAATGGCAAAGTAGCTATCAACTCAGTATCTCACTGGAAAGAAATCTAAACTGTCAGTAAAATAAATAATACTACTGACATCAAAATGCAGTGAAGGTTAGAATGACTTTAAGACATTAAGCTCGTTTGTCTCCAATGATGAGTTCAAGGAGATTGCCAGATTTTAGATTCATGGCAGGCAGATAATCAGACGCTACCGACTGGGGCGTTTTCCTGTCTATTTAGCTTGTTCATAATAATTAATTATTAAGCTTAACCAATGCGCTGTGGTTCTGTTAAACATGTCTGGAGACAGCAGACAGAATACCTGAAAATAACACTTTTCTAAAGACTTGTTGAGCAGGTGGTTTGATGGAGGAGTTTGAGTGCTCTAGCTATAAATACTCAGGTGTCTCCAAAAACTGTCTCACAAAATGCAACTAAATGGTGCAGTCTGGAGCCCTAGAAAGAGCCAGTCTAGTAGCCTACATGTAGAGTGTAGAAGCTGTGTGGGAGATGGGTTGACTCTAGTGTTGCACTTCAATATTTGTGTTGTTTCAGTGGTCAGAGCTGACTGTTTTCTTTTCAGTTTGAAATTGAGTTGTCTGTCAATGTGTGAGGGTAAAGAGGTGACCATGCAGGTGAAGAAGATAATAATGTCATTGGTATTTCTCTTGGACATTTTGGGGCTATTCACTTTTCTAACCCATCACTGACTAAAAAAATCACTGTAAGAAATGGCTGATATTGAGACACTGCCGTCAGTGACTGAATGCTTTCATCGCTGGTACAAAATCGAGATGTATTCGGTATTAGCTACTGTAAAGCGCAGGATAAGTTGTATTTTAAGTGTGAGTTAGGCTGAAGATACTGTGAACAGTGTATAACTGGGTAGTTCCAGGACAGAAATGATTATCACAGTGGTTATTTCATGCTTTCATGCAAGTTATATTCTGAAAACATTATGTAACCTATAATGGTATTAACAAGTCACATTAAGGGCTGCACTGATGGCTGATGAATGAAATGGTCTTACAACCTCGGTTTGCAGCTCCTCTGTTTCCTCCGCCTCTACCCTTATCCCTCTCTGACTGGATGATTGTGATAATAATGAGGACAGTTACACTTTATATTTTATAGTAACTTGCCTGTCAGTCAAATCTTTTGAACACCCTCAGCCTTGTTTCATTTCTTTCTGCTATTGCAGAAAATAATAAATGATCATTGTTAGAGCTGTTCAGATATAATTTTGGTTGGGGACTATATGATTATTCGTTTATTTTATAAAGACAAAAGGTGGTGTAGTAAAGCCATAATTTTGCTCCACCTGGTTGAATATTGGGTAATGTGGGTACACCACTGTACAGGGCTTCCATAGGACTAAAAACAAACACAGATATTTTCCTAGTAACAGCTGCAATGACACAGTAGTTCTGTCTTAGAATTAGTCAAATGCTGGCCCTGTGGATACTGACAATCAAGTAACATCCCATCCTTAGGAGGAGCATGAGTGTGAGAGGGGAGGATATGTAGGAAGAGATACTCAGTCCTGTGTTCTGGAATCAGCAGACCCTCTGCCTGTCAGATCTGGACCTGGACTCTGTTAAACTGAAGAACAACAGCTGAAACTTTCTCATATCTGTTTCTTTGTAAATAAACTGTCCAGAGAGTGCAAATATGTGTCTTTGTTAAAATTTACAGTCTCAGTCTACTGTCTGTAATGTGTGTGTGTGTGTGTGTGTGTGTGTGTGTGTGTGTGTGTGTGTGTGTGTTTGTTTGTTTCTGGTTTCTTGGATTTAATCACTGACCTGTTGGGGACTCCCTCGATGGAGGCGATGAGGACGGCTTGTGAAGGAGCTCGTGCGCACATTCTCAGAGGACCTCACAAACAGGTGACCACTCTAACTCTGTGTCTTTGCATCTAAAAAGATGAAATGACCCTGGGGGGTTTTCTGTTTGCCAGCATTACAATCAGCTGTTAAAGAGGAAGAACCAGAGAAATCTGTCCAGTAGCTGATAATCAGGGCTAATCTGGGTTAGAGGAACTTTAGCTCTCATGATGGACTGTGTGGACGGCCTGATTATCTGGGTGTTACCATGTATGTTTATGATAACATGTATCCCAGTGTAACATCAAACATGACTGGAGATCCTAACATGGGTCTCAGCACGTCAGTGTATGATTGTCTTGTTCAGTTGTAGGTTACAGAGCAGCCAGTAGATGGTGCTACAGGTCAGGCTGCTTTGGTAACAAATCATGGCTGAAAAAAACTCGCAGACCTGTGAGTAGAATCTGTATGAGTGGAGTTTGACCTCCTCAGTAGAAAATAAGACTTGTGTTGGTAGGGTTAAGGACGGCCGACAGCCAGAGGAAAAAGTTTACTGCCATTAAGATAATATAAAAATCTATTTTTTGCAAATAATGTCTCTTTTTTCCCTGTATTTTTTAGGATATCTCTTTATTTTTATAAATTGTAATTCATCCCTTTATTTTTCCCTATTCTTGTGCTGTTCATTGAAACGGTCAGTCAGCTTGCTGTGGCTGGGCCTTCCTGCGCAGGCTGAGGGGTCAGTTCCTGAGAGATTTTTAGGGCAGAGAACAGGAAGTAGACATGACACAGACTGGTGCATGTAGAGTGTGGCTGTTGTGGCAGTTTGAAAAAGGGAGAGAAGGAAAGGATTCACTTCCTTTATGTGTGTGACAGTCACTATCTGGTCATCTGCATGGAGAGGTCTGTGGTAGCATGGAGACTGGAATCTGGACTGGACTGTGGACTGGACTGGACTGGACTGGACGGGCCTGGCCTGTGGACTAGCCTATTTACTCAACTGGACTGGACTGGACTGTGGACTGGTAAAGCCTGTTGACATGATTGTACTAGCCTGTGGACTGGACTGGATTGTGGACTGAACTGTGTTCTACAGCCTGTCAGCAGTTTCCCTAAACAGCTCTGAAACAGACCTCTCCATGCAGACGACCAGATAATGAGATTTAAAAGAAATGACAGACATTATACATAAAATAGATATATAATGAATAAAAAAAACATGCAGAATAAGTAATAAGTTAGAAAAATAGCAGAAAATTTTTATATTTATTTGCAGTTGTTATAGTTTTATTTTTATTTATACTTTTACATTTTTATGTATTTCACATATTTACATTTACATTTATTTATTATTTGTTCTTTCATTTATTCCTGTTCATGTTTCCATTTATTTTCTTGTTCTATAACAGATTCATTCCTTTTTAAAGTACTCCACTGGCTCCATGAGGTCTAATAAAGCTGCTGTGTTGTTCAAAGCTGATTATTAACATTTACATCCATGTCTCCATCAGCCTGCCCTCGTTCTGCTGACACATCACTGTGTTTCACGGCACATTATGAAGGAAAACAGTCGATGAAGAGATATGATTTGATCCAGATAAAGCAAAGGCTGATAGATACAGAGGATGACAGCTGATGATGTTGTGTTGTTTTGTCTGCAGCCATCTCTTCCTGTTCTCTACACACTGTCCAGCCAAGCAACCCATGAAGCTGTCCACCTCCTCTGCAGGATGCTGGTGTTTGATCCGGTTAGTCAGTTATCTTTTTACATTTACATTATGTTTTATAAACAAGTGAAAGTGAGTCACTAGAACAGAAATACATGAACAACACAGTGTCTGTCCTGACAGCAAGTGGCCAGTATAGGGGTTTAATGATTCAATCGACTCACGATTTGGTCCAATTCTCATGATTTGATGCACTCAGATACATCTGAGGATATTTGACGAAAAAATGAAAACAAACTAAGATCTCAGAGTTCTTATTTATTCCTTCTCAGTTTAAACTGCAAAAATCTCTTATCTCAAATCTCTTGTTGTCACAAAACTCAGTTTCTCACAGTGTTTTCCTTATTGTAAACTAAATTCCAGTTGTCCATCTGCAGACTACAGGGCAAAAGAAAAGAACTGCAATTTCTTTTCCCCTTTAACTTGTCCTATTTTCAGACTGTACAATTACATTTCCATTCATCACAACAGATATTCTTTTTGAATGGAGCAAGTACCAGTGTAACTACAGTATTTTAGAGTGTTGTGTTGTGGTTTGTTTGTAGCCTTATAGAGTGGTGCAGGAATGAGTCCTAAAACCCAGAAATAAGTTAGCATTTTAGCACTTCCTGTTCCCTTGTCTTAAAGTCAATGTGTTTTTGGTTAAATGTCTGAAATAAGGTCTGTGGTTTTAACCACAGTGGAAACAAGTACACAGCGTCTCTTGATGTCTTTACTGCAGAAAAATAAATCCGTCAAACAGCCAACATTTACAGATGTCACAGATGAGGAGTCTGAAAAATATGAACTGTCAGGAAAAATAATGATGAGAGAGGAATTGACTCAGTCAGCTGAGTGGTCAGTAGGAAAGCGAGCTGACATCTGACTGAACAGAACCTGAAGCAGCCAGACGCTGCATTGGACTAGGGGGTGCATCGTTACAATCCTAGTTCAATGAAAACAGGAGGCTGGTTTGGACACAGTGTTCACACCTGCGCTTCAGATTTGATTGATTGATTGATTTGAGTTCTGCTGGAAAAGACTCACTTACTGTAGATGTGACAGTGTCTCTGGGCAGCAACAGATGAGCTGTTTTATTTCAGCCTCCATTAGTCATATAGAAGCAGTGTGATATATCCTTCCTCTGTACCTTTCAGGGCAGTAACCATTCTCCAAATCCCTGCTTCGGTTCAGACCTCTGTGTCACAAAGTCAGACTAGAATTTAATCTCAGCATCACTGGTAGGACTGATGTAATTCATATTTCTGACAGAATGTAGGGTGTAGACCTGAAGCCCCTCAGTTCCTTCATTCAGGACCAGTAAGAGCCCAGAAAGTGGGACTGGAACAGTCAGCATTTTACTATTTTACATGCATTTAACAATTAGCAGTTTCACCTCAAATCTCCAGACTAAAGATCTCAAGATCTCCTGCTTTAAAATAAGTTGCTTTCTGCTTTGTCTTATTTAGTTATTACTGGCTTACTTCAGTAGTGTCATATTATATGGGAATGTTTTTAATGAAGTGAAACATACTGATAATGCTCCCCCCCTTCATCTAATTTGTGTCTCCAGTCAAAGAGGATTTCAGCGAAGGATGCCCTGGCTCACCCCTACCTGGATGAGGGTCGATTGCGCTACCACACCTGCATGTGCAAATGCTGCTACACCACATCCTCTGGCCGTGTTTACACCAGTGACTTTGAGCCTGTTACTAACCTTAAGTTTGATGATGGGTTTGAGAAGAACCTGAGCTCTGTGAGACAGGTCAAAGGTACGTCTATCTGCTGCTGGCCCTCTGATTCATTCAGTCTGAACACAATCACAGTCTGTTTTATTCACAGTCCACCAAGAGGAAAGGGGCACCTCCACAATGTTGGCTCTCAGATCTTCATTCATAACAGCCATGACTTGACCTGTTGAGTCTGGTGCTGTGTGGCAGCGGACCTCCACTGCAGTGTAGGTGGAGGTTTCCTTTGACACTGACATTCAGGGACAGATTCACTGTGTGTCTCGGGTGTAGATGTGTCAGATATCTCTCCCTTCACAGCGTCTATCTTTAAGATATGATCATGCAAATAACAGGAAGATTACACACATCACACTATTTGCAACACTAAGTTGTGAAGGGAAGATCATCCTCTGAGGGTTTACAGGAGCCACATTGAAGCTGCACTGGTGAAGACAAACCTGAGACAAACCAAGTGAAGACTTGTACAGAAATAATAAGGTTTTTAATCATCTGCCTTGACTGGTTCGGTTGAGAAAGAGAAGAGAGAGAGAGAGAGGGGAAGGGGGTGAGACGGGGGTAGAGAATAGGGACAGTGGAGCTGGAGGCCAGAGCAATGCCATCTACTGTCCTCTGTGAATTTAGTGTGTCTTTGATTTGCCATGAAGGTGTGATAAAGAAACATTATGAGATCATCATACTGTGAGTAATAGTTCGAGTTATAACCTGATTGCTTCATTGCGTGTAGTGATTGAACCTTCACCTCTGACCTGTGTCTGTGTCCCTCTGTCACTGTCAGAGCATTCAGATCAGGGATCAGGTTCAGATCCAGGATCAGGAGCTGACTGTGTAATAAGCTGCTGTCTTAGTAAATCAGACAGTGAATATGTGCAGCTCACTGCTGTGAAGTCCCCCAGTTGGACTGAAAAGACAGTCATGTCATAAGGAAAGACTGTAGCTCCATGTAAATGTGAGAAATGTCTTCTGAAGAATTTGAGAGATGAGTTTTGACTTTAGAGTGAGCGAGTCTGAGTTCCCTGATGTCTGTGTGCTGCTGTGTCCCTCACAGAAATCATCCATCAGTTCATTTTGGAGCAGCAGAAAGGGAGTCGAGTGCCGCTCTGCATCAACCCTCAGTCAGCTGCTTTCAAAAGCTTTATCAGGTACGAGCCTCTTCAGTTCATAAAACAGCAGCATGAAATGTCTTTCTATGTCTGTCTATGTTACACAGCTTCAGGTTTGTAGGAAGGTGTGTTGCTAAGCTAGGCTAACAGTTTCTCTTGTATTTATGTGGAGAATGATGAGTGTTTAGCTGAATGTCTGATATAAAGTTGACCCACCTGCCCACAGCTCCACAGTGGCTCAGCCCTCTGAGATGCCTCCATCTCCACTGGTGTGGGAATAGCTGCTGCTGTGTGTTGTCACCTTTCCTGAGGAGCTGCTAAACTGGGAACAAGAGTGCATCTCAGCATCCTCTATCATCTGCGTAGCATTTCACTGGAGAGCAGGACTCACAGGTCTGCTGTGTGTGAAGAGAAATCCACTGGTAACTGCTTCATACGCTGTATTAGTGGGTTTGGTATGCAAATGAATGCGACAACAGCTTTGTAGACCAAATCAGAATGTTACAAACAAACTGATCTGCTCACTTCCAGCTAGGTTAGATTTAATTATAATGAAGTACATATGTTTTGTTATATATATATTAATACAAAAATGTCTATTTTTAAATGTCTCTAATCACGGACAGATTCATTTCCCACGCAGTTAGGTTAGTCTGCTTTATGACGCCCAGCTTCACCTTTGCACCGGTGAATTCAGTACAACTCTGACTCAGACAATCGATTGTAGTTGTGTTTTCTAACTGAAAACTCCCCAGATTTGATCAAACTGAGTTATTACAGACCTGTCCCCTGCACATTCGGTCATGGTTTTACTTATCTAACAGTTTGTTTGCCAAAGATGAGGAGCCTCATGTATAAGTGATGCATCAACAAAAAGATTGTGATTAACCTGTCAGGTTACACTGGACAGGTTCAGTCTGTCAGGTGTGTTTCTACATGCTCCAGGTAGGTGGACCACTAGTGGCCAAATTCAGATAGACTCCGCTTTAAACGGAAGCAGCAGTGAATGAGTGATGAACAGTGTGTTAGTGCCTTGCACAACGTGCATGATTACTGTACATTATGTAAGCACGTCGACATGCAAGAGACACAGACCCACTTTAGACCTTACCTGTCATTTCTTTGTTCACAGCATGGCTCTATATGCAGGGCAAAATATAACAAAGATGAATCTAACAAACAGAATAATAGAATTATAGGACATTTCAGCCTTGGACATTTGAACTGTTCATGGTTATAAAGAGAATACAGAAAAATGTTTGGTTAGTTAAAAGAAGGACACAGGTACAGGAATAATCCATGTGTAGATATATGTGACATATATGTACTGTATACTGTACATGTATTAGAGCAGGTAAATGTATGCATGTATCTGCTGCGCATGATATCAGTGATGAATGTATGCGAGCGTTTATACATGAGGCCCCAAAATGTTTGCAATGAAGATGTAAACCTGCCTGGGTCAGTGGTCGTGGAAAGGCTCAGGTTGCACCCCCACCTTCCCACCTGAAAATGAACTATGAAGTGGTCCCAGTGGAATCTGCTTGGTGGTCTTTTTAGATGAGTAGTGATTAGGTGTTGAGATCATTTAGTCCTAAAGATGAAGGTTTAAAAGCTCACCTGCTACCTGTGAAGTTTGGTGTGAACAGGAAGTGAGCTGAGGGAGGGATCAGACCAAAAGTTCTCCACCTACTACACCCTGCTCCCAAACTAGACAACAGCCCACCTGCTAACATCCTGCTCTAACTGAACACTGTTTGTTTTAATGAAAGAATCTGTGCTGTCTACTTGTGTGCCTGCTAATGTCACTGCTGGGTCAGTGAGGTCACTCTCACACACACTCAGCCAAACTGAGCAAATGTTTCCCCAAGGAACCTAAAGAGAAGGATTCATGAAAACAACCTGCACTGAAGTGAAATATGTCGGCTTCCCAATGTTCCGCCATGGCATTAGCCTGACCTGGATGGAGGACGTCTATAGCCTGTGTACAGCCTTTCTTCTCTTTTTCACAATCTGGCTCTTATTTTGGTAGTGTCGGCTGTCCTTCCTGTTTATTAGAACAGAATGAAAATGCACACAGCACCAGTCCTGTTTGTGCTTTGAGTCTGGTTGTAGATCACGCCTCAGCCATGTTATCTCCAACACTTCACCTGCAGCTTTGTTTAAACCCGGCTGCTGTGGCTGATAAGTCTGGACCAAGGTCTTTTTTATCTAAGCAAACAGATAACACAACATTTTCCACTTACAGCCCAGACCCCAGCCACAAGAATGAAAATAATAAGAGTAAATAAAGTGGAGCAGGAATGAGTCCTAAAATCAGGTAGTAAGTTAGCATTTTAACATTTCCTGTTCCCTCATCCCAAAGTCAATGTGTTTTTGGTTAAATGTCTGGTTTTAACACAAGCCCAAGACATTTTCAGGTTTTATTCTCCGACATAAAATCCTTCAGTAAATCCCCCACTCCTGATGTTTGAAGCTTTTACATGTCTTAAAAAAGGCGGTTGCTAAGTGTCTAAATGAGACTACAGAGGTTTTTGGGGACGTTAACATGAAAACCCATCTACTCACCAGTCCACCTTTCCATCCTCGTTGTGTTTCTACTCACGCTCTTTCAAACTCTCACTAACTTATCACGAACCGTTTTGGCCTTAATATCAGCAATTTCTTTCCCCCTTAAACTTGTCCTTTTTTCAGACTATACGATTACGTTCCCATTCCTTACAACAGATATTCTTTTTGAATAGAGCAAGTTTTAAGTGATTGTTTGTAGCCTAATAGAGTGGTGCAGGAATGAGTCCTAAAACCCAGAAGTAAGTTAGCATTTTAGCACTTCCTGTTCCCTTGTCTCAAAGTCAGTGAGTTTTTGGTTAAATGTTTGAAATAAGGTCTGTGGTTTTACCACAAGCCCAAGACATTTTCACACTTTACAAGTTGGAAGCTTAGTAGTGGAGACGTTGACGTCATGTGACCGTGGTGTAGTTGGTTTATAGCCTAACATTAGGTTTTTACTTCTGAAGATTGTAGTTAGGCTTTAAAAAAACATAAAAGTGGTGTACATTTGTGCTGAACAAAACGTTTAAGTATCATAAACTTTTGTTGATCACAGAATTTTCTGCAATAATCCAAAAACTAATGGAAGAAATCCCATTGGCTTTTTGTGGAGGGAACCAGGGTGATGCTAACTTCAGGGCTGGACTACTAAAATACATCATCCCTGCACCACTCTATAAATATGTTGAATGCTCCAAATACAGAAAAAATAAGAGATGATGAGGAAATGACAGAAGGTGGTCTTCTTGGCTGTTGTGATAGTCTTCCCTCCAGACCTTTCCAAACACAGCTCTGCCCATTTCTCACACATTTTAAGCAGAGTTTTATCATTTTGAAGGAATCCAGCTGATCCTAAGAGTAGCTGGGGTCACATGTGGGCTGTTTGAATCCACTCAGTCTGACTCTGGACCAGTGAAATCCATATAGAGTTTTTAATAGATGAGCTGGTCTGAGGAGGGCAGATTGTTGTCACTTGGTAACAGCTCTGTGAGGATGTGATGGTTCCACATGTTCTCGGAGCTGATGAGATGATGGCCAACACCATGAGGATGAGATAACCAGTTAAACCAGCAATATCATTCTCTGAGGGTGTTGATTCTTTCTTCTGTCTAGTTGAATATATCACCAACTACTACACAACTCTTCATGGATCTCAGCTCACTGTAGAACCCAAACACGTAGCATATGAATGATGTTTAACTGATGGCATCGTCTCACCTCAGTGGGTTTTTTTAAATCTGGTAATCCAGTGCTAAAGTGTCCCCCTGTTCCTCCTCATACATGTCTCCAGAAAAAAGAGCTTTGAAGTAAATTATTTAATATATTTTTAGAATTGTTTTCTATTCCTGTTATTGTGTCGTATAGCATGCGTCCTCCTCACACCTCAAAGTATGAGTATGTATATATGTTAAATAGAGAAGCAGATCTACACACCAACCTAATAAACAATACCACTGTATAGAAATTGTATTAGCCTGCACATTTCTAAGGCTGTGAAGTTAATTTTATTTTTAAAACTTGCATACAAATGTATATATTTTCTTGATTTTTACCCTGCAGCTAGGATGTGTAGAGGACAATGATTCACAGAGTACACAGTCACGTTAACTGTATCTTATGTGTACAGCAGAGTTGTAGATATATCTAAGGAGAAGCCTTTCTTTTGTTATTGTTGTCATCACAGCAACACTGTGTGAATATGTATATAAAGGATTCACCATGTTGGTCTCTACCTCTTGGGCTCAATAACTTGGCTTTGTTTACCTCCACACTTTTCTGATTTAATGCGGGGACGAATTGAAAACACTTGAATGTCAATTCAAGCTTTTATACTGAAGTAATAAAAAATATACTGCCCCCACCACCCCGATCCCCGGCCCTAACTGCTGACCTTTCCTACACTGATCAAGTGCGAAACATTCAGCTGACATTTTGAATTATTAGTTTAGGGCTTTGTAATAAGCCCTACCAATAGCCAAGGGTTTCCTGACTGTTAGTCACTCTTTGATAGAATAGGGCCTAATGAGGAGGGAGAGTCTCTGCTGCCACCACAGCTGCTCTGTTCACAGCTCAGTGTCAACGACTCCACGTCATACACACACCATCTATTAAATATTCACACTAATGAATGGACTAGTGTTTTATCAGGACGCTGTACTGTCTGTGGCTGGACTTCAGAGTCCTTAGAACAAAAACTCTTTTCAGCCCTGTGATCACCTGTTTTGGTTTACCAGTGAAAAAGAGAGGTAAAGGTTCAGAAGAGGTTTATTAGTGAGTCCTGATCCTTCCCAACCGAGAACCAGATCTGAATGGAACCCAGCCCTGCCACTATATCCATCATAGCTGTGGTTTCTTCTGCATGTTGGAGAAACGTTTCCTCCAAGGAAGACAAAGGCAGCATCAACACAGTTTCCAACTGAAGAGAGGTTGG
This sequence comes from Lates japonicus, assembly GCA_033238685.1. Taxonomy (NCBI): domain Eukaryota; kingdom Metazoa; phylum Chordata; class Actinopteri; family Centropomidae; genus Lates; species Lates japonicus. The sequence goes on along the minus strand of BRZM01000015.1, from coordinate 7,844,766 downwards.
TCAGAGAGGTCAAAATGCTACAGCCTTAGGAAACCAAACAGAACATGGAGGAAAGGAAGTGAAGAAATGCTTTTCTAAATGCACAACAACATTCAGACAAAAACTCAAGCAAATTCAGAAACAACAGATTACGGACTGCAGGATGAACAGGAGTTACTTCACTGTGAGTCTGGCAGAGTCCATGTTCACACTGGCGCAGAAAAACAGCTTCTGGACACAGTAACAGTTATTGTGCATTATTGTGTATATGGTGTGTTGTGATGGTCCTGAGCTGAGCACTGATGAGATGAATTTTTACCTCAGCTGCAGCTCTCCATTTTCACAAACCGCACGATTCAAATAAAGAATGCAACAATGCAACATACTCGCCTACAAATTTCCAGGAGCTGAAGCTCCACCACAACCGGCTCAGGACATCATTTTTAAGATGTAGAATTTTCTTCTCTAAATGTGATGTATATGTTGTCAGAGCGTTAACGCAGTGCTTTCCTGAGGTTCAGTGCATTGAGCTCTCTCAGCCTCAGGTGTGACAGTACCTGGATGTAACCTGGGTGAACAGGCTTCTCTGTTGATTTGACCTGATCAGACTCAGTTTGATTTCTGTCACATGGTTGTAGTCTTCAGTGAGATAATCCACTCTGATGAAAAATAAATGTGTTATTCATCCCTGTGGATTAACTCTCATCCATTCAACAAGCTCTCTCACAGGAAAAAGATGGAAATCATTGAAATGTGTCTGTTGGAAACTGAATGGGACTTTTCTCAGGAATGAACACAGCTGACAGTGGTGCAGGTCGTCACTCTCCCTCCTCATTGCCTGTATCAACTCTTTGTGTAGATATAGTTGTTTCCTATACGTTTTATTTTATGTTGGAATGAAGTACTTGAATCAAATGATGCTCATTTTGGAAAATTGTAGAGTAACAACTGACAAATTTTGTGTGAGAGACTAACCACAACTCAACAACTACTGGACTATTTGGATTCCTATGATTTGCTGTCCTAAACCATGTTTGTATATTTGATGTTTTAATCAGATGCATTGTAATTTGAATAAACGTTGCAGTATATACAGTACATAAATGTATCTATTAAACTCTGCGTTCAAAAACTGTAAATCAAAGTTAATAACTAGGTATCCAGTTGACGGATGTCATTTTGGAAAGTGTGAGGTTGACCCAAAAGGTTCCATCTGGAAAATAGTGATGAAAACATTAAATGTGACATTTAAAGAATGCCAAACCCTGTTGTCCATACTTCTCTGTCATCATGCAGAACTGAAGATGAGCTCACACAACACATGACCACACCTTCAGAAGTTTGCTTCCAGACTTTATACCAAAGAGCTGAGGCTTAAAGTATATTACTGACTCTCTGTCTCTGTTAAAAAAACATGGATACACTCTCCTCCTTGTGTGGGAAAATGCTTTTTAGGCCAGCATGTGTCATAGAATAGAGACCTAAGTTACGATACCCAGAGCAGCCAGTGTTCCTGGGAGCTCCAGTACTGCTAGCTTCAGTGTTAATTTATATGTGTCTGAGAGGAGTTGAGGGCTGAAAATCTAAGATGACACAGTAAAGGTCAGAGCTCTTTTTAGTGAAGATGCAAATATAACGTTACCATAAAGAATCGGGTATCTATACAGAAAAGTACTTAAAGAAGAGTTAGTGCATTAACATTTCAGTTTTTTGTTATACTAATTTCAATGTAATTTGTTAATTACTTGACTCATTTAATGTGTATAAATGCAGAGAGCACAAGTATTATACAGACATCTGTCTACACTTAAAAAGCAACTTGCAGGTTGGAGACCACAGTGAATCAATGTGTAGGGAAATGATGTAGAAACTAGAGTTTCAAAAAAATATATATACACTACAGTGACTTCTAGAGCCATTTTTGTGAGAGAATGTTCCTTCCACATCTAAAAACGACAAACTGGAAGTGAGGTGACACTAGTCCAGCCTAGTTAGAGCAAGTTTAACATTAATAAATGTGGATCCAGATGTGAGTTTTGAAACTAAAGAGGTTAAAAATATGTATTTGTAAGCATATGATGGACCACAGCTGTATAATTCTGAGCCTGCTCAGTGTTCAGGAGAACAGGAAAAGACCAGAGTCAGGAGAAATTAAAGCTGCGAGCAGCATTGAACAGGCCCTCGCACCCTGCGCTCATCGGGGGACTGGCAACCGTGGGGTTAACGCAGGTTGTAGGGCATACGCTGGCGTAACAATGCACCGCGGCACGATGCATCGCCATTCAGAAAATACAGCAGTACGCATCGTGACACTGTGTGACGTCAAATACACTCTTGGCTAATAAATGTCTCTGACTGAATGTGAAATGGATCTTTCTCAACCTACAAGCCATACGACATAGTTCTGAAATTGCATGACCGTCGGACACAGAACAAATGAGTTAAATATCTCTTACTGTGTCCAGCAGTTGCATTTTTGTATCATTCATGATGGCAGCCCTGTGCACACGCAGACCTTTAGAGGGGATTAATCCACTTCAGGACTCCAGAGTAACTTTTCTTCTTGTAGCACCGGTGGTCCTTACTGAAAAGTTTAGGAGCACCAGCCCAACAGTTAGGAGCACGTTTACATCAAAATTCAATGCAACATATTCATTTTTTTTCTATGTTAACTATATTACTGATAAATGCTTTAGTGATAAATAAACAATTTACAGAAATAAAAACGTGTTGTAATTTAAAATGTAAAAGTATTATTAAAATCTACACTAATGATTTAAGTTACCCTTTAATGTGGGAGAAAATAAAGTAATCCACCTTTCTGAGAGTGATCGCACTGTCCGCCATAAAAAATAATAATCACAAAAAAATCACTGGTTAAACAAGGCTTATAATTAAGTGATTTGAACAGTGATTTGCTCATCTGCCTAAAGTCAGGGCAAAGCCACTAACCAGCTGTAGGGATGGGTATCATTAGGATTTTATCTTTATCCATACAGACCCCTATCAGTCCAGCTCAGACTGTTACTGGTTTTTTAATGTGTCATTTTGCAAAAAAATTAATTCAGGACATGAGAAGAATTGAGTTATATATTAAGTACAACTAAATATTGTTTCTAGAACAGCAACAGTAAAATCACAGTAAACCCAATATCTCACTGGACAGATATCTAAAATGCTGGGGGACTTGTTTGTCTAAGAGAATGAAGATTACAACAATTTGCGAAATTTTGGGATTAGCGATAAACTACCCAGTTAGATTACATACAGACAAGCTTTCATTTTAGCTGTTAGTAACAATTTGCTATGAGCTTAACCAGTGTGCTGTGCTTCCTGTTAAACATGTCGGAAGACTGTGGACCACGCTGAAAATATTATTTTTCTAACTGCTTGCTGAACAGGTGGTTTGACAAAGAAAAGGTAAAGGCCAGCAGCTTTTACTTTTCAGTGCACTTGGAGAGTTATGACCGTAGTCGTCGTCAACTTGAGTGGCTTCAATTCAGCTGGTTTACCTCGATGCCGGTCAACATAGACATGCACTTTTGCTCTCACCGGACACTGTGTAATACGAAAATGTCAGCCGACCCCGTGTGTATTTTCTTAACTGATCCAAACCAAACTGTAAAGACAGCATCAATCCACACTCAGCTTTGGTCAAGGGGAGACATATGTGAGAAGATGAGGAGAGAGAGATGGAAAGAAACAGAAAGTCAGAAAGGTGATGGAGTAACAGAGGAAGAGCAGTTACTGCCCACTGTGTTCTGAATACACAAACAAAAACACAAACAGACCGGGTCACTTCCAAACAACATAGGCCTAATTACCATAGAAATATATGTTCTTTTGAAAAATCACAAGCCTGTGGGTTCAATTTAACAACACCACACACAAAGTTTTTTATGGTGTGATAAAATAGCGCTGTCAGTTTAAAAAAAAAATCAAGATTACATTAATTCAAAATAACCTGCAATTCCTTCAAATTGATTTGAAGCCAGTTTAAATTTCGGAGCCTGCATTGACGACTGCAAATATAAGTTTCTGAAGAGGGGCCTGCTCAGGCTGAGTGTGCTGAATAATATGCATTTTCATATCAGAAAAAACACTGCATTAAACATTATCTTAGTTCAAATCTAGGTGGCGCTATCCAAGCCATTTTACCACGCCCATGCTCAAGACCCCTAAATTATGTAATTTTTTGCCGTGACTGCAAATTTTCATTCATGCATGTTTAGGCTCTCAAAAAGGCAATTTACTCGGCGGGAAAAAAAGAAAAAAAAAAAGAAAAATAATAAACCCACCGAAAACAATAGGGTCCTTGCAACTTCGTTGCATGGCCCTGTTAGGTCCTTGCAACTTGTTGCTCAGGCCTTAATAAACCAACCGAAAACAAGAGGGTCCCTCAACGTTGCTCGGGCCCTAATAATGGCCACAGGAGAAACAATGAGCTGTGGTGTGAGGAAAACAAGTGGAGGACTAGGCAGGAGTCTTGGTGAGTGAAGCTAACAACGGCTAATGCTGTGTCCACATCACAACATTCTGAAGTTTACTAGCACATATTGGCATATAACAAAAACTAGTATTGGTTGCCTGCTACTGGCAGGAGTATTGAAACTCTGCTGTACTAGAAGCTGCTGCTAACAGTGACCTGGTGAAGCATCTGAGTGGACTGAAGGAACTGCTCCAGTGATCAGTCTCACATGGTTCTGGGTTCTACACTCCATCTTTAACTCCATAACCCTCCTGTCTGAAACGAGGGCTGCACACAACTGTCCTTTTAGTGACAGATGCAGCAGTGAAGTCTCCTCACCTGCACAAAATGCACCTAAGCACAAAAGCTAGCGCTGGTAGTATAAGTTTAAATTTCTTAAAAACAACTATACTTGGAATACTTCTGTAAATGGGATTCAAACGTTTTTAATAAATTTGCAAAAACTTGTCTATCACTTATATAATATACAAAACAACACTGACTGACATTAGTAAATGATAGAAGATATGAATGAATACATCCAGAGACAGTGTATACAGCTTATCAAATTACACAGATCATCACCAAGTAGTTTTTAAAACTGCATCTGTTTCTATATGTCAGGCTTCTTTATATTGTGCTAAGTATTTCAAATGCACAGCTTTTATCATAGACTATATTACAAGGATTTTCACACAAAAACGAATGGTTGTTTATAACTGACAGAAGAACAAAACATCTATCCAGTGACAAAACACACCTGGTCCCAGAGGACAGATACACAGTGGTGATTTTAATGACCCATCTCAGTTTGAAATCATCAGTTTCCTTTAGCCAGAGCTCCTCATCGTCCTCTGTCTACTGGTGGTTTTGGTCATCACAAGAAAGCATCACTTGTTCTCTCTGACAGCTGAAAAACATAAAAACAAATCATCACCATAAAACCATCACTCTCCTCCATACAGGTCTTCTCATCTGTTGTTATTGTTTCATGTATTTGCTCTGTGTGAATACACTTCCACATGTATGTTCATACTTTAACATTATGTTTTCATAGCACTCATACAAACTGAGCTCACAAACATACATATGTACATTTTTTATAATATTAATCAGTGTATCTGATAGAGACTATACCAAATGTGTGTGTGTGTGTGTGTGTGTGTGTGTGTGTGTGTGAGGAGACTTATTGCCTGTTTGGCCCCACATACATCTTGGTAGTTAATGCTGCTGCTTCCGTGGTTTTTGTACTGTTACATGTAAAGCAGAAGCAATACTCTCCATCTGCCCCAGGATTATAAGTTTATAGACCAGGGGTCAGGCCTGGGGGAGGCAGATAGGAGGCAGGAGTGGCTCCAGAAAGAAATCAATGACTGTCCATCCATTCAATAATCATATATATCAACAAAAGACGCACCAGTTCCTGCAACAGATCAAAGCACCCATCATATAAGATGTCACTGACACATTTATATGTGAGCCCACTACCTGATCACCAAATAAATATAATATTATATTAGAGAAATAATAATATATATATATAATATATAATATAATAAACACAAATAAACAAAATAAATATATAAACAGAGACATTTACAAATAAAAATTGGTATCTCAACACAGGCGAGCCAGCACCAAGACCTGTTCATGGAGAGTCACAGGAAAAAAGCACCTGATCCTGGTCTTCAAAGATTTATCCATTATATCTTTTACATGCTTGTAGAGTCAAGAAAATACACAAAAAGGCCCTGAGATGAGCAGAATCAGTTGCAAAATATTTATTGAAAAGTTTCAAGCAGTAACCTAAATAAAAAACAAGATGACATCAAAGAATTTTAAATAAGTAATGTCTTAATATTCTTATGACTTCAGATGCTTTTAGTGGAGTCAAACACATATCCAGACCTTTTTTTTTTTTGTTGAGTCACCTCATACTAAGGTGTTCGGTAATAATTATAGCCCTATCACAGTACCACAGCACAGATAAAGATATAATATACTATTTGGGGACACAATGCTCAAGACCAACAGTGAAATAGGTTGACAGTAGAGTCACATCAGAGCAGTTTCACATGTGCTCTGTTAGTGTTTTTTATGTTTGTTTTTAATAAAAAAAACAACAACAAAATAATAAAAATATTATAACAACCTATATATATTTAATTTAGATGATATAATAATCAGTAAGGAGATGATTTTAAAACACTCCAGTGTCTCAGGGGTGAAACAAGAGATATCATGACAGGGAAGTGTCATCATCATTAATGGTCAGGATCATCAATGCTGGTCTGCTAGTTTGTTTTCTTGTGAAATACTTGGAAGAGAAGGTGTTAATGAGTAGTTAGCACTGTGTCAAACAGTGTACAGCAGAGTGTGAGGTATCCTTCCACTGAGATAAATGGTCATCCCCAGGCCATGCTCCAGGTCTCTGCTGATGACACAGTCTGGGTCTGACCAGTGTTCCCTTAGAGGCCCCACAGTATCTCCAGGTCCACACCCATAGACACTGCCTGAAGAAAAGAGACTGATTCAGAAGAGCAGCATTACATGGTAGAAGCAAAAATAATTTCTTTTTATGTTTTAGTTTAATAAATAGTTTGTTGCTAGTCTGTGTTTTGTTGAGATGAATACGTAATTTCATAGTATAAATAATCGAATAAATTATAGACGTTTTGTGAAACAGTGGTAGGTTATTGTTGTGAAAGGTAAGGTTGTTTGTTATTTAGTTGAGGCTAAAGACTTATTAAGCTACATGATTTCTTACTGTAGTACAGTTTTATTAAGAGAACTTGGATTTTAAATACTCCTGTAAGAAGATGCACAAACTGTAGAATAAATACTTGCTGTGTTCTTTTTTTTTTTTTTTTTTTTACATCAGGGAAGTTTTCTCTGTTAATGCATGTACACCAGATAAGCCAAGGCAGTTGTTGACCTTCAATGTCCCATACCCAGACAGCCTCAGACAGCCCTAGACCTTGCTGATGAAGCCAGTTACAGACAGGAAGAAAGTGTTGTGGTGTAAGTTTTGGTTTTGATGGATTGCAACCCTGCCAGAAGGGAGGACTTAAAGTTTGTGACCAGGTGGAGAAGGTCAGTTATGATCTTTCCTGCCCGCCTCAGGGTCCTGGAGGTGTACAGTCCTGGAGAGAGGCATACAGCCCATCACCTTCAGCAGACTCCCATGACACTGTGTCCGCTCCTTGTCCCTTGGCAGTGGCGGGCAGTACCAAATAGTGATGGAGGAGGTGAGGATGGACTCAATGGATGGGAGTGTGTAGAAGTGGGCACCATCACTGTCCTGGCAGGCTGAATGTCTCAGCTGCTGCAGGAAGCATATCCTCTGGGCCTTCTTGATCATCAGGAGCTGATGCTTAGCTCCCATTTGAGGTCCTGGGTGACGATGGTCCCAGGAAGTGGAAGTGACCCAGTTCTGACTGGGGGAGTTACAGGATGATGGGGGAGGGTGAAGCTGTGTTCTTCCTGGTACAACCATCTCCACCGTCTTCACAGCATTGGGCTCCAGGTTGCTCCCTCACTGCACCAATGCAACTAGCTGACCAACTCCTCCCAGGCAAACTCATCCCCAGAGATGAGCCCAATGAGGGTGGTGTCACAGCGAACTTCAGAGTTTGACAGACTGGTGACTGGAGGCAGCCAAGGTATACAGGAGAAGAAAAGAGGGAGAATACAGCCTTGAGGAACCGTGCTGATATTCCAATATCTGTCAGTGTATATGTCTGTTGTGTGCCAGTGGAACAGTAGAGATATCCCAGCAGCTGGGGCCCTGTTGCAGAGTGGTAACTCAGAATAAGGACAAACCATCAGTCACTGTTGTTAAAGTGACATTATTCATGGTTGCAGTTCACTGATGTATCCTTATCACCCAAACACATCAGCCATCACTGTACCCATGTTGTGTTTGCAGTGTCTGCAGCTTGTTGTCCTCACCACAGAATCAAAGATTGTGATGACATAGACTGTTCATCCTCATACGTACCTGTTCATACTAGCCTTCAGCAGAAAAAGGTAAGCCACAGGACCGAATCTTCCTCATCACCTGGCAGGTAAACACAAGTTACTCAATGAATACAACCTGTTTCAACACTAATGCTTAGACCCTGTCCTTAACCTTCAGGTCCATCCTAAAATTGAGACCAACCTCTCCCAGGTAACAATGGGGGTATTCTCAGGTTAAGATATGAGAGGGAGTCCAACCAGAAAGTTACCCAGCTGTCTCTGACCACACCACTGAAGCGTTTTTGGACCTTCTGACCTCCAGTTTGGCTTATGTGATAAGTGTCTATAGAACACACATTCACAATAAAAAGGGACCCCTCCCCATTGCAACCTCCTGACACAAGGCATTAGACAATCTCAAAAATAATTAATATGTCACAAAAGACAAAAATAGAAATTAGCTTACTGATCTAATCAATAATCAAGGAAAACATCACATCATAATTTCTGATTGTAGTGGTAGAGTATGTTATTAATTAAAAGAGTTTAGAATCAATTAACAAACACACAGGAGGTGAGGCAGAACTACAAAGGAAAAAGCATCAACCAGTGCTGTCCAAATAGAAACAAATATAACCAAAAGAGGACTCTGAAAATTAGAGTTAACCCTTAGAGTTTTCGAAATGGCCATGTAAGTGAAAAATAAAAGCCTTACTACCTACTGCAGCAAACCCATACCCACTGTTTCTAACAGAAATTTCTAGGAAAGGGCAATGTGATGCCTGGCCCAGTGGCCCACCCAAGATGACAACCCCACCAAGGGTTAAAATACCTGCACCTTCCCAACCAACTATTAGAACTGATGAAGCCGCTTCCACTTCACATTCTTTTACTTTTCCTCTGTAAAACTGAAACGCACAGAGATAAGGACATAAATCAGTACACAAACATTAACATATGCATGGCTCGACAGCACTGTACTGTATAAAAAATATAAGAACAACATGTATCCAGCAATCGCCTGTACTGTCTCTGTGTGTTCCAACTGCAGCAGCTAGCAGAGAACGCGGACAGAGCGCATAGTCTGATGATGTTTCAAAAGAACCAACTAAGCACACAGAGCACTTACTGTTTACACGAACTGACAGAACACAGAACACCCATTTTAATTACTAACTTATTTAATTCATCAAGTTAACTTTTGAAGATACATAATACCCAGGCATTTACCCATACACCCATTCCCCTGATGAAAAACTAAACCTGGAGGTCCTCCACCAACAGAGGAGGTTTGAGTAAATAAAACTGATAGGGGAAGAGAACGTTTTCACAATTAATAATTGTAAAGAAAATATTAATAAGCTTTATAATGTTAAGTATAAACATATGAATGGCATTAGTAGAATAACTCAGGTTAAAGAGGATGAACAACAGAAAGTAAATGAAGACTAATAACAGTCTATAAACATGTTCCACACTCTCACCACAGCAGACTAAAGTTACCTGTTGTCCTGTAAGCTGATTACAGTGTCTGAAATGTGAATCAGCTGACCTTCTCACACTGAATACTACACCAGTCAAATGGTGAGCTGACAACATGCTCCACTCCCATGATTCAAACCCAAACCCAGACTCAGCCTTGATATGGTATTAACCCACGACCTACATGTGCACCCCAGATTTTTATACTTCTGGAGAGGTGGGGACATTTTGACAGATGTCATAAAAGGCCGAAATGCCCACTGACAGTATAAATGATCCTGGGATCACCATGAACATGCATAACACAGGTCCAGTAGACATCTCACAGTGTCAGACACTGACCCCGGTAGTCCATATGTTGCCCACATATTCTCATTGACTCCAGCACTTGGTCTCCATCTCGAGACCGCTGTGCTCTGTAGGACCCAAGGCTCCACCTCTGATCTCAAAGCCCGGCAGTCCCGGTCCATCCAAGAAAAGAAGCCGCAGCTCTGTCCCTCCAGACGCTCAGCTGGCACAGTTCGGGGAACCACAGTCTGATCCGGCTCTACACAGGGTCAGGGAAGGACTGCCAACACTGGGAGCTGATTTCTGTCGTGTATGTGAAGGTAAAGCAAATCACCAGGATCAAGATTAATTAGTGTTGAATATCAACTTTCCTTTGGATTAAAGGTAAAGCTAAAGAGAGAAATGAGAGAAAATAGTGACAGAGCAGTCAGAAACTAGAATGTGACTTTAAAGGACCATACTAGTGTTCAATAAGTTTCACCATTTCACAGTACTACTTTCTAGTCATCCAGTGAAGTTTACATTAATCTGACTGTATCATCTTCCAGACCCTGGAACAGTGCTTCAGAGGTTTATGTTGATGATTCATTACAGAGGACTTAATTAAGTTACTGAAGTATTGAATTATAAACCAGGAAGACTCAAAGTCAGCAATTTGCACCACTGAGTTTATTAGTGATTAACTACAGTCCCTCCCTTAACCTGAACTATTCCGTAGCTGCATGCATATACTGTAGACAGACACTAAACATTCAAAAACATAACGTGGAATGGTTTGACACCATCTTTCCTGTTCGTATTAGCAGGGAGCTAACATATCAGTGGTGAGGGCTGCTCAAGAATCAAACTTATCTGCACAGATAAGGAGTCCCACATGTGAAAGCGTACAGTCCAGCTTTTATCTGCTTCAATGTAATTAAAGTTTAACAACACACTGTCAGCAGTTCTCACAGGGACTCTGTCCATGGTTAATAGTTACACTGAAACCTGTGGACAGTGTAGACAGAAATGTTAGTATGTTAATTAGTCTTAAAAGAATCCACCTCCACTAACACTGTGATGAGTTTTCCACACTGACTGATAAGGAAATGGTCTAAAACACAGGTCTAGTACTTTAAAAAGCAGCAGATTGTGTTTATTAGTCGTCAGACAGTGAATCTACATGTGAACTTACTGTGGAAATTCCATGGCATCCCAGCAGCCTGAGGGAGATACAAAGACACAATGAGATACTCAGACAGCTGCCGCCTCACTCTACCATCAGGACCAGGGCTCACACACACTCAGGTGAGCTCCCAGGTATTTATTCAAAATGTATGATTTTTCACCGACAGAAGCATCAGCACCTCCTCCCACTGGAGCCACAGTGGCTGCTGCTTCTTTACAGTGAACTCAGAGTGGAGGTTACTGTATCACTGCTCAGGGAGGAAAACTCGTTGCCTTGATACATTTACAGATACACTACAGTGACACAGACTGACCTTGTGTCATACCTTGTGTCTTAGCTCAGCTGGAAACTGAAGGTCTCACAGTGCTGCTCTATTTCACCAACAGGACGAAACAACTTCACACAACAATGAGGCCTTCCATCAAAGGACTGCCCCAGGTCTGACATGGTCTCATCCAACCAGACTACATCTCCTCCCTCCTCCTCCTGACTCTGTCCTGCTGTCAAACACCACCACTGTCCACGTCCACTCACTCGGCTTCATTTCATTCATTTAAAGTGTCTCAGCCAGTTCAACAGCGTTCAATTGTGCTGCTCTTACCTGCTCATACATGAAGTGCTGTGTATATGTATTGATCTCAGAGAAGTCGTCAATCTGATTTTTATTTTTTTATTTTTTGCTCAATATCACAATCACAAATTTACCTCAAGGGTCTATACAGTCTGTACTGAACACTACTCCCTCTGTCCTTACACCCTTGAAGAAGACTGTGGTTGCCACCAAACTCATTAGTTTGTGGAGCAGAGTGAGGATTTCCCTGCATGGCCTTCCTCTTTAAAAATGTGGATCATCAGTGCACCAGTCAAATAAAAAGTAGAGCACCACATCATATGGTGATGGAGCAGGATGATACCTACAGTAACATTCATCTGTCACATCATGACTCATATTGTACAGCAGGCCAATCACACAGCTTCACACTGATCCTGAATTTCACCAAAGAGCTCAACACTAATCAAGATGAGAACATAAAACAACAGTCCATGAATCCATGTAGAAACATTCTTGATGTGCCGTATATATATATATATATATATGTTTTTTGTTTTTGTTTTTTTTTGTTTTGTTTTTACCAGAACTATCTGTGTGGTTATCAAGATTATCTGACACCAAGTGGGTATGTCTATTGATTATCAGAAAGAAAATAATTATATGTAACATCTAGAAAACTGAATTGCATTTTCCCTTTGTCTGTTGTTTGTCTATTATTTTACAGTGTTACAGGGTTAGGCAATGTACATTTCCTTCTGAATGCAGTGGAGGAGAAGTACACAGTAGGATGAAACATAAATACTCAAATATGATGTTAAAGGGAATGTCTGTGGAAAAAAAGGCACAGTCATTTCCTTAAACAACTGCTCACTGTAGTTCTTAACACAGGAGAACATAGAGCATTTGTTGGGGACTATTTTCAGTGGTGGATTGTGGCAGCAGGACAGTGTGTGTGTGGGACTGAGTCTAAATAAACTACAGTGTGTGTTAATGGTGATAAAGGAACATGACCACACAGATAAAACAAAGTCCAAGCAGAGGACTTGTTCTGGTTTCAAAACCAGGACCCTGATCCTGTGCTGACCCCTGCACCTCAGCCTTCAGGTCCTCTGAGTTTCCCCCCAGGCTCCAGAGCCAACAGCTCTTGTGTGAATGTCTATATAAGAATCTTGTAAATGAAGCCAGTACTGACAGAGCCAAGTAAATGTGATAACTGAGCTGAGGGCTGTTTGTTCTATGGAGAGCTGACAGAGCTGAGCCATCAGGTCTCTGCTCAGACCTGGAAAAGCCTCAGTGTTTAACCAGGAAGAAAACAAGAGGACTGCACTTGTTTTAAATTCACGGAAGGCGTGAAGGCTGGAATTTGTACCACCACAGACCAAACAGTTCAGTTCCCACAGCCACCAAAAGAACAGGCAGGAGCACAGAGCTTACCTTCAAACACAGCACTAAGCTAATGGTGACCTCCCACCACAGCCAAGAGGACCTCTCCACAGTGACTCATGTCAACACTGAGCAGCCCAGTTTACATTTGAATAGTCAAATCATGCAGTTTGTGAAGGAACTGACAGAGCCTACCTGTGGATGAGCCCACGGAGTCCTGAGTGTGTGTCCCTGCTCAAACTGAGCACAAGGTTCACAGCACACACAGACAATAAAAGAGCCAGTCAGCAGGTGAGACACTTGTTCTTTTCTCCACAGCCATCTGGTTAAATATTTACTCCCTGTAGGAGAGAGGCTGTGAGTTGAGAGAGAAACGCACTGTGATGGAACACCACACCGCTGGAGCCTCTACAGTCCTGGTCCACCAGCCTGCAACCAGACCAACATCTGTCTACATGTGTCACAGAGTCTCAGTCTGACTGCATTAGGTGGCACCCAGGCCTCTTCCTCTTTTCATTACAAAATCATATTTAATAACAATATTACTCACAGCAGCATGTGGGGCTGGGCTGAGCTTCAGTGACAGCCAATCAGATCCTCCCATCTGCTTTAAACCTTTAAAGTCAGGTCAGTTTTATTTATATGGCACCACTTCAAAACAGGAGTTATCTCAGGACTCTTTTTATACAGAGCAGGTCCAGACTGTACTCTCTACACAAAACATAATACATCACCTCACTATTTCATATCACTCCATCAGTCTTAACTATCACTAACCTTACAAGCAAGATGTATATTATATTATATAGTTCCTGATCCAAATTAAGTAACAAAATAGTATGATATAGTAATACATTATGGCACTGTTGTCCATTCATATATTATTCCAATTCCACAAAAAAGTGTCCAATCCAGTGTCTCCTCTGCTAAAGGAGATAAGATAGGAAGCACTGAAGCTCCTTTCCTTAACATTTAGAAGACTTGGCCAGCTCAGATCATGGCTGAGACTCAGATACTTCTGGGTCATTTCATTCAGTATGGAACCTTCATAAGCAAAAATGTCTATTTGATTACAGCCTAAGTCTATAGCAGCATAAGTAGGGGATGGCTCAGGTCTGACCCCGCTCTATAAGCTTTATCACAGAGAAAAGTTTAAAGCTAACAGTTTAAAGTGCAGAGGTGCAGCACAGTTGAGGCTGACTCTGGGGGACATCATGAGGTAAGAATACACAGCATCCTAACTGTGTTTCAAAACAGATGATGTATTTACACACCACTGTCAGAGGAGACTGTCTCTAATGATGCTGTCTATATTAAATGACCTAATTGAAAAGGCTGCATTCAGTCATATCATATCAGGGTATTTTGATGTGCACAATAACACACAATAACTATTTGTCTTCTTACATGACACATGAGCTGAGCGCATAGACCCTAATGAGCTGTTGTTTGATTTCTAAATCTGCTCTGTATAAAATCATTTAAGCCCATGAAAACAAAGGCTTCTGTCTTCAGGGTGGACCAAAATAATAGTTAACCCAACATATGAAAATGTCATTCAGTAAAGAAAGTCTTTACACAGTGGTCTGTCTGAAAAGGATCAGGTATATCTGAGCTCTCTCCTTAACTCTGTTTTCTGTGTCTCCTTTTTTATCTGCATCACCTCAACCCATTTCATTTTAAAGCAAAACAACCAGTGGGTTAGTAACAGAGCTGTCATGTGAACATAATTCACTGCAGTGCTCTGCTGATTGAGAGTTTCAGTACATAAAAAGACCTACACACACTTTCCACTGCAGGGAGGACATCATGAAATAACCACAGATTGATGTTCCTCACATAAAATATTAAACCGGTAAATGCTGATCTGATCGGAGCTGATCAGTTCTCCTGCCTCATGTGTGAAATAACAGCATGTTACCAGGAGAGGGCGTTCCTTACTGCACCACAGCTGGAGTTACCTTACAGGTGGAGGTTTTACCTAAAACAGTGAATCATAAAATACATCTCATCATTAAAGAGTTAAAGCAGTGGTTCACAGCCTCTCTGGCTGAAGGTGGTATCTAACTGAGGCCCCAGTCAACTGTCAGGTGACCCCTCTGAACTTCTTTTTTTTAAATCTAGTTTTTATTGATGTCCAGCATTGAACAAACATTTCCATTAGACGTATTCTGTATGGTATATGTTTATATCATACATTCAGATATCCTCATATAGAAATAATACATAAAAACACATAAACACATTGGAAAAAAGAAATAAAAAGAAAAAACTTAGAACAAGTAGGGAGTGATCTACCAATTAATACAGATTTATCAATGGTTTATGAGGTTCACGAGGCGTTACAAAGTTAACCTATTTTTCCCAGTGTGAAACAAATTGTTCTAATTTTTGATCAATAAATGCTGTTTTCTTCTCCATACTGTAACCATTGTGATTTCTATCCATGCATTTAACATTGGACTCTCCTGTGATAACCATTTCCTGGTAAGAGTGTTCATTAAATACTCTCTTTTCTACCATTTAGGAGGTATATACCCAAAATATACAGACTTTCTTGGGGTATTTCATAAGTAAAAATATCTGTGCACTGTGTATCTCTCTCCTATAGTCTTTGATAGCAGGACAATCCCCAAAAATATGGTAGTGGTTTGCATTTTGGTTTCTAGCAAACAGGGAGGTTACTACTGTAGTGAGATTTCTGAGAGGGTGTAATTAAAAACCTTATCGAGTTCTTCCAACCAATCTTCCTCCATTTCTGAGAGCTGGTACATTTCCATTCATATCTCCATATCATTGTCCATTCTACCTCAGATATAATTATCCCTCCTCCCTTCTCCCATTTTGTTTTAATGTATGAAACAGAATGTGTTTTAAGATTCAACAGACCCTTCTATATGCTAGAAATAATTCTATTACCAACATCTGAATTATATGCTTTTCTAAACAGTTCTATCATATATCCACTTGCCTCAGTTACATCATGTTAACATAATGTTGCACCTGAAAATATCAATAGAAATCTTGTTTTTCTAAGAAATGTTCCTCCTTGAGCATTTTGAAACTAAGCAGTGAAACTAAGCAGTGTTCCCTCTTTCATTACGTCATTCCTTTACCCACCCCCTTTGAACTTTTTTAATGGTTGCATTTCAGTTTAATGGTTGGTTTGTATTTCAGTTTTCAGTCTCAATGTGTGAGGCCCAAAGAGACTAAATTAAAAACATCTGGAAAAAAGAAAAGAAAAATAAGACAAATAAAAAAAAACTGAGAAAAGTCCAAAACTGAATTTGTGTTTGAATGTTTTTGTTTTGTTTTTTTGTGACCTCTCAGATTTATTTATTTGATTTATTCTGTGACCCCCATCTGTTCACTGGTTCCCAGGGTGGAGCTGGTAGTTCAAACCAGCCCTTTAGATACTTAAATACATGTTGTAGATAGTACTTGTGTACATGCAGGACTTTAACTTGTAACAGAGTTTTTTTACACTGTGCTGAAGTAAATGGATTGTACTTATATATAGTCTTTTCGACCACTCAAAGGGCCTCACACTACAGATCACATTCACCCATTCACACACACATTCATACAGCACTTGATCTATACAATGTAAGTGCATTTCTAACACAGACACGCACATTCGCACACCAGTGACACACATTGGAGGTTCAGTATCTTGCCCAAGGATACTTCGGCATGCGGACTGGAGGAGCCATGAATCAAACCACCAACCTTCTGATTGGTGGGCGACTGCTCACAGCCACAGCCACCCCAGCTCGGAGTACTTCCTGCAGTGCTGCTGCTGTATTCACTATAATGCACTGTCATGTGTGTTGAGCATTACTGACAGTATATTTACTGCAGTCATGTGTAGTGTGATGTACTGTGGTTGATGTGTCAGCAGTGACCCTGCAGTCCAACACCGGTCCACTGCCTCATCTTCTGTTTGAATAATAACTCAGAGAATACTGTTTGCAGCAAAACATTTAATACACCAGGTTTACATTAGAGCACAGGTCAGCTGTTACATATACAACACAGAACAGGCAGCACATCATGTTGTTCTACAGAAGGCAGCATTACACCATTCATGATCTCACACGTGCAAATCATCATGCAACTGTCTGTTCAGATAGACTCACTCCACTGGTTAGAAATGAACTGACACATAAACTTTAAACACGTTTTTCTGCATAATTTTTGCTCATTTAACAAAGAAGCTGAAGCTCTCAGATATAGAGGGGAGTCTGATCAGAGTCTGACTCTGGATCAGTGACTCTAACTGGACATCTGATGCCAGAGTTTGGTACTCAACAGTTTTCAACAGATTTCAGTCAGTACCAACCAACCAACCAAAAAACAAAACACAGTACTGAGGTTGAACACCACCATTAACTAGAGCAGCAGTGCTGGTGTTAAAATAAGGCTGCAGTGAATGAACAGAGACAGATCACGCTTACTGACAAACACAGGAAACATTTCATCTGTTCATATGAACCTGTCCATGGAGAAACAATAAAATAACTTGACTGGTTTAAAAAGTACATTTCAAATGTCATCAGTATGGTTTTGCGTAGATGTAACATGCAGCATATGGCTCCAAACAACACAGCAGCCAAAAACCTGGAAGACACAGCCATCACCCTGTGATGACTGAGTGACTGAATCTGATGGTGCAACAGTCAAACTGTACAGAGACAGAGATGGAGAGAATCAGTCACATCAGCTTAGGGTCTTCATGAAATCAGTTCAGTTCAATTATTTTCTATTCTTCTATTCTTTTCCATTCTATTTATATTCTGTGCAAACTGTCCTGCATGCTGTGTCTGTCTGTATAAGCTGCTGGAAACTTAATTTCCCTGAGGGAGTCATCCCAAAGGGATCAATAAAGTCTGTCTATGTCTCAGTGGATCACATCTGTACATCCCGTAATAACAGAATAACAAACCATAAATCCAGCTCAAAGTCTAACCCCAGCTAACACATCAGATCACTTGCTCCACACCACACATTTATACACTGATTCACTGACATGCCTGAAAAAGAGAGGGACTAACCAAACACACTCAACATCTGAATTCATACAATTATTAATTCAAATTGCCTTTTTAACTTTAACTGTATTAAATGATTATTACTAAAGTCTGTGATGACTCTGCACAGTCTCTCCACAGTGATGGTGAGCCCTGGATGCATCTGCTGGGTGAGTCCACAGGGGGAAAAGACTTACACCTCAGACTAGTGACACAATCAAAACTGATCATCACTGCTGAACACAATACAACATCACAATCACCTCACACTAATCAAACCTGCTGCACCAATGAGAGGGGGACGCTAGCTCCAGCCTCATGTTAGAACTGTCCTGCTCCTCCAGAGGCCCGTCAGACTGGTTTCACTCTCTAATAACCACCTTCAGCACTACAGGAGGACTGGATTAAAGAGGAACTGCAGTCATTTCACATGTGACAGTCACTGGCGACAGGAAGTAGTTTTATCATGTCCTCTCTATGCAGTCTGAGAACACAACTCAAGCTGACATTACTGTGTCATCTGGGCCTGGCCTTAGGTCTGATCACATTAACATTTCAACAGTAAATCAGTTCTTTCCAGCAGAATCCTGGCTTTAATCAGCACGTCTGTCCACAGAGGGAAAACAAGTTCACACTGGTCTCTCTGACACCTGGATTTACACTGACCAACAGCAAACAGGACAGAGAGCAGAACAGAGGAAGATAATGGAAAGCTGTAGCTCTATTTGGACATCAGCTGATGGAACAAACACCTTTCCTGGATAAGCTGTGTTAACTTTCACTAGCAATAATCACGCCTAGGACAGACCTCATAACTTTCCAGGCCCTTTCACTGCCTGAGAGGGTCTAACAGAGAACATACCCAATTGCATTATGGAAAGTGTGAGTCAGTGTTTCTGAGACTGACCCATATTAAAAAGTAGAAGTCAGGATACTGCAGCTTCTGCTTTTCCTCTTTCTCTTTTAATGGAAGAACATTGTGTACACTCGAACACTGACTGGAACTGTGATTCAGCAGGTAACAAAGTGCCTATTATAATAAAGAGCTGAGCCTTTAGACTGATGCTTTAGCTGGACTAACAGTAACAGTAGCATTATTATTATTTCAGCTTTTTATCATTTCAAACCCTGAGTCTTTTTATTCTAATATTGTCTTATTTATGGCTCTGCCATGTGTTGTTGTTTATCACATATGAAATGGTGAATGTTTGCGTACAGAAAGTCCCACTGTTTGTTTTACTGCACTTTGTTTTGTAGGCTCGGTTTGTGTGAAGGGAAGAGATTTATTTGTCAAAGGTGTTCCTCCACCTCAGATACATTTACACACTGTCAGCAGAGCACCACCCAGTGTGGCAGCACCATCTCTCCGTCATCCTCACACTGACAGTATGTCTGGCTGAGCTCTGTGTTCTCTTAGCTGAGGAAGAAAAGTCTGAGTTGATCTTTAAGCTGCTGAGTAAGTATGTTTGAGTGAAGTCATTTCCTGTTCAGTAGTGAAGCTGTATGTGCTGGTTGCAGACTGTTCTCCTATGTGGACTCACTCAGACTCAGACCTGACATGCTGCAACAGACATTCACTCTCCTTTCACCTTCTGCTTCTCAGTAACTTTCTGTATCTTGTGGATGGAGGCAGAGTGTTCTTCTCCAGCATCTGCAGAGTCTGTCGAACTCCCTTCTCCACCCTGCGGAAGTGCAGCCTCTTCCACAGGCTCTGCTGCTGCTGACGCCCCCACTCCAGATCCCTGAGGAAGACCTGCATAGAGGGGGACTGGGTCACTGTCTGACGCCTAACAGTAGATGTCTCATGTAGGAACATTTTCACACTCCTCTCCTGAACCTCCCTGACTGTTGTTCCAATCGTGTCTAAGTGTTCCAAGTACGCAAAGGGTGGAAAATTCCCAGTAAATTATTTAACGATTGATGCTGGATAAATGAACAGAAGCAGGCTAGTGAAGAGATGAACTCTCCTAAATCAGCTGCTGAATCAAACTCTAACCTACAGTCTATGAACAGAAAACTGACAGAAGAAGCAACATCACAGCTGAGCTGGAACCATAATAGCTAGCCTCTTATATTCAAGTCAGTTTTATTCATATAGCACCAAATCACAACAGAAGTTATCTCAGGTCACTTTTCATATTCACATTTCATGGAGGAATAACCAGTGCAGGGGAGAAATTCAACACAATTTACATTAAATCTGGTTGTTTTAACCAACATTATGTTGCAACATGTATTTTTCCCAACTACATTCAAGTTATAGGTTAACCTGTAATTTTGCTAATTTCCAGTTCATTCCTGTTAATTCCTATTCCATGGAAGGTTTCTAGCTTTGAAATTTCCCAGAACTTTGCAACCCTAGTTCCAAGTCAGATTCACTATATTCTCTTCACTGCACTGTACTTCACTGATGAATGTCACCTGAGACTTCATCATTAGACAAATCACGGGCCCAAAAATCACCATGCACAGTGAGTCTGGGACAGTCTTATTAACATAAATCCTACTGACAGGTACAAACAGACTATAATTGAGCAGAGCTTCAGGTCCTGCTGTCAGAAATCAGTAGAACCATGTGGCAGAGTCAGTGCAGTGGTTTTGTCAGAGCAGAGCTGTACAGTGACAGACATAATGACAGAATGATTTGGTCAACAGAATATTGTTCATTAAGTTTCATTTAAATTAATTCATATGAAGTCATTAGTCCTTAGTTATACTGACTGAGCAGTCCAACAGCCAGGAGATCTGCTTCAGTCAGGATCATCCTCTCTGTGCTGTGATGGAAACCATGCTGCATTACTGCAGATTTATCAGAGAACTGACTTTAAATATGGGCAGTTATGTGATAATGTGCCTAAAACACACTCAATACTTTCATCTCCAATTTTTTAAGGACTGGACCCAAACCATCTACAACTATCTGTTGTTAACAGTGGATTTTTGCTGTAGGTTTCCTGTGGACAGGAGGATCATACAACACAGATGTTTGAATACAGAGCCAGACGGTTCAGTGTGAAAATGATGTGAATCATTTTATCACCACAACAACAGTAAATGAAGGCATATGTTTAAGAGGAGAGCTCTTCATCTGTTCAGTCAACTCCACACACGGAGCACTGAAGCTGTCCTGGAGGAATAACACAGGGCTTTCCCTCCTTTCATCACCTGTCTGTACATCAATCAGTCAGTGGTCAAGTTTGAGAAAATAAGCCTTGTGAGTGTGTACCTGAAGCTGCTGCTTGACACGCTGGTGGTCCCAGGATGAGGCGTTCTCTCGGATCACACTGAGGATGGGGTGCCAGTCCTCCGAGATGTCTGAGCCTTCAGTGACTGAGGCCAGGACTTTGACCTGTCGGCCACTGCTGCCGTGACTCCTGGGAACACTTCGGACATACAGGGACTGCTTTCCCACATCACTGAGAGGGTTCAGATACAAGCTATACAGAGACAGACACAGAGACTGACTGAGACCTGGATTCCATGTGCCACAGCTAAAATCTAATCAGTTCATCTTTGAAGAAATGTAGTGAGGAGCTGCTTACTGCACAGTGTGAATGCTGGCGTGTTCCCTGCAGGCGTCCACCAGAGCCAGAGCAGCATTGTCTCCGATGTTGTTATAGGCCACATTGAGCTCCTGGAGCCCCGTGTGCTGCTGGAGCCTCTCAGCCACCTCCAGGGCCCCCTGGTCCCCTAGCCCAGTGTGCATCAGGGACAGGTGGGTCAGGGACTGGTTCTGTGGCAGGGCCTCCAGCAGGGTGCAGGCTCCAGACTCCAGCAGAGGGTTGTCACACAGACTGGACAACACAGTGGAATAATGAGACATTTATGGTCTTTTACAGTCTACATGCAAGTGGTGACACCAATCAGGGGCCTGATGACTGAGACTGTGTCTGACACTGGATGGTCAGAAAACATCAGGACCTGTGGACTAGTGGGAGGGACACACAGGAAGCAGCCGTGACTATCTAAGTCACACCAGTATCTTGTTGTGTAGGGCAGTAGCACAGATAACACAGCACTACTATTCGCATGACAAATACATCTACAGCTGCTTCACAATGAAAGGCTTCTGCTGGCTCCCCAGTTTGAAGGGCCAGTTCACAGACTTAACTCATGATGTTCAGTTTACTGATCAGCCTGCAAGATCATGTCTGCTGTGGCTCTGAGGCAGCTTTTTGAACTCTAAGAAAAGATGTAGGTGTTTACCTGGGAGGGGCTCATATCTGTTACAGAGAAGCAGAAGTGAAACTAAATTCCAAACCACAGAGATTGACTTACAGAAGTACTGAAAAGTGAACAAAAGCAGACCTTTGTCTGCAGTCTCCAACACAAGCTGAGCTTAGCCGAATCCCACATTATGACTCTAACTGAACTACATTTATCGTACTGATATGTTGTACTGGCTGACAGAGGAACACACTCATGATCCCAGGTGCAAAGAAATGTAGTAAATATTTTGAGAACAGATTCCCAGAGGAGGACAAGTTGAGGAGAAGTGTAGTTGTATGGAAGTGGAGCCGAAGAGAGTGTTGACCCAGTTTGCTGATTGTTAGTCTTTGTGCATCTTCAGAAAAAGCCAACTGTTTATCTTGTTGAACTAAATGAAAGCTGTGACAGGGTTTTATTAAAGGTTACCAAAGCACAGCTGTCAGCTGACACTCTCTCTCTCACCTGACTTAGTGCACAATTGAGAATATTAACCATCACAATATCAGCTGAAGCAATCAGAGGACCTTAAGATGGTGATCAGCTAATCTTGTCAAAGGGCCCTATGTCGAAATACAGTTTGAAGACTTTCATTACTTCAGAACATTAAACACAACATGGTCCAAAATCCCTTACCTTCCACCAGACAGAGGTTAAACCTATAGCCAGGCAGTAACCCAGTGTGGGACTACGTGTTACTCTATGGAGTCACAGGCAAAATATAATGCCGTATGCACTGTACTTGATGGGTACCTGAAGGCAGCAGGGAACATATTCAGTGCACAGAGACTGGGAAGAGCCAGAGGTAAGAGGGAACCCGTGGCTCATTTTTGCCCTGGGCCCCCTGTTGGGGCACTCAAAATAAAACTCTGTCCACAGTACCTGTCTTTTCTATTTTTGTCACTCAAAATGTCACAGTGGATCTCAGAGAGCAGAGCTGCTGGGAACATGCTGTGTATAATTAACTGAACTTTGAATATTCCAAATGAAATGACAGCAGCACAGTACAGAGAGGGTTCCTGTGGACGCACAGGTTAAAAATATTAGGACATAAATCAAAGTGTAGTCTTACTGTAGAGCTCTAATAGAACTCTTGGGGTCTAGTAGCAGATCTCTCAGGAGGATGCAGGACTCAGGCCCCAGGCTGTTAAACTGCAGACTGAGGACAACAGAGAAAGGCAGACACAACAATCATAACACACACAGCATACACATGCGAGATGAGCATGGGAGTCATCCGGCCAATCACAATGCATTTCAGTTTAACAACAGTTTAACACTGTGAAGTAACCCTGTCAGTGGTCATGGCTCATACAGAACACATATTTTATTGTGAAGAAATCTGAACCATCTGATCCTCCCAGCAGCAGTCAGTGTTTCTTCACTGGGTGTGTCAGAATAATGAATATCTCAGTATTTCAGGTTCATAGAGCATAGTGTGGTGGATTAATGCCTTCAGGGAGGGAGGAAACACTGAGTGTCACTGAAGGCAGCACCAACACCCATAAAGATTTCAGCTCCTAACAGATAAATCATACTGGTGTCTGATAAGAAACACCAGCCATACACACAGTATGTCTGACAGTCGACAGCTCTGACACCGAGTTGTCTGTAAGGAACAAATTTAAATTGAGTAAGCCTCAAAAATCCAGTGTAAGACCAGCTCCAGTGTCCTCTCATTAACCTCTGCACAAACACACTGTTCCCAGACACATCTCCATGCTCTCAGATCAAATAGTCCATGGCTCTCTGAGGCAGACCCAGCATCATGCCATGTTCAACTCTACAAACATAGAGTGCTTATGGCTGTTTTTATTAGGGTGATATTTACCTGGAAAGGTGGAAACAAGAGGTCATGTTAGGACCTAACAGGAACTGCTCACCTTTTAAAATCTGATTTACTGTGACTGCCAACAACTATTCACTTAGCAACATCTAGTATAAGTGAAGAGACATCTAACTTCATTCAGCTGAAGTAGTAGTACTAGTGCAACATGTTCAGTGTTCAGCATCATGCAGGAAACTCACAAACTCTCTCCTTCTGAGATTAAGAGTTATTAAGTTTGTCTCACTTGAGGTCCCGTGTGTGTCTGAAGGCAGGCCACAGCATCTGAAGCATGTCTTGAGTCAGGAGACAGGAGGACAGGTCCAGCTGCTCCAGGTGGAAACTACAGGAGGACACCGAGACAGAGTGGGATTTGTTGGGTCTCTCTCTGTAAATACCATATTTTAAAGAGTATGGTCTAGACATGCTCTATATGAAAAGTGCCTTGAGATGACTTTTGTTGTGATTCGGTGCTATATAAATAAAACTGAATTAAATTGAATTCAATAGAGTTGAGAAAATCTGCTGCAAGATCAAACAGTTCACATCAAGACACTCCTAATCTCCTCATGTTAGTTTACAGCTCAAATGTCTGTCAAAGTGTCAGTGCCTGATTTAGCTCCCCGCAACCCACATGTTTAGCAGGTATAATGTTATCATCATCATAGTTAGCATGCTAATGTTTGCTAATCGGCACAAAGTAGGAAGCTGATATAAATGTCATTCATTTAGCTGTTTCTGAGTCATACACCAAAGTGATGATAATGGTGTTTGGTGAGAAGTCAGTAAGAGTCATCCTTTGGGGACCACAGTCACCTGACAGACAACTGGGAGAATTTATTCCGCTAATTCCGGGACAGTGAACACTGACTTCATCAATCTGCTGTGGTGGTTGCAGTTTGATCCCGACTTAGCTGACCTAGTTCACAACCTAGTCTTTAACATACTTTACCTTGCAGGGGTGCATGAGAGCACAGAGCTCAGTACAAAGCATTTGAGCGACGTCATACGAATGTTAGCGAGGCGGATGCCTCTGATTGAGGCCAGAACCTCTGCAGTCAGTCTGGGGTTCTGAAACTCGTACAGAAGGACCAGCAGATCCATCAGCTCCTCTGGTGGCTGTGGCTTGCTGAGTTCTAGCATCAAATAAGAAAGAATCTTAGAATACATCCATACAGCTGTGTGTCTGAAATGGAATTAAAATACATGCATCTGAGAAGCAGAGAAATGCACCATGTTTATATATGGTTTCATGCACATGAGGGCTTTTTTGTACAATCACAGAGTAACAACTCATTTACTGGACATTTATTGATAACCTCATCCTGTGACAGGAGCCATTTTTGCAGTAGGGATAGAAAAGACCAGACTGAGCTTCATACTAGTGGTGGGACTTGATTTAAAGAAATGAATCGAATCAATTAAGGGCTTTGTAATTAATGAATCGCATTTTAATCGCATATCAATATTTGACACAAGAAGCAACATTCTTCAATTGAGATTTTGGTAGAGGACTGAGTCAAGGAGTACATATGTTTAAACAACAAAATCATGTTTATTTTATTCCTTTTTGTAAACTTCCAATGTCTAGAAAACATGTTTGTGTGTTTTTTAAATAAAACACAGTACTTTCAAGTACATAAGTTGGGTCAGACGATGCTATCTGTAGCACCTTTTCTAATCCCTGATCTGCTACCACAGAAAGTGGTGTACAGTTCACTGCAATCCATTTCCCCAGTGATTTTGTTAATTTGTCAGACGTGGACTTACTCATCTTGGCACTGAAACCCGTCATCTGGTCAAGATTGGCGACACTGCTTGCTCGTACTAGGCGTCCGTGCTCTTTGCTACATGTTTAGCATTGAGGTGATACCACAGACTTGAATTGCTTCAGTGATATGCAAATTCTTTGTTACATAATTTCCATACAACCATGCTCTTATCTACGCTTCCATCCAACAGTTTTTTTAACTGAAACTTTCCATCCACCGGGCCAAGCAACTCAGTCTCATCTGTTTCATCCATCATCCAAGTTTCCAGCCTACCCTAAAGGCTATGTCAAGATATTTAAAGTTTGAAGCACACTTGACTTTGGCGTTTTTCAACTTTTTCAAACACGAGAACAAGCGATACGGTATATGAAAGAGTGAAAAGAACATATATATTTACCCCTGACAAGGTACTTCCTGAGGGCCCGTGTGATCTGGACCACAGTGGTGCTCTGAATGCTGCAGCCAAGTTGCTGGAGAAGGACACGGTTACCATAATGCAACAGGCCACCCATGAAGATAGGGTAGAGCTCAAAGGGCTGGCCTTCACTGGACTGCTGAGGCTGAGGGCCATGTACTCCCAGGAGGCTTTGCTCCACCTGATCCAGGATGTCCTCATTGTAGCTGTCCTCGGTGCGGAACATCTCGGCTGCCATGGTTCTGGCTATGCTGCCTTTGTTGTGGCTGCTGATTTTCTCATAGAGCTTCGGAAAAAGCTTGAGGAGGTTGAACACAGCAAATATTCGGAGGGGGATGAACTTGGACAGGATGGTGAAGAGGGCGCTCACATCACTGGACTCACTTGCCTGACCAATGGCTACAGACACTTGCCTGGTCAGTTTCTCCAGAGCCGACTTGTTCTCTCCTAGAACCACGTAGAGAGCCGCCAGGTACTCCTGCATGGCTGGGACAGCAAACACATAGTGCCTCTGATCACTCTCACTGAGAGCTTCTGGTAAATGTTTTCCACTTTCTACACAGGGAGCCAAGAAGAAATCCAGCACATCGGTGCGAAACATGGCCAACTGACGTAGCTCCTCGTCCGTCTTGGTCTTCCCTCCTATCCACTGCTCCAGTTCGCTCTCCGAAAACGATGTTCGTTTGTAAGTCACTCCATCAAACGCCAGTTTACCGACTGTACGGACCACATACAACATCAGAGAACTTTGGTGCTTCTGAATGGGCTCATTTGTCCCTGCTCCCGTGCCCAGCACCTCACCGCCGAAGTTGAGCCTGAGGAAACTGGTGTATATGCCAGTCAGCGTGCGGATGGGTGCGTTGGCGTCGGTGAAATGGAGGAAGTGTAAGGTAGCACATGTAAGCCAGCAGTACGAGGGCAGGAAGCAGGCTGCAGCCAGCTGGCTCTCTCTCTGGAGGTTCAGGTAAAGCAGCTCTATAAGAGCCTGAGCCTCGTGATTATGTGCAGTCTCACCAGTCTGCTGCAGCAGGCGGCTGGTGAAGTAAGCCCGCTGCCGGTCTGGGTCATTGAAGCCACAAATCTGAGCATAGCGGCTCACATACTTCTGAGGGATACGGTCCAGGGCAGACAGTCTGGTGGTAACCAAGATGTTGGCCTGGGAAACAGACAACAGAAAACTTCCTCACCAGCAATCACTAAACATACTGACAGAGACAAACGCTTTGTTGGTGCTGCTGGTTCTGTCTCAGTTACTTTCATCCCTTCTGCTTTGGCAGGAATACAGCATGGCTCTGATAAGAACCTGGCCTGTACTATAATGGCTCACATGGTAAATTCTTTCTACGACAGAGTCAGGTCATACTCACCACCCTGCAGAGAGCACCTGCTCTTTTTTAAAATAATTTCACCTGTTACTGCAGTTGTACCTTTGCTCACTGTTAAGCTAGTGTCAGTGGAGGATTATCCCCTTTAAACTGCAGGCAGGCTTGGGGTATCCATCTTTGTACTTTTATTTAACTAAATGTGGTGTTGGCTGTGAGCTGAAGCTGGTATTAAATACCTGGTCAGATTAGTAATATGCCTGGGGCTGATGTAAATGCAGGCTCCTCCACAGCTGGAAAACACTTGCTACCCTTCAGCTATTTTCAACATTTTACTTTTGTTTCTACAGATTACCAATCTGAACCTGACTCTGCCTTTTCAGTGCCACTCCACATTAATGGCCCTGATAAGAGATGACAGTCTAACAGATTTCAGAGACACAGTGGAGAAGAGGTTGAACAGCAATGGTGGACTCTCCCTGACCTCAGGCAGCAGGTACTTCCTCAGCAGGTTCACCACCAACACATCAGGGGGCAGTGCCTCATTAGGATCACTGCAGAGCTCTGTGGATCCGATCCGGAAGTCCAGGTTCATCTTCTCCATCCCATTGAAGAGGAAGAGCACATCCTTGGCCTGGTTTCCTTCTCCACTCAGCAGAGGGTGTTTTCTCAGGTGGAGGTACTTCCTGCTCACCAGGTCCCTTAAGGAAGCCACCCTGTGGGAGGGGGGTTGTCACTTGGTTCACTTTGTTGTTAACACACAGCAGTGAAATATACAGTGCCAAGAAAAACTATGTAAACCCTTAGAATGAGAGAGAGTTTATAGTCCACCTCAGTGAAAATTTGTCTTTTGTTTCACAGTAAAAATGCATACACTATGCATAAGCCAACCAACAATTGTTTTTAATTTACACAGTTGAGGAGCTTTGGCATTAGCCAAAACATAGTTGAAATGTCATACGGGAGCCTGGTTGAAAGTATCTTATCACATAACAGCTTGGTACAACAACTTGAGTACAAAGAACAAAAACAAGTTGCAAAATATCTGACAATGCTGTATGCAGGAAGGTTGACCACACGACACGACTACTTCACACCCACTACACTCAGAGTTTGAGCTGCTCCCATCAGGCTGTAGATTCAGGGCCCCAAGAGCCAGCCAGAACATATACAATAATTATTTTATTCCTTGCCATACAGGCCTTGAACATAGAATGACAGAATGACTGTTTTTTAAAAGACTTTCTCTCTGATACTGCTGCTATCTGCTGGTTGCACTATTGTTTGTGTGTTGGGTATGCTGGATGTTTCTTAAGGGTGTGTGTGTATGTATGGCATATGTAATTCTGTACATTTTTCATTGCATTAGAAGAGAAGCCAAAGACAAATTTCCATTCAGGTGGACAAAAAATGTATCTTAATCTTAATAACATAACCATTAAAACACACAACACAGACAACATACAACAGTGCAAATGAGCAGGTAGCAGCAGACAGACAAGTGTTCCCTGATCAATCAGCGCGGCTGTGGCTCAGGAGGTAGAGCAGTCACCCACCAATCGGAAGGTTGGTGGTTCAACCCCCAGCTCCTCCAGTCCGCATGCCGAAGTATCCTTGGGCAAGATACTGAACCCTGTTGTGCCCCCGATATGTCATCGGTGTGTGAATGTGTTAGAATGCACTTTGTATGTTTTAAAACAAGTGGTGTGTGTGAATGTGACCCATAGTGTGTGAAGCGCTTTGAGTGGTTGATAAGACTAGAAAGGTGCTATATAAGTGCAGTCCATTTCAATCCAAGTATGACACAGGCAGTAAAGGACTTCTTGTGTATGTTCCTGCTGACCTGATCTTCATTAAAGTCACAACTACAGACAAACACAATGTAATAAGTGAACATAATCTTTAATGTCTGGTGTGAACGTCTCTCTGAGAGCTCAGTCCACAGCAGCTTCGTTGGGTTCAGGTCTGGACTGTGACTCCACAAGGTGGATTTTCTTTGTCTGAAGTCTGTAGCAGATCTACTTTGATGTTCAGGCTCATTGTCCTGCTGATCTTCAGCTGGTGGACACACACCCTGACATTATCCTGGAACATACAATGACAAACTCAGGGATCAACTTTTCCCTCAATGGTGGTGATCTCTCCAGACCCAGAGGCAGCAAAGACGCAGACCTCTGTGATGATGTTTTCATGTTGGTATGCAGAGCCCTATTTACACCAGACATAGAGCTGCATGTTCTTCACCAACAGCTTCATCAGTCACAGAACATTTTCCCAGTAGTGTCGTGGAGAGTCCGGCTGCTCTTTGCCAAACTTCAGGAGCAGTGATGTTTGTTTCAAGAGCAGCAGCTTCCTTTGTGGTGTCCTGTCTTGGACTCCAAGATCCATGATGTGTGTGTGGTCGCCTGATGAACAGAAATGTGAACCAGCTCCAGTGATTCCTTTAAGCCTTTAGTGGTGAATCTGAGCATCTTCTTTACCTCACTGATCAGTCTTTGTCTTTGAACTCATCTCAGCTGGACGTCCTCTTCTAGGGAGAGCACCCACAGAACTACATCCTCTCCATTTTTCCACAGTTTGAAAAGATTATGACCAGGATGGGAGGGATCGGCCATGATCTTTCCTGCTCGCCTCAGGGTCCTGGAGGTGTACAGGT
Organism: Lates japonicus; assembly: GCA_033238685.1. Classification (NCBI taxonomy): domain Eukaryota; kingdom Metazoa; phylum Chordata; class Actinopteri; family Centropomidae; genus Lates; species Lates japonicus. Next base: position 7,814,259 of record BRZM01000015.1, on the reverse strand, counting down.
CCTGGAGAGAAGGCAGGTTACAGCCGATCACCTTCTCAGCAGACTGGATGACACGCTGCAGTCTGCCTCTGTCCCTGGAAGTAGCAGCAGTGTACCAGATGGTGATGGAGGAGGTGAGGATGGACTCAATGATGGAGGTGTGCACCATCATTGTCCTTGGCAGGTTGAACTTCTTCAACTGCTGCAGGAAGTACATTCTCTGCTGGGCCTTCTTGATCAGGGAGCTGATGTTTAGCTCCCATTTGAGGTCCTGGGTGATGACGGTCCCCAGGAAACGGAAGGACTCCACAGTTCTAACTGGGGAGTCACACAGGATGATGGGGGAGGGTGAAGCTGTGTTCTTCCTGAAGTCGACAACTATCTCCACTGTCTTCACAGAGTTGAGGTCCAGGTTGTTTTCACTGCACCACACGACCAGCTGATCAATCTCCCTCCTGTAGGCAAACTCATCCCCGCCAGAGATGAGCCCAATGAGGGTGGTGTCGTCAGCAAACTTTAGGAGTTTGACAGACTGGTGACTGGAGGTGCAGCTGTTGGTGTGATCACACTGTGCACTGTACAAAGTAACACTAAAGTAAAAGTAAAAGTAAAAGAAGATCTGAACTGCAGTTTCCTCATCTTCCCATAGCCTCTGACAGTGAAACAGCGTCTGGCTGCTTCAGGTTCTGTGTGGAGTTTGCATGTTCTCCCTGTGCCTGCGTGGGTTTTCTCTGGGTAATCCAGCTTCCTCCCACAGTCCAAAGACATGCAAGTGAATTGGTAATTTAAACTGCCCGTAGGTGTGAGTGTGAATGGTTGTTTACCTATGTGTTGGCCCTGTGATAGACTGTCTGGGGTGTACCCTGCCTCTTGCCCAGTGTCAGCTGGGATAGCCTCCCCCAGGAATTTAGTTTACAATAAGGAAAACACTGTGAAATCTGGGTTTTGTGGCAACAAGGGATTTGGGATAAGAAATTTTATTTTTGCAGTTTAAACTGAGAAGGAATAAGAATTCTGAGGGGTTCACTTACTTTAACCCACCTACACTGTGACTGTTTGAATTATGTATGTTATTAGTTCAAACAGACTGTATTTGTTCATCATTGAACTCTGATGAAGATCAGACCAGATTTATCCAGAAGAGCAGATCATTACAAATGGTTCACTTACTTTGTCTTGCCACTGTGATGGATAACGAAAAGATTCATTCACCGCAGCTCTAACTGGATCTGAACTCACCAAACCTTAGCTGATAATGATGCATTAGATTGGTTCAGAAGCCCTGATGCTGGGAAAATATTCCACTATGACACAGAGTAAGAGACAGATCTTACTTTGACAGTTGGCTGAGGTCCTCACAGGAGAAAGGCACCAGCAGCTTGAAGTGGGTCAGGTTTTTCCCAGTGCACCAATCCAGCACCACCTTTCGGACCACCGTGCTTTTCCCTGTCCCCACAGCCCCATAGAGCAGCACGTTGACCCCCCGGCCCTCACTCCAGGCCTCAGTGGGCTCAAACAGCTGCTTCACAGTCACAGATGGGCTGGAGAGGGTCTGGGTCTGGAGAGGGAAGCTGAGAAGTCCTGCTCTCTCCTCAGCCTTTCTTTCCAGGATCAGTGGATCCACATGCATGGTCTCTGGGCTGAAGTAACCTCCAAACTGTTTCTCCTCCTGAGGAAGGTGGCTGAACCAAAGGAACAGTTTCTTCTTGTGGATCTGGATGGGGTCTACCATGAAAGAGAAAGAAGGGGAGTATTTTGAGTGTATGCACCTACCCTTTCTTCCTCTCTACAGCTGAGAGGAGCACCTCAGCAACATTCATACTACTCCACCTCCATAAAGTCAGAGATCTTGTCAAAGAAAGATTCAAACAGAACAGTATAAATCAGAGCAGCAGAGGCCCAGAGATCCTGACGTACAGTCCCTGATGTGAGTCAAGCTCCAAAAACACTGGATTAGGGATGGGCATAATTAATTGATGATTGATTATTAATCACTTAGAATTTTGTCAATCAGGTGGAATTTAATGGGTACGTTCATATCAATGAGGTTGTGTCACGTATCGTGCTATAACAAAGAATAATGTGCAAAGACCCTGTGAGAAAACATGAGCAGCCACTCTCAGCTGTTCCTGATGATGAAGGCCACAACTACTGCTGCTGTTTTTCATATTTTTATCACCAATACACCCATACGCACATTGCTATAACTACTGACATTACTGATTCTGACTGCTACTATCTGTGTCAGCTGATTTTTGAATATATCAAAATCCTGTGAACCAGCTGTTGATCAGTGGAACAGTCTGTGAATGGGGACAGTTGGTGTGTGTTACATCACCTGTATGCACAATATAAACAGAACAGCAACCCATAAAACTCATAAAAACAGGGCTCTGTAGTGCTCCTGGCTGTAGCTGTAGAGCTTCAGTTTCAGGGTGTTGGTATAGTTTAATGTTGGCTCACTGTCTCAATGTCATGACAAGTCAACATGTCTGCAGTGATAAAGGTTGATTTAAAACAGAAAGCCCTCTTCACCCGCTGGAGGTGTAGCAGAGAGGGTCTAATCAGAGATGCATCATGAGAAGTATAATCCAGTGTCCATTCTTTCTAATCCAAAATGTTACAGGAGTGGCATACTAAATTGCTGGGTTGCCCCTGTTTCCACTGCTGCTGCTACTACTAATACCTCTGTTCAGACAGACACACTGTGGTCACCTCTAGCTCCATTCTACAACCTCTGACTGACTGCTAAAACTCCAGCAGATGAAACTGTTCAGAAATCAACACACTGCAGAAAGCAGCATGTTGTTGTGATTGTCTAAATGGTATAAAGCTTTAGACTGAGCTGTGTACCTGGTTCTGAAGTGGTGGCGCAGAAGGGCCTGGAGTGACAACCAGTGGCCTGGTAGAGAGAAACATCCACCCTCCTCCTCCAGCTCCACACTGTGAGCAGCTGACTAAGCTGTCTGAAAACACAACACGTCACATAGACTGGTTCAGGAAGCATTGTTCACAGTCATTATAGGATGCACATTCACTGAAACAAACTGGAAAAGTTACTTTAATCCCACAGTCAACAACTCCTTTTCCTCGCAATGTGGGTGATTCAAACTGATCCTAGATCTGCATCACTTTGTGATTTAATGGCATCAACAACAAAAACAGAAGCAGCTGCTGCTGGGCTGGGCTGTTTGCAGGCTGTAGCAGGTATACTGACATACCTCCAAGACATAAACATGCACCAACAACTATGCCCTGTAATCAAACTGTGACTTGTCTAATGCTGCTCTTAGCAGTTCACACACTCTCTAACTGGCCCAACAAGTTACTGAGAACCTCTCAGTATGGCAGTATATGGACTGAAGTGGACATTTGAAGCAGTATTAAAAGTGACTCTTTCCCAGAGGGTGCCAGGCATTTCTTTGGAAATAAAGGGAAAGTCATACTCCACATGTAACTTTGTCAGTGACAGTTTGTTCTTCACTACCTCTTAATGGACTGCTACAACAGTAACAGCTTCTTCCATTTTGTCTCAACATTTGCAGGGCTGTTAACAGGTGTGTAAAGAGTTAAACTGTTGGAGTAGTTGCACAGAGGGACAACTCTCACACACTTACAGTATCAGAAACACACACCACAGAGCATGACTCTTTGGGGGCAGACATTTTGATTGGACCTGTGATTGTATATTGCATACAGAGGTGATAAGAAGAGACAATCATTTACAGTCCTAATTTTGGCTCACAGATGCATCACCTCAGTTTCTGGATCAGAGGTTTTGATTGAGTCTAATTAGAACATTTTAACATGTCTTATGTTAATTTAAAGCTACATTCATTATTTAGTTTTGGCCACTCAAGAGCAGCACCACAAGCTGAAAACACATCTGACACATCAGCACCTTTTAAGGTAATATGTTGAACATGTGATCAAACGGTTTCTTATCTCCACATCAAGCAGACACAGAGCTACATGATGATCCATGTGGAGTGGTGTTTGCCTCCACCTGATAAATATAAGTCCAGTATTCCCTCTCTTTTAGCTCTGTGTTTGGTCTCCACCACCTCCTGAGGAAAATCTTTTGCTCTTTAGCTGCTAAATGCTCCACTCTGTTCACCAGCTGCACTCTGTGTCTGTCTGCTGTTTGCTACTGAGCAGGTAGACAACAGTGGCTTTATCTTAATGTGAAACTTTGAAATATCAAATGGCTGTCCACTGCAAAGAAAGAAGAGGCAGTTTCATCTATGGCAAACCAGTAATGTAGCTGTTGTGACCATGCAGGTGTGTGATTTAAATATATCATAGTTATGTGACCATTTGCCATCACAATTACAGTTAAACAACTGATAACCAAGCCCTGTTGACTTCAGGCCCGTAGCAAACTCTGCTCAACATAAGTGGATGTAGTTAACAGATGGATGGATAAACAATTTAAATAGCATTACCTCCACAAACCTATTCAGCAATCCTAAGTATGTAATATGCAGTCTAATCACTTGCAGTGAAAACATCCTGTAATCCATTCTCATCATTGTTAGAAACAGGTGTGGGTGTGTCATGCCCTGCACTTCATTTTAATGCCCAAACTGGTGGCTGTATATAACAGCACAGTTCAAAAAACAGTATCACACAGCCTTCATTCGACCACACTCAAAGTGAAAACTATTAGCTGGTCACATAACTCCACTCTTATCTAGGACAACTTGAAAGAGAAGTTTTTAAACAGGTCTCAGATTCCTCTAACAGAACACCCTTCTTGATCCAAATCAGTCTGGCTTTAAGAGCAGCCACTCAACTGAAACTGCTCTGTTGTCTGTGATAGGACAGCTAAGGACAACTAGAGCTGCAGCTCAGTTTTTGGTTCTTATTTTGCTGGACCTATCAGCAGCCTTTGACATGGTGAACCACCACATCCTGCTATCTGTTCTGTTCGATATGTGCATCTTGGGCAAAGCACTCTCTTGGTTTGAATCCTATCTCACTGGGTGCTCCTTCAGAGTGTTGTGGGAAAGACAAATTTCCGTATCCCATCCCCTCCCTAAAGTGGTAGCCCAAAGATCAGTACTGTGACCCCTTCTCTTTGCAATATACATCACATCTTTGGGTCCAATTATCTGCTTGAATGGCTTCTCATATCACTGCTATGCAGACGACACCCAACTATACCTGTTCTCTCCAGATGACCCCAAGGTCTCTGCACAAATCTCAGCATATCTCCCATATCTACAAGGATGAAGGACTGCCACCATCAATTAAACCTCTCCTCTTCTGAGTCATCCTGGCCAATCAATCTCTCCATCACAATATCAACATCAAAATCATCTCTTCAACTCTCACCCCAACCAAGGTCGTGAGAAACCTGGGTTTCATGTTTGATGACCAGCTCTCCTCCAACCGTGTTGCTTCTGTCTCCTGGTCATGCTGCTTTGCTCTATACAAAATAAGAAAAGTCAGGCCTTACTTGTCTCAGTACACCACCCAACTTCTCTCCTCCACTACTGTCTTTCTGGTGGGCCTCCTTTCACAGACAGTGAAATCCTGACATGTCACTTTGCTGCTCATTGACCTATATTGGCTACCCATTGCCACCCAAAACAAATTCAAGTCACTAATACTGCCTACAGAGAGACCTCTGGGTCTGGGACCATATACTTGAACTCAGTCATTCAGCTGGTAGGTGGCCATGGTGAAACATGTGCATACAGTATGAAGTAAAATAAGGTCATCAGACGCATTGTCAAGTGCACACTTCTCCACAGCCAACATCAGGGCTTAGTGTGCTCAGCAGTGTGGTCTGCTGTACCTGTGACTACACCCACACGACAGTGTACATCACTCCATCACTCATATTTAATGACCTCTGACCTGTTAGCACAAAAAACCTCAGCTGAGCGAGGCTGTTCTTGAAATATTGGCTCAAATATTTCTTTTATCACAGGCAGAGTTACTCATCACTCAGTCACACATAACTCAGTAACTCAAAGTTGCTAGACAAAACTTAAAGTGTCATCTCCTCCCTATAACTCCCATGAACTGCAATGAAGTCTCTGACTGTGTTCAGCCACAACTGCAGGATGATTCATCTGAATGTAGGGGAGGTCTGACCCCAGGAAGATACAACACTTGCATCCCAAATTCTTAGTCAGTCACCAAACATCAGAGATCAGGCTGACTGAGCCTCAGTATCAGTTTGTTACTAACCTGTGTAGTGAGCTCATCCTCCTGTCTGGTTGCCTCTGTCTGTCAGGGAGTGCTCTGCAAATGACAGTTTGCACACAAAATCACACAACCAGTGTAAAAAGGAACTCTAAGGTACCCTGTGGGACGTGTGGCCACTACTTCAGGTCCCCGTTTCATGTCCAGGATGTACATGCACAGAGCACGTGGTGAGAACCGGTTAGGTGAGAACCTGAATTTAAACAGAAAATGCCACAGGGTGATTCTGATATATACAATGAAAAATGTTAGCATTTGTAATAGTTCAGAAACACTGTTTGAGGGAACATCACTCTCGATTCTTTTATTTAAACTGTGTTTTGTATTTACCGAACAAATTTATGGAGAACAGGGGTCCTTTTTTTGACACACACCCATAAAGACTTATTAAACATTAGAAAAGGAGGAGCTGTAAAATGGTACAAACACCTTGAAATGACTCTGGGGCCACTGAGGCTTAGGAGGTAGAGTGGATCATCCTCTAAGTGTAAGGTCGAGGATTTGATTCTTGGGTTATCCAATCTGCTGGTCAAAGTGTCCTTAGGCAAGATAATGAATGTCAAAATCTACAGAAGCTGTGTGAATGTGAGTGGTAATATAAAGCACTTAGAGTGGTGTTGGCAGAGTTGAGTAGTGTAGACTAAAGAAATGCAGTCCATTATCTGAGGGCAAGACATACCAGTAAATCATATATTCCACTTCCACTGCCAGAGAGGGACTAGAGAGAACATGGAGACTGAAAACTGAGCAGGTTTTATGGGAATGATGGAAACACCATCTTAAAACCTGGCATCCAGTTTTTCGTAATAAATCCATCATAACTCCTAATTATCTGACCTTACATCTAGCACCAGGACAAATGTTATATTAGGTGCAGCTAAACACCACTGAGCTTCTGTTTTCACCAGCTGTTGGGTGGTGTAGTCTTCTGACGATGGATCAGGCTCTTTTGGAAACACAGGCGATTGATAGTATAAGTGCATTTCGTGTTCCAGTAGAGGATGGATTTAGTTCTTCCCCTGACAGAACAGAACATCACCTGCTTTGAATCGTACACCTGATCCTGGTCCTGTTATTACCGTCAATGGGATCAAAGCCCCACAGGCTGAGTTTAGAGCCACATGGTTCTGTCTGAGGATCAGGACATGATCCTGAGGGTCTGACCACACTGAGTCCTCTGCAGCTCTACACAATACACACTACTGGTCCAGAGTTTTGCTGAGTCCCCAACCCTGAATCAGGTTCTGCTCAAGGTTTCTGCCTCTTAAAAGGATGTTTTTCTTCTCCAGTGTCACCTAGTGTTGCTCATGGTGGGATCTGTTAGGTCTCTCTTTGTAAATATAATAATATAAAGAGTACAGTCTAGACCTGTTCTATATGAAAAGTGCCCTGAGATAACTTCTGTTGTGATTTAGTGCAAAATAAAATAAATTGAACTGAAATGAAAAAAAAAATCAGTAACTGTGATAGAAAGCAAGACTTTTTCAGGGATGAAGAAACTGGTTAACTTCCAGCTTCCTGCAGCAGTGGAAGTAAATGAAGCTTTAAAAGTTAATGCAAACAGAATCTGAATCTTTATCACCATTATACAAGTACAATGAATTTTAGTGAGCAGTTTCCCACACGGTGCAATATAAAAAAGATAGTAATAGAAAGTTTAAAAAAAAGGTTTTTTTTTAAATTCACAAATTTTACAATTTATATATACAGCTGTAACCTATAAAATATCATTGATACATATTTGCAGCATAATCAAATGAAATACTGTACAGAAGAGAAGAAGGTGAGCAAGCCAACCAAACTGTGTTAATACTCCTTCTGACTGATTATTAGGACAGTATTGCACTGCAGGAAGTAGCTCTGTATACTGCTGTCAGAGACAATTCAACACACCTGTGGGAAACAATGTTTCATTTTCTCTGTAGAGAGAAAGTCAGTGTTTAGCGGCTGGATGTGTCAGACATTTAGATTACATTTAGGACCCACTGATTCTCCACTTGTTAATTTGTTTCAGAATCACGAAGACAGTAAACTGTAGATGTATATATGACCTTTACAGATGGAGGATCTGACCGGTACAGAGACAGAGACAGTCACAGAGACCTTTCTGTCCTGAACTGATCTATGAGCAGGGTACTGATGATCTGATCTGGGTCCAGTGCCCACCACCACCCTGACCCCGGTCTGCCACAGTCACATACAGCAGGGTCACGTATCGTGCGTCTGTGTCCCCGGAGCCAGAGCCGGTAACAGTTAGAAACCCGGTTCTTACCGTGCTGAGTCCCGGTGTCTTCATCCACTGTCTGCTCCTCTGTGCTGACACTGCTGTAGTTATCGGAGCTGCAAACTCATCAAACACACATAAAATAATAGTGTGTCTTCTAAAACAAATTCACACCATGTTCCGCTTCGTAGGCGGGAAACTCCGGGGCGACTCTTTCAGAATAAAAGAGGGTTCTCTGTAAAGCGGACTGCCAACTTTATTTCAGAGGCGAGAAGATCCGCCTGTAGGTTGTCTGCTATGATTATGTTAGAGATGTGTGTGTATTGTTAGTGTACAGTTAAAGTGTTGCTCATTTTACCACAGATGATGTTCATTGTAAAATATGTAGATACTATGCTCAGAGGAAACCAACATATGTTTATGTATTGCATATATGATTTAACCATCATTATTTAATCTCATGACATTCCGTAATGGATTTTAGATTCATGGCCTTTATTTTGAAAGTTGTGTAGTCAAAACGGAAACGTTATCTCCGGTGTAGTTCTGCCTCAGGATGCCATGACACTACTTTAATATTTTCAGAATAAGGTGGTCAGCTCAGCTCACTAACTGGACTCACTGTCGGCCAGACTGAGGAGAAGCAGATAGGTCCAGTGTTAGTTAATAAACCACTCAGCTCATTCAACACATTCAGACTGAAGCTCTGCTGCGTCCTGAGAAAAAACCCCCACACACATTACTTACTGTACTTGATTTGCTCATTTTATTTTATATTTATTCTTTAATTGATTAATTTCATTTATGCTTCTTTATTTTATTGTATTTTATTAACCTACTTATCTATTTACTGTTTTTTATCTAAACCAATTTTTAGGACTGTTTTAACTAACACTGCTTTATATTTGTTTTGTCTTTTAAAATTTGTTCAGTCTTATTATCGGCTCATGAAAGGTGCTGTTTGATTGACTGAACACAGGGCTGTGCGGAGGTCTTTAGATCCTCCATCATCAGTCCCATCAAGAGCAAATACAGATCTGATTTAGGTTCTTCCTCTTTGGATGAAGTTCACTGAGAAATAAAAACTGTGCATAGCTTTATTTTAGAAATGTTTTTACTGTTACTATAGCACTGCAGTGAAACATGCCACATATCTACATTTATTCATTCATCATTCAAAGCCAGGTACACACTGCTGTAAATGTTGTACATAGCCTTATGCTGCAGTCAGTAACTGTTCACCTCTCATCTGCAATTCTTCCATTAATTAGCCTGTGAATATTCTCATTCATCCAGGTCATAGTTATCTCAAGGAAATTTAAGTCGAAAAGCAACTGGACTTAATGTTGTCTAGGAAGACGTTTCACCTCTCATCCAAGAGGCTTCATCAGTTTGTGTTCGCATCTGACCAGGCTGGGACTGGTCCAACTGATTTTTGGTGTGGAAACCCAGGTATTTAACCTCTGTGGGGGCTTTCACAAGACCGATGATGTCATGGATGAATTGTTGAGTCTCCTGGGAAGGGATGAAAGGGCGGCATTGTAAATTGGAGATAGGTGGTGTCTCAGACCTCCTCCTCTGTTGAGGGATGGTTTCTCTATTTTCACATAGATGGCTTCTTTTACTCCTCTTTCAAACCATCTGTCCTCTCTGTCCAAGATGTGAACCTTGTTGTCCTCAAAGGAGTGGGTTTTCTCCTTTAGATGCAAATAGACAGCCGAGTCCAGACCTGAGCAGTTAGCTCTCCTGTGTTGGGCCATGCGTTTGTGTAGTGGTTGTTTTGTTTCGCCAGTGTAGAGGTCTTCGCATTCCTCGTTGCATTGGACTGCATATACCAGATTACTTTTGTGGGTGTGTGGTGTTCTGTCCTTAGGATGTACCAGTCTCTGTCTGAGTGTGTTGCTGGGTTTGAAATACACAGGGATACTATGTTTGTTGAAAATCCTCCTGAGTTTTTCAGATACCCCGGACACATATGGGATGACTATGTTGTTTTTCTTGTTTTGTTTTTCTTTCACTACCACGTCGTTGGTTCTCTTTCTGGAACCAGCTGTAGTTTTCACAAAGGTCCAGCTGGGGTAACCACAAGTATTGAGCGCATCTCTCAGGTGCTTACGTTCTTCCCCTTGGGCCTGTGAGCTCGTGGGTACGTTATCAGCTCTGTGTTGCAGGGTTCTGATAACCCCAAGCTTGTGTTCCAGAGGGTGGTGTGAGTCGAAAAGGAGATATTGGTCAGTGTGTGTGGGTTTTCTGTATACCCCAATGTGGAGGCTTCTGTCCTTTTCTATATGGACGTCACAATCTAAGAAGGGCAAACTATTGTCCTTGACATCTTCTCTGGTGAACTTTTTTCTAGTATGTATGTAAGATTTTCTTAGTTTTTATATTTTCACATTTTGATATTTTTTTATTTTTTAATAACATGGTGAGCGTGATAACGACATCCAAATCAATCAATCAATCTTTAATGGCAAAATTCAAAGTGAAAAGAACCCAGCCCACGAATCTGAGGTGACTCCTCAGTGGAGAACTGCTGCCATCTTCTGGACCAGGTCTATATTAATGACCTGCTATTTTGTTTCTGTCGTTTGACAAAGGATCTTTGTAAGACTCAGCGAGTCAACATAAACGCATGTGGAGGCCGAACAGAAGCCCTCTGCACTGAGGAGCCTTCCTCAGAGAAAGAGACATCTTGTGAGCAGGGACTGTGGCTGTGTAGAGATGACCCTCTTATTTTGAAAGAGTGCGAGCGGACGCTGTGTCGTGTGTCTGTGTGTGGCTCTCAAGCAGCTTGACAGTGGTACTCGAAGCGACTGTCAGCCTCCATTCCCTCTCTTAGCTTCCTACCAGCAGCATGGCATCCGAAGAGCTGGCTCGCAAACTGCAGTCGCGGCTGGCCGCCACGCAGGAGGCTGAGCCGAGTCCGGAGCCCGAGCTGTGCCCAGTTAGACCCAAACCGCGGGAGCCAGAGGCAGCCTGCGGCGACTCGTCCTCCGAGCTGTCCGCCAAACTGACCCGCAGGCTGGACATCAACGAGGGCAACGCCGCTCCTCGACCGACCCGCGTCTTCAACCCCTACACGGAGTTCAAGGAGTTTTCCCGCAAACAGATAAAGGATATGGAGGCGATGTTCAGACGGTAAGGCCGGGGCCCGCGCCTCCTCTGTCCGACGTGTTTACCTGCGGTGTGGGGGATTGGGGCTGAGTGAAGCTCATGATGAGATTAGGCTGCTGCTGCTGACGCTCTCTGTCAGCTGTTTGTACACGGTGTCCATCAGAGTGAGTCCTGATCAGAGCACCGACCACCCCCTGTGGAACCGAGGCCTCGAGAGAAGAGTGCGGACGGGGGACCACATAGTCCGGACTACACCTCACTGAATCACAGAGTCAGGTCAGCTGTTAGTGACCCACTGTCTCCTTATTTCACTCACTGGTCCTGGTTAATCACTTCAGAGAGACATCTGAGGCTTATTTTAATGATCAGGTAATCTGAAGATGAATCCAAATGATCAGTCAATCAACTATTTGATTAGAAAATGGCGAAAGCTGAACACAGGTTCAGGCGGAGCTCCTGGAACAGGTCAGTGTTGGGCAGTTTTACTCTTTGATTATTGAATGATTGTTTCATTTAATTCACAACATGTCTTACCTTGTTATTGGGGAGGTAGCTGTTTATTCGCCATAGGACAGGAGCTGCTGTCACAGGCTGAAGATATGATGGAGCTGCTGTGGGCTCCCAGTGTTTGTTGGGAGAATCTGACTGAAAACACACAGTTTGTGATGTGTGTTATCATACAATATGTTTTACAATTATTGCTTCTTAACGGTTGAAGCTGCTGTCTGATGATATTAAAGGTGTGTGAGCCACTGACATCTGTCCTCTGTCTGTGGTGGGACAGGGAGCAATCAGCACTCATTCCCAGGTCAGATGACTCTGCGTGATGTTATAACATGTTGAAGTTGTGGATGTTGGCGCAGGCTGAAAGGCTCAGTTTCACCTGGAAACACACCCAACAGCTGCGCATCACTGCAGCAGGGTGAGACAGGACAGACAGCATGTACAGGGAGGTTAATTTATTCTGTAAAGAATGACAGTGTGCAGATTTTAACTGGTTTATCACAGGACTAACACGTACAGAGGCTTTAGTGTCTTTCAGTTCAGAGTTTTGGCTTCATTACTGTGGTTCAGGCACTCTGCTCTCAGCACCCTGGTTCACAGCAGCAGCAGATGTGTTTAGAAAAACAGCTGTATAAATCAGAATCAGAATAAGAATCAGACTTTATTACCAAGTAAATTTGCACATACAAGGAATCTGTCTTGGTATATCGGTGCTAAAGAACAGTGATAGTAAACAAAGACAGATATAGAGAAGTAGAAGTAAGGCTAAGGAGTAGAAAGAGCAAAAAGCAAAAACTATATTTACAAGGAACATAAATATATACACAAGGAACATAAATATACATAATTTAAATGTAAAGTGTAGAGTGCAAATGTTTGAAGGTGGCAGTGATTGTCCAGAGAGATTTACGTTAATGTAACGCATGGGGTGAGAAGGGAGTGTCCTGAAGAGTTTGTGACCAGGGTGGGAGGGATCGGCCATGATCTTTCCTGCCCGCCTCAGGGACCTGGAGGTGTACAGGTCCTGGAGAGAGGGCAGATTACAGCTGATCACCTTCTCAGCAGACTGGATGACACGCTGCAGTCTGCTTGTCCTTGGCAGTAGCAGTAGTGTACCAGATTGTGATGGAGGAGGTGAGGATGGACTCAATGATGGAGGTGTAGAAGTGCACCATCATTGTCCTTGGCAGGTTGAACTTCTTCAGCTGCCGCAGGAAGTACATCCTCTGTTGGGCCTTCTTGATCAGGGAGCTGATGTTTAGCTCCCATTTGAGGTCCTGGGTGACGATGGTCCCCAGGAAGCGGAAGGACTCCACAGTTCTGACTGGGGAGTCACACAGGATGATGGGGAGGAGGGTGAGGCTGTGTTCTTCCTGAAGTGCAACCATCTCCACTGTCTTCACAGCATTAAGCTCAGGTTGTTCTCACTGCACTGCAGTAACCAGCTTCAATCTCCCTCCTGTAGGCAGACTCATCCCACCACAGATGAACCCAGCCAGGGGTGGTGTCGTCCAGCCAAACTTCAGGGTTTGACAGACTGGTGACTGGAGGTGCAGCTGTTGGTGTACGGAAGAAGAGTAAAGCCTCTGTCCTCTACCTGCTCAGCAGCAAACATGAACAGACACAGTCAGAAGGCAACTGGGAACAGAGTGGAGCATTTAGCAGCTAAAGCCAGAGATTTCCACTGAGGGTGGAGGAGACAAACATAGAGCTAAAGAGACCGAATACTGGACACATTCACCTCTGGTAACTGTTTATCCACCACAGGACAGAAGCTGCACCTTGGTCCTGCTGTGTTCACTTCAGATCCATGTGGAATGGTGGGGTGTTACTACTCACATGCATCATTATATTGATCTGCCAACTGCTGGATATTAAGGAGATAAGCAGCTGTTCACCAACATGTTCAACACATAATGAATGATAATATGTCAGCGTTGTTTTACCGGTGGTGCTCTGCTGCCTGTTTCTTTTACAACTAAGCCCTATTCCTTCGTTGTGTTTTGGAGTGTGGACACATGCTGTATATTTTTCATGCTCTTCTCAAGCGCTCACAGATACTGATAATACTAAAAATAAAATTGCATTATTCTTAAATCCGTGTACCAGAGATATCTATGTATCCTCATTTCCTCTTGAGCTCCAGGTGCTGCATGATCCATTACAACCCAGGAGCCAATCACGCCAATGGCTCCATGTTTGGCGAATCGAAGCGGCGGGTCAGCATTGGAAAATAATTTGATGCTTCATACTCCATCTTTGAAAGCCAATCACGTTGCCGTGGTTCATCTTTTGCCAGTGAATCAAATGTCCCAACATTTTGTTGATGGCCAATCAGAAAGCAACCAGCCTTTGACTTTTCATCGGACATGGTCCAAATAAATCTTATATATGCAAATATGATCTTAAGGACTCTACCATTACCTTACATTAGACTTACACTTACAGCTATAAGTTATTGAATTGAACTTGGATGTAGCACCTAAACACAAACTAGAAAATGCATTTCCTGTGGAAAATGGTATTGAATACTGATAGCTGAATGGATCGCTGAAGCAGTAGCAGAATTGGCTGAAGTTATTACGCTGATAAGAAGAAACTGTAAAAGTTGAAAGTCAGTAATTGCCAAAAACAATGCTTAAAATAGCCAATTAGCAGAGAGAAAGGGGTAGATGCAGAAGCAAAACTTGGAAGCTAGAGATTAAAAACAGTAGCTGAAACATTAATTTGAATGTCAAGGTGCAGATAAAGTTGGACATTTAAAAGCGCATAAGAAGAAAGTTGAATAAGCATAAATGTAAAACCTTAATAGTTTAAACCTTTTGACGGTTGAATGGTTCTAGCAGCAGAAAGGTATGCAGGAGTAGTTAATAAGCAATTGGAAGCAGAGGAAAAACAACTAAATGCAGAATCAAAGAAGTCAAAATGTAAAAGTGGAGATGGAAGTGCATTAGATGAAAAGACAGAGATCTAAAACATGTTGTAGAATCAACAAAAAGGCAAATAATACACAGACAAAACTGGACATTCAAATACAAAGAAAACATAGAATACGTGTGTGTGTGTGTGTGTGTGTGTGTGTCTGACTGTGTTTTGTGAATAACACAGAGATCAAAAGTGGCAACTACATTAAGCTGGAGTCACCTGATACAAGAAGATTTACCTTTATACACTTACCCTTTAACTATTAAGAATACCTTGATAGCACATATAGACCTGTGTATCAATATTCTATCAATATTGCATCAAAGTAAACAAGAGTTGCATTTTTAATGTGGAAAATAAGTCAACTATTGAATTTGTGATGCAGCGACAAATGAATCAACAATAATTTAGTTAAGTGCAGATGTTTGGGGACAGTTTGTTGAGTATTGTTAACGGATTTGCTGCTAATCTGTTTAATCAGTGAATACACGAGTTGGATTGTTGTGGACCTTATTGTTTATATACAGAGAATGTGTTGGTGACATTGGGTGATCCTGGGACTGAGAGTTTACTTGCCAGTTGTTATATTGTGTTGGTTGTACTTTCAACCCAGAGGCCAACTACAGTGTTGTGTGTTAGTTTCCATCAGGGTGGCAGGGGCCAACTTGGTGATGGGTGTAGCCGGTGTACATGCTACAAAAGGTGGATAGGTTTTACCTGGGCTCTGTTGCCATGGTAATTTACACCATCTCTAAACTGCTTGAGCAGTTTATGTTAGGTAGTTAACTTCGATTTACCAGTGTTACTTCTACCTAGCTCACGCCCCACAGGTGGAGGGAACAATCGATATTGGCACAGCTTGACGCTGAGAGGCTGACTCCGTGGGGCGGGGTTGTCTAAACACCGTCAGTCCCCCCCCACCACCACCAAAACATTTTTTTAAAAGTATGCAGTGGATGGTAGAGATATATGGACAACCAAGGATGGTGTTTTTTTAAGCTCTGCATTCCATTTCAGTTTCAGTTTTTTTTCAATTTGTAATTTTTTTTCTCACAGTCAACAGCAGGAATTGCTGTCATTAGTGTTGCTATTATCAATTGTATGATCATTTAAATGGGGTGGGGGGGCATTGTTGTTCTGAAAGACAATGTAATGCGACAGGCTGTTGTAATTGTAGACTACAGACCATGTACAGCATTAATGATGGGAAATATTAATGTGTACCGCATGAATGTTCCTATTTCATCAGGTTCAGTTTCGCAGAGGCTGAAATACTGTTAACATGAATTGTAGAATCAGCAAAGGCAAATAATACACAGACAAAGCTGGACATTGAAATACAAAGCCTTAGAATACGTGTGTGTGTGTGTGTGTGTGTGTGTGTGTCTGACTGTGTTTGTAGACAGCACAGAGATCAAAAGTGGCAGCTACATTAAGCTGGAGTCACACAGTACAGAGATTTGCCTTTAACACACTTACCCTTTAACACAATAAGAATACCTTAATCATACATATAGACCTGTGTGCTCAATATTCTATCAATATTGCATCAAAAGTAAACAAGAGTTGCATTTTTAATGTGGAAAATAAGTCAGCTAGTAGATTTGTGATGCAACGACAAATGAATCAACAATAATTTAGTTAAGTGCAGATGTTTAGAGGTTAGTTTGTTGAAGTATTGTTAACAGATTTTGCTGCTATAATCTGTTTAATCCAGTGAATACATTTGAGTTGGATTGTTGCTTGGACCTTATTGTTTATATACAGAATGTGTTGGTGACATTAGGTGATCCTGGGACTGAGAGTTGCCAGTTATTGTGTGTTGGTTGTGCCTTTCAACCAGAGGCCAACTACAGTGTGTGTGTTAGTTTCCATCAGGGTAACTTCAGGGGTAACTTGGTGATGTCAGGTGTAACTTCCCGATTAACCTGTACTACAAAAGGTGGATAGGTTTTACCTGGGCTCTGTTGCCATGGTAATTTACACTGCATCTCTAAACTGCTTCGAGCAGTTTATGTTCGTGGTTAACTCGGTGTTACCAGTGTTACTTCTACCTAAGCTCCGCCCCACAGGTGGAGGAACCAATCGATATTGGCACAACGACTGAGAGAGGCTGACTCCGTAGGACGGGGGTTGTCTAAACACCGTCAGTCCCCCCCACCACCACCAAAAACATTTTTTAAAAAGTATGTAGTGGATGGTAGAGATATGTGGACCAAAGGATGGTGTTTTTTTTAAGCTCTGCATTTCCATTTCCAGTTTCAGTTTTTTCAATTTGTAATTTTTTTTCTCACAGTCAAACAGCAGAATTTAGCATCATTAGTGTTGCATATTATCAATTTGTATGATCATTTAAATGGGGGTGGGGGGCATTATTGTTCTGAAAGACAATGTAATGCGACAGGCTGTTGTAATTGTAGACTACAGACCAAAACATGCAGCATTAATGATGGGAAATATTAATGTGTACCACTTTATAGAATGTTTCTATTTCATCCAGGTTCAGTTTCCACTGAGGCTGAAATACTGTTAACATGAAGTTCATACTGAACATAACAGCATTACATTTATACATATACAGCCTGAGTGTTCCAGGCAGAACATCATTAACATTAACAGCTCATTTTCAGACATGTAACCCACGTGTTGACTGTAATCCAAGTATCTGAAAAATTAACACATATTTTATGTGTCCTTACATCTCATATTACAGATTAAGAATTCAGGGAACATTTGACAAGTCTCCCTGGCTTTGTTGGTGGCCGCAGTTTTACATTGTGTCAGCTAGAGTCTCTTTAAATTACTCGCAAACCGACAGAAATAACGTGCGCTCTTCATCTGAGAGATACGGTGCACGCCCCTTTTACGCACATGCACAAACTCCGATTAAGTTAACACCGACTCAAGTTACCGACATCTTAACCACCGTTGTAGTACCGTTTAACACAGATCGAGGCAGTCAGGGTTTGTCAACCCCGACTTTCCTTGATAACCCCGAGTTTAATCAGAGTAGGTTAAACATTAGCATAGCCAAACTGATTACCTAACTTCTTTGGTTCAGAATAAATCTAGAGCTGTGATCAGAGCAACAAATCCTTATAGGGCTGGCCAATATGCCAAAAGATATGATCAAAATGTTTTTCTCATATTGATCAATATTCATATATCTCATGATATGTAGTTTGAAGAGTATCCTGATAATAACTTAAGCCTAAAGAGACCAGTGGCCTCATTAGACAAACTTTTAGGATATAATGCATTAATAAAACATAAAATAACTTACTGTGAATTTTTTTTATCTGCCTTAACTAAACATTAAGAATTAACTTGTATTTATTTAACTTATTTTAAAAAATGTAAATAAAACAAAAACCTGTGATAACTACAATCATAAATTTCTTTGAAAAGACCTTCTATCTAGAGGTGTAGATTAGACAGTCAGCAGTTTGTGAAAAGTATTTCCTGTCTGGGAGTTCATACATACAGTTCAGTACTTCAATGAGTTTCCTGAACCCATCTTTCTCTACTGTGCTCGGGGGCATCATGTCTTTAACTGAGAAGTAGGAGTAGTTTGTAGTTATATCCATGCTTCATTTCCATCGCTTTTTATAAAAGACAACAGGATCTCTAAGTTATGAATCAAGCAAACATACCAAATATTTGCTGGTTCCACCCTCTGAAATGGGAACTTTTACTGCTTTCATCTCTTTAATATCATTGTAATTGTGGACATGTGATGAGCATTTTACCGACTAAACAATGAATCGATTCATCAAAAAGATAATCAACAGATTAATCAATGATGGAAGTCATCATGTGGTGCTGCCCTAGCACATGATAAGAATCACTGTTGATGTGTAACATGGATCAGATGTTGAATCATTGTAGGCTGCTTTAGACTGTGTCATGATGTAGTAAATGTACCAGACCTTCAGCACAAAGCTTGTTTGATAGAAAATACTGCATCTGTATGGATGGACAATGTCATTGGCTGGAAGACATCGCACACATTTCACTTTTAGGAAATGGAGCAGTCCCAGTTTCTGACATCTGGCTCCTCAATGGCCATCTTCAGATCTGTTTCTGTTTAAAAACTCAAAAATGGGAGCTTATTCTTTGACACACACAGACAACAGACTCACAGCAACATGAGTCATCACGTGGCTAATTTTCTCTTTGTCTGGAGAAAATCCCACACAGGATAATGGAAATATTATGGGAGATGTAAATGTTAAAAGACATGACTCTGCTGGACAGCTGACTGCCTCTTCAGTTTATTGTTTAATCCTGTCACACTGTCCTGGATGAAACCTAGATATTTCTGATGACTATGATGAGCGCTGTCTACACTGGTGCTTCAGCTGAGAGCACAGAGCACATTCAGCACACTGTGTACTTGAGATATATGGGGCCCTCAGGCTTCTTGATTTTTGACCTTTGCCTCATTAGGTTTGGTTTAGTGGTTAGTCAGATGACGTTGACAGCCACTGCATCTCAACACAACCTGGTCTCTCTCCTCCAAATGTCTTTGTCATGGAGATTGTTCTCTCCCGGCACGTCTCACATCTCTTTAGTCTTGCTTTTTTTGCTGCACTGATCCCATTCACACAGTCCACATTCCCATGGGGCATCCACCGCCCACTGACCCACTTTTCCTCCTCAGAAAGCTTTTGTCTTAAAGGCACATTTCATACTGCCATGATTCTGTTAACATGATAGAATTATTATTTATAGAGCAAGTTTGGAATATTTTCAGCTTTGTCCATCCTTTATCTTTCTGAGCACCCTGCTGTATGAATCTGCAATGTGCTACTTTTACATACATGATGACAAAACAATACCAAAGACAAGTAGTCATGTGACCTTAAGCCTGGCACACACTAAAAGATTTTGAAAATCGTAATCAGTGTAGAAAATGTGAAAGACCACACACAGGATGATAAATAATGACAGATTAAGTAGTCAGTTGTTATGGTTTGTTATGTGTAACGAGAAGACCCACACAGCACACCACACACTAACAGACATCCTGACATCATGAAGATAATTTCACTTCTTTCTTTTTGTTGATTTTTTTTCTCTTTTGCCATGCTGATGAGTGTTGAAAATCTGAACACAGCTGATGAAAAACAAATCTCCAGGTACATCATGGCATCTTTAAAGAGAGACTTTGCATTTGTAATTTAGAGATGCTCTGCAGTCCCCTTTCTCTGATATCACTTCTAGAAACAACAACTGTGCACTCACCTTATTTGCTGCTGACAATCCCTCCTGTGTCACTGGTCTCTAAACTTTTCTACTCTAAGTCATGTAATGAATTAACCTCATTCTTTACTTACAACATTCAGGAAATAAGACAAGCTGTCATTTCCTCAGCTTGTCTGACAGCAGGGATGATATTACATTCACTTAAAACCAATTCAGTCATTATGATACAATTTGAACCTATCAACTATGAACTGTATGTTTGTCCTTTATATTGTCTTATGTTTCTTTTCTTAATGCTTAATGCCTTATGTCCAGACTTGTAGGACTCCTTGTTTCTCTTGTCTCTAAAGATAGTTCTTTATGACTCTGACTGAATGTCTGGACTTGTTGTCCTGCTGCAGACTGAATGTTGAACCAATTAGACGCTTCCGGATGGGGCTGATGATAGAGAAGAATCTAAACATCTAAAGGTCTTAAAACCTTTGCACAGCACTGTACACTGATCAGCCATAACGTTATGACCACTGGCAGGTGAATTGAACAACATTGAGCTTCTTAGAACGGCAGCAACTGAACACTTTGTCCTTGAAGTTGTCTTAAGGCAACTGGATTTCTTTTAGGTTTCTTGAAGACGTTCACCTCTAATCCGAAAGACTTCTTCAGTTTTAGAGACTGATTGGGGAGTTCCAGGTATTTAACCTCCTGGAGGTGGTCCTGAGAGTCGTTGACCTTATGTGAGTTGTTAGGATCACATGGGTCGAGGTGTGAATGTTTAAAGATGGACGTTCCAGATGGACATAGATGGCTTCCTTCACTCCTCTCTCAAACCATCTGTCCTCTCTATCCAAAATGTGGACGTTATTGTCCTCAAAGGAGTGTCGCTTTTAGATGTAGATGAACAGCTGAGTCTCGGGATTATGCACGTGGGGAGTGAAGGCTGGCTTGTGTTGTCTAATCCAGTAGAAGAGCTATTGCTCAAGTTGCTGAAAACCTTAATGCTGGCTGTGATAGAAAGCTGTCAGAGAATACAGTGCATTGCAGTTTGTTGCATATGTGGCTGCATAACAACAGACTGGTCAGGGTGCTCATGCTGACCCATGTCCACCACCAAAAGCACCTGCAATGGACACAACAGCATCAGAACTGGACCACGGAGCGATGGAAGAAGGTGGTCTGGCCTGATGAATCGCCTTTTACATTATGTTGATGGCTGGTTGTGTGCCCAGTCCATGGGGGCCCCACCTCACAACTTCCAGGACTTAAAGGATCTGCTACTGACAGCTTGGTCCCCTTACCACAGGACATCTTCAGAGACTCAGTGGAGTCCATGTCTCAATGGGTCCGGGCTGTTTTAGCAGAAAGAGGGGGACCTATCAATATTAGGTTGGTAGTCTTTAATGTTATGGCTGATCAGTGTGTATACATACAAATTTAACTGGGCCGCTGGCAAGCTGACTAACAGGGTAACACACATTAACATGCCATGTCTGTTTTTCAACAACTTTATCTGTTGGTAGTGTAGAGAGTTTGACCATTTTAGATGGAGAGGGGTGTCAGTCAGAGTCAGATCTGACTAATTATTTCACATTGGCTAATTCATACATAACAATAAAGCAAATGGCAAATAGCACGATGGAAGTCAGACGCCTGGTCACTGCAGTAAACAGTGATACAAAATCAGCAACAGGACAGGGGTTGATGAATGTCTAAAATAAAACTACGTCAGAGTCCTGTAGCTGCTGTAACTGTGCTGATGAGCAGTGAGTGCCCACAGTTGTGGGTGCTGTGCTCATGGTCAGATGGCAGCAGGGGAACACCCTGCTTCAGCGTGCCTCTAGCATTCTTGTGCTCCCAACTCGCCTTTGTGATTCCAGGACTGGAATGCTGTGCCAGCAGAGGATGCCCTCCATCCCCCATCCCTTTTTTTTTTTGGTTGGAATTGGTCCATAATGCAAATTAATGGGGACTTGTGATCACAAACTACAACGGTGCTTGAAAGTTTGTGAGCCCTTTAGAATTATCTGTACTTCTGCATAAATATGAGCTAAAACATCATCGGATATTCACACAAGTCCTAAAAGTAGATAAAGAGAACCCGATTAAACAAATGAGACAATATTATATTTGATCATTTATTTGTTGAGGAAAATGATTCAATATTACATGACAAAAGTATGTGAACCTCTAGGATTAGCAGCTAATTTGAAGGTGCATATAGAGTCAGGTCTTCTCAATTAACTGGATGACAATCATGTGTGACTGCTTGCCCTGTTTTATTTAAAGAACAGGGATCTATCAAAGTCTGATCTTCCCAACACATTTTATGGAGGTGTATCATAGTACGAAAAAAGGAGATTTCTGAGGACCACAGATAAAGACTTCAGGCTGGAAAAGGTTACAAAACTATCTCTAAAGAGTTTGGACTCCACCACAACATATTATGTACAAATAGAAGAAATTCAAGACCACTGTTACCCTCCCCAGGAGTGGTCGATCACTCCAAGAGCAATATGTGTAATAGTGAGCGAGGTCACAAAGGAACCGGGGGTAACTTCTAAGCAACTAAAGGCCTCTCTCACATTGGCTAATGTAAATGTTCATGAATCCCACATCAGGAGAAGACTGAATAACAGTGGTGCGTAAGGCAGGATTGCAAGGAGAAGGCCACTGCTCTCCAAAAAGAACATTGCTGTCTGTCCGCAGTTTGCTAAAGTTCACGTGGACAAGCCAGAAGGATACTGGAAAAATGTTTTGTGAATGGATGAAACCAAAATATAACTTTTTGGTTTAAATGAGAAGTGTGGAAAATACTGCATTCCGGCAAAAGAACCTTGTCCCATCTGTGAAACGTGGTGGTGGTAGTTGCTGCGTCTAGGGCCAGGACGGCTTGCCATCATTGATGGAACAATTAATTCTGCTTTATACCAGCAAATTCTAAAGGAAAATATCAGGACATCTGTCTGTGAACTGAATCTCAAGAGAACGTGGAACATGCAGCAAGACAACGACCCTAAGCACACAAGTCGTTCTACCAAGGAATGGTTAAAAAAGAATAAAGTTAATGTTTTAGAATGGCCAAGTCAAAGTCCTGACCTGAATCCAATTGAAATGTTGTGGAAGGTCCTGAAGCAAGCAGTTCATGTGAGGAATGCCACCAGCACCCCAGAGTTGAAACTGTTTGTCGGAATGGGCTAAAATTCCTCCATGCTGACGTGCAGAACTGATATACACTGTTTACAGTTAAATGTTTAGTTGCAGTTATTGCTGCACAAGGGGGTCATACCAGATACTGAAAGCAAAGTTTCACATACTTTTGCCACTCACAGATAAGTAACATTGTCTGCATTGTCGTGGGCGGCTGTGGCTCAGGAGGTAGAGGTTGGCGGTTCGATCCCCTGCTCCTCCAGTCTGCATGCCGAAGTATCCTTGGGCGAGATACTGAACCCCAGACATTGCCCCCGATGAATGAATGTATGTATGAATGTGTGTGCATGTGTTAGAGGGCACTTTGTGTATATAAAAAGAACAAGTGCTGTATGAATGTGTGTGCGAATGGGTGAATGTGATCTGTAGTGTGAAGCGCTTTGAGTGGTCAAAATGACTAGAAAAGCCCTATATAAGTGCAGTCCATTTAACATTGGATCATCCTCCTCAATAAATGAGTGATCAAATATAATATTTTTCTTTCATTTGTTTTTTTATATACTTGTAGAACTTCTATTAAAGTCTGATTTTTTTAAAATCTTCATATCATATTTATGCAGAAATATAGAAAATTCTAAGAGGTTCATAAACTTTCAAGCACCACTGTAAATGCAGCTGGTTAATTCTACAAGGAATCATGGGTATGTAGGAGGCTGATAATCAGCTGTTGGTGCAGTTCTCACACTGCTGATACAAACTGCAGTTGTCAGATACACACTAATTAGATGAACATTGCTCTGTGTGTGTGTGTGTGTGTGTGTGTGTGTGTGTGTGAGCGAGCGAGCGAGCGTGAGGGCTGTGATGCTGCCTTATGTTTCTCTGTGATGTCATGTTCACACAGTGATGAGTCCTGTGTAAAAATATGTGACTGCAGACTGTTGACTGGGGTTCACATCCCATTGTATTCTTCAATATTTAACAAAGATCATGACCATTCCTCTCCTCTCAGTTTAGTGTTGCAGTGTGTCTTCAGTGTCCATCAACAGAGTCAGTCAGCTGCTTCCATAAAGTACCTGAGGTAATGATTTACGCTCAGCAGTGCAAAACAAGGTTTTTATGTGTCAGGTCCACAGGATGTAGATGGGTTTGCAGTAACCCTGTTCTCCTCCAGTCAATGTCAGGTAGAACACAACTGTTCCTCTTGCAGACATCTTTTCCTTTTACTGGACACATCCTCATCAGTTTGTTGTTGCACTTTGGATCAGTTAGATCTAATCCACTGATCATGAAGTGTAGAGTGATGTAGGCTGTCAGGGATCACTGGGAAGCTCAACACACATTTAAAAAAAATCAACAGTCTTACAAAGACAGTGTACAGTCTGAGAATGCTGCGTTTCCAAGGGCAAAAGACATTTAATTCAAATAAAACAGATTAAAATGGATAGTATCAACATTTTTGCACTTTACAAAAAGCTTGTGTTCGGGTCCTGATTTGCTGGTGTGCTTGTGTTGTGCCCCTAAACGAAGGGGAAAAGTAGCGGGAGAAGAATGAAGATGGCAACACAGCTCTCACCTTCACTCGTATGTATTGAGTAACATTTTAAACTTTTAAATCTTTTTAAAACTTTAAAAAAATAACTTATTCAATCTAACTTGTTTATCACATGGCATTGTACATATGAGTACATTTTTATGCTGTTTAACTCGTCCCTACGGCATGAATTACACTCTTAAAAGCGATAAAACAGACTTCAGCACAGCGGTAGGTGAACACAACAGTGACTAAATCAAATACAGACATTAATAAAGTACACAGCTGAACGCGAGGGAAAAGCTACCGAGTCTCCGGTAGCTTAAACATCATCTGAGTTAGCTAATAACCCTCAAAACATAAATACAGAATAAATCTTTCTTGTACATGAAGACACGGTTAAACGTGTTAAACTGTAACTAACAGATTGTGTGTTCACATGTTAGCAATATTTTATAGATGCTAATTACCTTAAATGAAGGGGAAAAGTAGCAGGAGAAGAATGAAGATGGCAACACAGCTGTCACCTTCACTCGTCTGTATTGAGTGAGGCGAGGAGCGTGATACCCCCCCCGAGCCCTAAGGCATTACTAATTGATCAGCAAAAACTTAACTCTTACAAATATGGATCTGCATCATCTTCTGTCACACAATTATTCTTGTCTGCCACACATGATGAACCAAGAGATTCAGGGTGATCACCAATCCAGTCAGGACTCCACTCAGTCACTCTGTGTTCACGTCTCTGTTAACATTATCCATACACTACTGTTGTTTCTGACGGCTGTCCAGAGGACGAGGTGCTTGCCAGCTCAGCTTCATAAACCTAAGGCTGAGCTGATGTTGTTGACTTGGTTGGGACATGAATGTTAGCAGTGTCCTCCTCATCCCATGAGTAGATGGGCTCTCAGCTTTGATTGGATAATAGCTGGGTGAAATCAACAGCTAATTAATGTAAATGCTGAGAGATGAAAAAGTCATGTGGTTTAGTTTGATTTCACTCTATATATGTTGTCATATTGCAGAATAAGTTATGGCCTTGTTGGAATGAATAAGTGCAATAAAACCATGTATAGTCATAGCTTTGTCCTTGAGCTGTGATCTGATAGGCTGGCTTTAATTGGAAAGGTGGGCTCTCATACTGTATATATTTGAGTGGGGTGGGAGAAAATGGACAAGTATTTTGAAGAGCAGCACCAGAATGATTTCCCCCCTTTTTCCCTGTGTTATATCTATTTGATTTGTGCATTGTCATTGGAGACAACAAATAAAAGTCTGCCTATTTTTCATACATCACCTTACCACATGGTAACAGCCAAGGTATGTATCCTTTGTCTCATAAAGGCAGTTTCTCTGGAGACTCTGAATTCTGGCAGGGTTCCAGTTTGTGATGATGTGGTATCAGGCTGATTGTTAACACAGAGGCAGTGGTCCTCATGGCTCTCTGAAGGACTGGAACCACACAGTGGCTTTGGTTTCTGGACTGAACAGATTAGTCTCACTCAGGTGTTAGCAGCCTGATACTTCAGTATGTATTATACACACACTCACACACACAGCTGCTGAAAGCTTCTATAAATACTCTTCCTATCAGACATAAGCCTCTGTGGGCTCTGCCATTGGTGATAACAGCTGTCAGATTGGCTGCTGGAGTCTCTCACAGTCACATGCAGTCCTGACTGAGATCCTACCTCGTAGATGTGCTGTGAGTCCCGATGCTGGGCAGAGACAGAGGGAGAAATCCATGGTAGCAGTCTCACTGGTGTTCAGAGTGTGCGGAAGTGGGAGCAGCAAAGAATACATTTTTCAGACAACAAAATCTGATTGTGTATTAAACTTTGAGAACAAAAATAAATAAATAACAGTTTCTCCTTGTTTTCTTTTTGTCTCTACATTTATCACGCTTTGGTGTCAATGGAAAGGTTTGGTTCAGTTTGAAATGATTTCCCCTCCAGCCTCAGTCTGTGTTTCCTACAGTAGATTAGCATCTATCTGTGGCTGCTCTCTGTTGACTTGTACTATCACTTGTGTGTTCTGTCTCCAACCTGAGTCTTGTTTACTTACTCTTTGGACAGGTGCATCCTGATCTTCATCTTTGACCTGAGGCTGTGTGGGTTTTGTGGTTTCTAGGTATGATACTGGGAAAGACGGCTTCATCGACCTGATGGAGTTGAAGCTGATGATGGAGAAGCTGGGAGCTCCACAGACCCACCTGGGCCTCAAGAACATGATCAAAGAGGTGGATGAAGACTTTGATGGCAAACTGAGCTTCAGAGAGGTGAGATTTCACTGCTGTGTGCTGCTACTGTGTCCTTTACATGTGGAGGGAGTTAGATTTGAAATACTGACATACTTGCTCATACAAAGACTGGAGACTGTTTGTGGGCTCACAGGGGATGAAGGGTGATGTTTCAGGCTGGTGAAGGGTGAACTGAAGTGACATTTACAGTTTGTGACATAAACACATGAAGGAAATCAGTGACTGTATGTGAACCATTTTCCTGCAGTTCCTGCTGATCTTCCGCAGAGCAGCAGCTGGAGAGCTGCAGGAGGAGAGTGGTCTGATGGCTCTGGCCAGACTGTCAGAGATCAACGTGTCCACTGAGGGAGTGATGGGGGCCAAAGACTTCTTTGAGGCCAAGGTATGATGACAGTCTGTACTGTGGATTTTCTTGTACTCACTCTGACATTTTCACTCACCACATCATTTCTACAGACACAGGGACAAACCAGCAGTAGCAGACACTGTATATTTATTTTATATAACTTAGGTACAGGCACAGGACACTTATATAATACAAAATCATTTATTTTACATTTTAGGTGTATGAATTTGTACTGAGCATTTGTGAGACAAAGTCCCCCAGTCTGCAAATGAACAACCCTTGATGTTACTGAGTCTACAATGGAAAGCCTTTATAATGAGCTGGTTTCTCCCATTTAACTGAACATAAAATGTGGCCTGATCTTCATCTAAGTCACAGCTACAGAGCCACACCCTGACATTATCCTGTAACATATACTGAGAATCAATTTTCCCCTCAATCTGTCAGACCCAGAGCTGGAGCCAGATCATGATGGTCCCTCCACCTGCTCCACCTCTGGGTTGATGTTTCATGTTGAGTATGCAGATCACACACACCAGATGTAGAGGCTGCATGTTCTTCCAGTCCAAAACATTTTCCCAGTGGTGTTCTAGAGTCTTGATGATGCTTCAGTTAAGCTCTGGAGTAACATGTTTTGGAGGCAACAGCAACTTCACCTCTGTGGGCTAGGCAGCTCCAGTGATTCAGCCATTAGCCTTAAACAGCTGTGTCTTCATGTTGTCTGTCTGCTCCCTCCCATTCTTGTGCACACATTTTGAATGATTTATCAAGTTAAACCAAAATCATGATTTGAACTAAGAAACTGCAAACTGCAAAGGCTAGCAATTAATATTATTATTTTTACAACAGAGTCGATGGATGAGCCTTTACACTTTTTGCTGCCTCACAGTTTACACACAGAGCACTGCAGGAGCAACAGAGCAACAGGTTGTAAGCTTTACAACAGATCTTATCTTGCCGTACCAAACAACAAAACAAACTGTTACTGTACTTGATGATGAAAATGAAGTAGAGCGACAGCGCGAGCCTTGGCAGTGTGAGTTAGACTGATTTTCTCTGCTCCGGTGTTGGGTGAATTCTACCTGCTGAGAGCTGCATGCTAGTAGGGAGACAGGACACAGCTAAAGCGTAAACAATCGGTGTTATGACTAGTTAAAAGCGGCAGACAGCGTCAACGGGCGGGCAAAGGAGAGATAACTAGAGCTGCTGACCAGGAAGCTCAACAATGTAATGCAGTCTTTCAGCCATACATTTTGTGGTGGCAGTTCACCAGGAAAGGTTTTACCTGCCATCTATTCATCTGGTCTCCTGTCCATTCCCACCTCTATTGTATCCACCCATTTTGAAAAGAAATCACCACGGGCATCAGTATGACCGATGTAAAGTTACTGCAAAGAGGCAAGTGAACATAGTACTACTGTTTGTTTTCTGAAATTGTTCTATGGTTCTGTATATCATCTATACAATTTTTGTCTGAATAAATACATTTTGGATTTGTATATTTTCATTCTCATTCTTGGAATAGCACAGAAACAATACGCTTCCCTATATGATATATTTAACTGGAAATTGCTGATCCCAACAACCAGTGATTTATGAGAAAATCTTGAAAATTATCGGGGTGCCCAAACTTTTTCATACCACTGTATTTTTCCACTTACACCAGGCATTAACATGAGTTTTTCCTTATCCAAGATAATGTATCCAGATACAGCTCTAAGCTACTAGTTTGTTGTGATGGGGAGAAAAAAGTCTGCATTCTGGGACAAAGGAACACTGTTGTCCTCTGCACATTTTATTTACTTTATACACATGATGCACACAAAAACTATCTTTCAGATGAAAAAGTTTTGATATAAATATTTGAATGCACAAATTACTGTATTGTTCTTGAGAGCACATTATTCATTTACAGTATATATTAGATGCATGTATGTGAAGGCCTAGGCTAATCATATCAACTAAAGCTAATTGGAGTCAGGAGTCAGCAAACTTGGGCCCTGTTCCTCAAATGTGGCTTAACTAATTCATGCTAACTTGCTGTAATCCTGATAATTCTCATCTAGCTAATTTGGTTCTTTGGTTCAGTACAGAATAACTTCAAACTAAGAAACTACACCTTTTGGAGTGGCCCAATCTGAGCCCAGACCAAAACCCAATAGAGATGCTGTGGAATGACCTCAAGAGAGCCATTCACACCAGCCATCCTCAGAATATGGCTGAGCTAAACAATTTGAACTGAACATTGTGCAGGTCTGATCTGCAGCTACCAATTGGTTCATTTACCTTTTCCTCCACTGTACACTCTCTGCACTGTGAATGCTTAATGGGTGTGTTCAGTAAAGAAAAACAATATTAATTAATCGGTTGTGTGTTATTGGCTTAAACACATTGTGTTTGTCTATACTTGTGACTTAGATTTGACTCAGATCACTTTTTATGACCACTTAATGCAGAAAACCAAAGGGTAGTTACTTTTTCTTGCCAATGTATTTGGATACCAATTACTGAGAAATTGTATTTAGTAATGCCTTAATGTGCACTTTCAATCTTAAACATTTAAGTTTTTTTCGAATAAATATATGAAAGCAATCTGTTATCAACCAATGCTGTTATTAACATTCTTGTGGTTGTCCTTTCCTAAAATTCTCATGTGTTCACCTTTACTTCTTTTCCACTGGTATGACACAAAGAATGACAAATCCAAAACCCAGATTTGTCCTCCACACTGGGGTCAGTTAGTGCTCTGGCCAAAGAAAACTGCTACAACCTCCATTCTGTTTAGTACATGAAAAATCACTGAGAAAATGGCAAACACGAGTATACTGTGTCAGTTTACTAATGTCACATTATGTCCCCAATTAAAACAGATATATCTTGCAGCAATTTGTAGTTACAACCATGCACAGTTTCCCATTTTGAATGGGCAAACAAATCCAGTCCAAAGCACAAACAGTAAGTGAAACATGTCCTCTTCATATTACCTTCCATCAACACGTTAGAAATACAAAACGCTGTTTTTGTCATAATACAGTCCTGTTGGCATCTATAATCCAATATTAATGAGCACCCTTCTGCACCATCTGTGTGAAGCGGTTGGTTATGGTCAGGGTGGTGTCAATGAATCGCTCAACACAGCTCACTAGGCATGTCTCTGTCCGGTAGTCCAGCTTCGAGCCCGGACTGTCCACACATTTGTCCCAGCAGATATCAGTGAAATTGTGCACCTGGAATAAATATAAAAAGATTATTATTTGGATAATTCAGAGATTAATAAATCAAATTAAAGCATTTATGAATAAATTGGAGGAACAAACAATAAATAAGAATAGATTATGGTCTGATTAATTGCCATTTGCCTTATAGTGATTACTGACTGGACCTGAAAATGGATTTTGGAGGCCAATACCAATATTGGCATTTGGGAGTTTTTAAAAAACAAGACCCCATGAGTATAAACAAGCCAATATTTGTGGTGCAGTGATTAGCGCCTCGCAGCAAGAAGGTTCCAGGTTCAAGCCTGTTTGAGCCCGGGGCTTTTCTGTGTGGAGTTTGCATGTTCTCCCTGTGCCTGTGCGGGTTCTCTCCGGGTTCTCCGACTTCCTCCCACAGTCCAAAGACATGCAGGTTAATTGGTGAAATTGCCTGTAGGTGTGAATGTGAGTGTGATTGGTTGTTTGTCTATAAGTGGTGGCCCTGCGATGGACTGGCGATCCGTACAGGGTATACCCCACCTCTCGCCCAATGTCAGCCCCCCCGTGACCCTTAACTCTGTTTAAAGATGGACGTTCCAGATGGACATAGATGGCCTATTTTTCTCCTCTCTCAAACCGTCTGTCCTCTCTATCCAAAATGTGGACATTATTGTCCTCAAAGAAGTGCCCCCTCTCCTTTAGATGTAAATGAACAGCCGAGTCTGGTCCTGATGAGCTGGCTCTCCTGTGTTGTGCCAAGCACTTGTGGAGTGGTTGTATGGTTTCACATATGTACAGGTCCAAGCACTTCTCACTGCATTGCACCATGTACACAAGGTTACTCAACTTGCGCTTGCGTGGATTTTTGGATGTGGTGAGGAGTGTTACCCACCAGCGGTGCTAAAATGGTGGCAAGGTGTTTGGCAGTGTTGTAGGTGGCAGAGTTGATACTGCTCACAATGGGTCTGAGTGGGGCTCCCTCTTTCTGTATCTTTGGGAGTCCATATATGCAGGGAGTAGCATCACCAGGGTACAGAGGGTATTTATCCTGATATGTACTTTCACACTTTCACACTAAGGGTACTTTCACACCAACCCTGTTCGGTTCAGATCAAACAACCTCTGGTGTGTTCGATTTTTGAGCTGGTGCAAAAGCCTTTTTGACACGGAAGCTGACTAGGTAGACTGGTGCAGTACGTTTCCAGTATGAAAACAAAGCAGACCAACCACAGGATAGATAGATATTAAATTTTTTATTGTGGTTATAGGTCCTACTGCATTTTTAAAGTACCTCATAAAAAACTGAATGACAGTAACTTTCCCCTTGTAATATTATGATACTAGACATCTCTTTTTTGTCCTGTTTCTACCTGTTGTCATCATGACATTTGAGGCAGAGTTGCATCTCACCTAATAATGCAAATGCAAACTCTCTTCGTAGTACAGGCCTCAGGTCTCAGAACTTATAGGCAACAATGCGTCTTGGTGCTAACTAAACGAGTTGAACTGCAGGTGTGCAAGCGCCCCTAAATTACTGTACACAAATCTTTGAGATTTCTGTGCTGCAATTTTATCAGCTGATATGATATATATCCTTCGCCCTATGAAAACAAACAAATAAACAAAAAGAGCACGCCGTTTTATATTTGTTTTATATATTTGCGTTCTTAACCTGTGAAGTTGTCAGCGTTACCGTTTTTGCATTGACGTTTGTAATGATTGATATTAGCCCACTGGTCTACAATTGTGCGTCCTGCTCAACCACTGCAAGCCGCGGCAATAACTTGTTTATGTGTTCTTTGTAAAAACATGATGCGAAGATGCTGGGCGCCCTTTTCCGTGTTTATCATGCGATGGTACGTTCTTTGGAACTATAAGGATCCCACTCAGGTTTTTGAGTCAATCGCTTGTATTACTGCATCCCTCAGAGTTGTATGACATTCTACGCCGTATTTTAGTTAAGAGAGGCAGACCTTGAGTTTGGTTTAAATTTCAGTCTCACCACAGGAGAGGAGCTCATAAGAGGTCTGACAGAACACCGAAACATGGCCTCCTCACTGTCACACACACGGGTGCTGTAGGAGTAGGGAACATGTTAGTGCCTTAGCATACAAACCTGGGCCTGGAACTGCGCTTTCTGCTGCTCTATAGCGATCATACGCTGAAGCTCCGTCGCGTCTACCTTCTCTGAAGCACTGAAATGATCAAAATTGTCCATTGTGTTATGCAGTTACAGAACAACTCTGTATTCTTGATGACAACGTGGTGGGCGACGTGACCTTCGCTTTCACCGCGATCGAGCGCTGCAGCTTGAGAAATGCCACTGATCTACAAACCACATGGTGCGCTACCAAAGAGCTACAGCAAGACGGACAGTTTACGACAGCTCCCATACTCAGTACACAAAGTCAGAGAAATGAACACTCCGTCTCGATTTAATAAAATATTATTAGATAAAATATTCAGCATGTACTCAGTGTCCAGTCATTATGTTTTTCTGTATGAGAAGTTACGCTATTAAATGCCATAGGTGATCTGTGTTCTCTATTCAGTTTAAATTCCATTTTGCATGAATTGTCATGTAAAAAAGTGTATCAGTTTGCAGCTGACCAGACGGGCCTGTCTCTCCCAAACTACACAAAATAATTCTGAATATTCGTCAACCGGTAAAGTACAGGAATACAAATACGTATCATTACTGATCTGTCAGATATTTGGACTGTCAGGTTTAATCCTTTAAAACCCACATAGACAGAAACTTGGACAGCTAAACATTTCTGCCAATTCTGACCTTATTCCTTCAGTCAGTGTTAAGTGTTATACATCACATGGTTCATGGGAAGCTCCCCTTTTTCTAGTACAATGTAAAGTCACCATCATGCATTTCCTTTGAAAAAGCATATAATATTTGACATTTATTAAAACACCGAGTGGAAAAAAACTTGTTTCGTTGAGTAGCTCCAGCATCAAACAGGATTTTTTGTCTTTTAGGTGTTTTGGGGCTCCGTGTGAAGTTTGGTACAAATGCCCTTTCGTGAGTTACAGCTCATTTATTAGTTTCCTATTATTCCTGTGACAACTGCGCGGTCCTGACAAGCAAAGGACTGACTGC
Organism: Lates japonicus; assembly: GCA_033238685.1. NCBI lineage: Eukaryota > Metazoa > Chordata > Actinopteri > Centropomidae > Lates > Lates japonicus. The sequence goes on along the minus strand of BRZM01000015.1, from coordinate 7,780,502 downwards.
TCGAAAATTCCCACTCTGGTGAGCCCGCACGCCTCTGTTGACCTACCTAAGCTGTAAGCACCGTAAATCGGCCTTGTTTGTCGTAACTATGCAGTGACTGGAGGGCGTCCATTCTCGAACTAGCTCTGACTTTTGTAAATCGATGTCTTAAATGTGACGCAAGAAGTGACGCTTACAAAGATATTCCATGTTTAGTAGGAGATTATTCAAAGAGGGAAAATAGAGGCGCCTTAAAAAAAACTTGGACGAACATAACTTTTCTCTCCTGAATCATTGTCCCAGTTCGACTTTATTTAGGGCTGCGAAAACATGTTATCACCTGTAATATTTGATTATGATCATTATTTTCTTTTCATTTATCATCGTAGTCCCCCTGATGTATTTATAATACAAACTGTATATGCAAAATATGTTGTTGCTTGCTTGCTATATATTTGCTGAATCTGTTTAAGTTTTATTTATTTTTAGTATGTTCAGCTCATGTCAGACTATTAAAATACAGTGACTCTCTCATGGCTCCTAAATCTAATCAAAAACCTTCCACAATGATGAATGATAGTTTTTGGTTTCAGATACCAATAAAGAAGAAATTTGGTTTAACAACAAATATGGTAATATTGTAAGACAACATATTGATAAAACCTAATGCAACCCAAAATGACACACAAATTGTAGAAATATATTGATGAAAAGTTTGAGGGAGTAAAACAAATGCGTTTAATGTGAAGCAATTTATTGCATTCATTCATTCATTCATTCATTCATCTATTTCACTTGTGTCTTGGGAGTTTTGTGCGACTGATTGATGTCCAACCCTAACTGATTCTATTTGAGATACTTTGTTGAAGTTCTCACTAGAGAACTTGTTTTTTCCATTCATTTGACGACTTGTGCATACGGTAAATTGTAATACTGTGATGTGAAACTGTTCGCTGTTCTTCTCAAACATTCAATATCTTTGTGCCACTGACGACAGAACAACTACATCCGGGTAACTGTGGTGACCTTGGTTGGACGATTAACATGGCGGCTATCGTTAGGTTGAGTTCTGCATGTCGCAGAGGCTTTAAACGTAAGTACTTCTGTCTGTTGTCAGTGTTTTAGTGTATTTGAATATATGTACCTACGTTAATGTGGTAGGTTGATAGCAGTGCGTTTTGACAAAGGGGACTTTGATTATTAGCTGTGTGGGAACAAATCACGTCTGGCAGGGACTACTTTCAACTTCAGTTAAGTAGCCTTTTGTTAATTTATTATGGTGACCATCACTACATTGCCGTTAGGTACTTGCTGGTAAAGCCAGTCTTCTCAGACTCATTAATAGTAATGCAGGGGGTGGGGATGGGTGTTGCTGATTGCTGCCACCATGCCATCAGATTGTCAGACTGTGTCATTATAGCGCACATTGGGGGCGCGTAACTTTGCGCCTGTAATGATTTGAGAATGACAAGTTAACTTAAATATATGTTATGAAATATGTCTTTTTTTTCAATTCAATTTTATTTGTATAGCGCCATATCACAACAAAAGTCATCTCAAGGCACTTTTCATATAGAGCAGGTCTAGACCATACTCTTTAAAATAGGTATTTACAGAGAGAGACCCAACAAATCCCACCATGAGCAAGCACTAGGCGACAGTGGCAAGGAAAAACTTTATGTTTGTATTTGACTTCAGCAGTTTATAAACTGTGTAGAAACCGGTTTCGTTGATTCACCTTGTTTTTTTGTTTGTATTCTGGGGTGGGTTTTTTAAATTTTATTTTTGGCCTAAGTTTTGCCATCCAGCTGAAATGAAGTTATCACATATTAATTATTCCCCCCATTTGAAAAGCAGCATTTGCACTTAAAATAAACAAAAATAAAACATTGTTTTGTACCCATGGGACCTAAATCCTATTTAATGTTGTCAGAGTTCCAGATATTATTGAGGTAAATACATTTCTGTATGTGTCAGTTTTTGACTCAATACCTTTGTGTAGTGTTTGTTACATTAATACTTGTCACAGAACAGAGCAGGATATGTTGTAAATGTAATTGTCTTACATCTCTGTTGTATTAAGACATGCTAAAATGACATACTGTATAGCTGTGATTTACAGCTAATTATAGATATGCTGTGGTTGGAAAATGTGACTTTTTGTCTTCTAATTTCAGCTCTATTTTACCAAAGCACTTTGTTGTCCAGACCACTGGTTGTACCTCACAAATACCAGGAGCAGCCCTACTTACTGACAGCAAGGATTCATGCGTCACAGGCTCTGTATGGTCAGTATTAACAAGTGGAGTTATGCAGTATATGTAAAAGGAGTACACAGAACAATCACTCAATCGTGAGAAAATCCATCTGCAACTATTTTGATGATCGACTGAGAAGCTTTTGAAACAAAAATGTAAAAATGAATTTGTTGCCTTTCCTTGTCTTACATCATAATAAATTGAATTGCTTTGAGGTCTGGACTGTTGGTCAGACTAAAACAGACAGCTTGGGCTCTAGGAAATTGTGATTGGTATTTTTTCTATTCTCTAGTTGCTTCAGGAGAGGACAATTTATTGATCATTCCAGAAAATTGTTGGCTGATTAATTGATTAATTACAATGAAAGTAATCAGTTGCAGTTGTACTTATGGTATTCAACAAACCAACAGTGTGATACACCACTGTCTTAGAAATGACCACAGAGTTGAATCAACAGCTCTGACATAGTTTCCTCAACGAGTAACTATTGTCAGCTACACCTTTTCCACTTTTGACTGGCCTGAATCCCATTATCACTACAACACATTGTAGATGAGATCTCATGGTGTATTGACTGTGATAGCTATTTGTTAGCAGATCAAAGTTCAGTATACTGTAGTCTGGTTGCAAAGAATGTGCCAATATTTATACCATTTAACAGGTAAGAGTGTGTGATTAATGTTTAGCAGAATCATCTTGGTACCTTTCTTGGATAGTTTTTGCCTCAATGGCAACTCATTTGGTTTGGATGTTTTTTTGTAGAGTGATATGTGTGCGTACCTCTTAGTTTTTGTGGTTTGACATGAAAGCAGGTGGCTGACAGCCCTGGTGGTGTACGACTGGTGTTTTGTAGCTCAGTTTAGCACCCTAAATGCCTGAGTGGTGGCTGTATTTTGACACCAGGTTCATGTAAGGTCCTCTTAATGCTAGCAGGTTTCACCCACTGTGACCCACTATTCAGATTAGTGGGTCATTTACAGAGTGACTGAAGGGTGGGGCTTTCTCTGGAAAGCCAGATATATCTGTCAAATAGCAAGGGTTGGCTTAGATTTTTAGTCTTGGTTATTGATTCTCAGTATTTCTTGGTAAAGATTTTTATGAACTTCATGGCTTTTTTTTAAAAACAGCACTATGATGTAGTGGTTAGCACTGTCGCCTCACAGCGAGAATGTTCTGGGTTTGAACCCCAGCTTGGCCTACGGTTTTCTGTGTGGAGTTTGCATGTTCTCCCTGGGCCTACATGGATCAGATAAAAGATTTAGAATACCTTTATTTATTTGGATGTTACTGAAATTCATCGAGTGTAATGTGTCTGTGTACTTTGAAATTAAAGCATAGAACAAATACATTATACAGATTTTTAAAAATGACTCATGGAATATAAATGTTTGAGTCATTCATCGACCAAACACACATGGCACTTTTTCTACAATGGAAACAAAATGTTGTAGAACTTCCCACAGTTGTGTTGCACTTGTAGGTTGATTTGCTTTCACCTTCTGTCCAGTTCATCCCTCACCAGCTCAGTGGGGTTTAAGTTTGGGGACTGTGTTGGTTTTCCATAATGTAAAGCCATCATCTAGTTCTTTTCTTTTCACGTTTTGGGTCATTATCTGGCTGCAGGATGAACCTCTGACCAACTGGTCTGTCTTCCTTTGTTACTGCCTTCTTCACACCATCCTGATAGAAATATGCAGTACCACTTCTGGCAGTACAGTATTGTCCTAATAATGCATCAAAGGGTATATTGACACAGTTTGTTCCATCACTGCCTTTGTAGAGCAATCTACTGTTGTTTACTGGTCATGTCTTTCAAGTGTCAAGCCAGAGGTTTATCATGCAGGGTCTCTGTTAAAAAATATAAATCTTTAAAGTCAGCCCACATAACCTTGATGATGCCATCACTCATAGCAATCATATATTAAAGTACTAGTTTGACATTTTGTGAGATACATGTATTTGCTTCACTGTCAAACTTTAGATGATCAGCACTCAATTTTCTGTCCATCCAGTATGAGGTTACAGTCAACAGCCTGGTCAAGAAATGGTCCAGCACATAGCCTATTATAAAACAGCAGTGTCTTGTTTCACTCCTCTGCTTTTGAATGGCTTAAAGAAACAGAAACAAACATAACAGAGTTTGTTACATTTGGACAGAGCCAGGCTGGTTCCTTACCCAAAGAGACACAAAATGACTACAAATAATATTTCTGAGTCATTTTCATGTCTAAGAGTGCTGGTTCACCTGAAAGAGACACAAAATTAATAAAAAAAAGATGCAGCCATGTGGTGCTGTTTCAGTCCGGGCATCTTGCTCAGGGACAGAACAGACATGAAAGTGGTGTCAGTCTTCTCATCTAACTTAGAAAGCAAAATTCTGACCTGTTCCTTTACGACTTTTGAGTGTCATGTAGCCAGGTAAAGGGAATCATATCCAAATCATATTAAATATCCAGCTTATAGCTGAGATAGGACTTTTTGCCTTTACCATGCAGATTATGAAGGCTGCTGACAATCTGTTGTTTCTCTTCCTCTACAGCAGGCCCTGGCTCCAAAGCTGCCTCTCTGCACTGGACAGCAGAGCGAGTGCTGAGCATCCTTTTGCTGGCCATGGGACCTGTAGCCTATTTTAGTCCTGGTCCTGTCATGGACTATTCCTTGGCTGCTGCCCTGACACTGCATGGCCACTGGTAAGATGAACAAACACCAACCTGGAACCTTGATGTTCTGAAGACGTTAGATTTATATTTTCATGCTTATGAAAGTTTTATATTCACACCCATTTACCAGTTAGGAAACAGATCATTTCGCTTTAATTAGGCTTTCTTTGTCTTTTTTTAATATTACAGTATTATTGTTAAAATATTGTATTACTGCCATAACCTCAATTTCTAACCTACAGGTTTCAAATTACATAGTTTCACTTCTTGCTTACTTGACACACATACACTGTAAGATCTGCTTTCCTCTGGTTGCTTTGTGGCCAAAGGAAGGCCAGATTAATTCCTCTTCCAGTGGTAGTTATTGGTCCTAAATATACTATAACTCCATGTACTATGTAGGTTACTATTTTACTGGGTACATACTGTAAATCTTACCTTCTCGAAGGTTCTAATGTTCATTTTTTGTTGAAATTGTTTTAGAGAGGCATTGCCTCAACTTCATGGTCATTTTGGGGGCTTGGAGTTGTTTCTAATGTTACTTGTCCACCCTGCATTTATCAATTAGGGAAAGACAGAATAGTAGAAACACACTGGTATAAATCCAATGAAACAGTACCACAAACTACCTCTAAAATAGCCAATAAATTTGAGTGACACACAGACTTCACCTCTCCTGGAAAACACAAAGATGGGGGGTAAGTTCCTTCATCACATGAGGTCCTCTGGGACTTGTATTGATTTGACTTGACCTCATCTCTATGGTCTTAACACCAGGAGCACCTGGGGTATGAATGAAAACTCTTTGAACACTTCACAAACATATTTCCCAAACGTCTCTGCTCAGTACAAAAATTTAGCTTGTCCACTGACCTTAACCAGACACAAGGCAAATTTTGTGCCATGGGTTTTTGGTAGGGGGAATTCAGGCATCTCACCGTAGCTGGATCTAATTTAAAGTTCTATTAGGTATGAGAGAGCTATACTTGACAAAGTAATTGCTGTGTTCTCGGAATGCAGTGACATTGCTTAAAAACAGGCCTACTGGGGCAAGAAACAAAAAAAACAACAACAAAAAATCATACAGGCAGTAAACACCCAGGTTATTTGGAAGAGAAAACAAAGCTCAAAATAATGAATATAGTTATAAAATACTGCTAGCTGTTAGCATTGACCTATTGTATATAATGTAGATTTGAGCACTCAAGGTTTTTTATCAATTTTTATTTGTTTTTGTTTTAAGACTATATGCTATTTGCCCACTGTGATTCCCGGGGTGCATTCGGTACAAAACATCCAAATGTAAAATTTTGCTACATAGGCCATTAACAGCTGGTGAAAGCTTAAGATTTTGAATTTTTTTTAATTCAGAAACTATTACAGTGTTTCATTCCCAAGTACAATGACAAAGTGTTTTGCATTTGCCATTGCTCTGCTTTTGCTTTCCTCTAAATGAACCTCTAAACCATCCACCATGCCAAAGGACAAAATGTGATTTTTCAAAATCAAACAATAAAACAATAAAAACTGGTGGCCTCGACATAAACCTACATGATCATAACACTATATATATCCAGTGTTTTCATGTTATATATAAGATTGAGGATATTGTTAAGAGAAACATTTTTAATGGTTACATGAGGAAAAACTGTTCTGGAACCAGTGACCCCAAGTGTGGCCTGGTTTTCAGCAACAATGAACAGTTTCTCCTTGGTCAAACAACATGTAATATGATCTAGTTTATTTGAAGCATACTGAGGCCTTGATTTTAATTTTGAAAACAAAATTTGTTTCTGTTTTCACTGACTGCTCATCTTCTCTGTGCTTGCATTTTTGTCTTCTAGGGGTATTGGGCAGGTGTTAACAGACTATGTTCACGGGGGCACAAAGATCAAGATTGCCAATGCAGGTCTCTTCCTCCTGTCCACAGTCACCTTTGCTGGTCTTTGCTACTTTAACTACAATGACGTTGGCATCTGCAAAGCCATTGCCCTGCTCTGGAGTAAGTGAATATGACTGTGGACTGGGAAGCATGGGAGGACCTAGATACTGGGAACGGAGCAATCTCGTCCTGGCTGATTGTAAAAATTCAAGGTGTTCTGTGTAAATTCTTATAAATATATCATATTGACAATTTTGACAGTGATTGACGTGTGTAATTGCAATTAATGTTGATCAGTTCGGGCTTGGTCTTTGTATTAAGTTCTTGCTCAGTTAAGTTACAGAAATCACTGGGCAATTGGCATCCATTGTCTTTCTTCACATATAGGCAATCAACTTCTGTTCATGGCAAGTTTGGATTAAATTTAAGCTGCATTCCGCTATAGATTTTTAAATTAAGCAACAACATGTCAGGTTATTAAATATGTCACTACCAATTCTACAACTAAGAGATATCCAGTATCCTGACTCATAATTGTCATATTTACTGGGGACATGCATGGTTTCAGCAAAATGGCCTCTGATTTATATCAGCTCTATATCAGAATAGTGCTGTTTGATGTCAGTTTTTTTCATGTTCAGGTCCTTTTCATGGCTGATTTCTCAAATGTATTTTGTTTCAGTCACAATGTGTACATACTATCTTTTGCTCTTTAACCCAGAATAAGAATAACAGGGCAGTACTACAGATTTGTGTTTTTTGTGTTTTCACATCACCCTCCTCACTCACCGCTGTTTACAAATTATTCACAAGGTCCACTATATGTTTCCTTTGTTGCTGCAGCCTCTCTATGCCACTCAGCTTGAGTCTACTCGTGTATCTTGACTGACAGGAGCAAATGCTGTTGAAGTCAGTCTTGAAGTCAGAGATTGCATTGTGAAACCTCTGCCCTCAGTCAAGTGTGCAGTACTGTGTGCAGAGAGGAGCAGGGGCGGGGGAGAAGAGCAGACTGAATTTTCTTGTATTAGCCTATTTAATCCTGGAGATCTGCTCTGTTGCTCTATTGAAGGTTCCTTAAAGGTAAGGGAGACTAGATCTGACGTGCATCATAAATTCAAGCCATCCAGCAATACTCAGCCTACCTGTGCATCTCCAGTAGAATGGCTAAATAAGTCTGACAGTGTACAAACACTTATCAGCTAATGGTGTGTAATCTCCAACGGGGTCTGAAATTAACAGCTGCAGAATGCTGTCCTGTGCCAATAAAATATTACTTAAGACAGTGTGACAATAATAGGAATGCCTCTGTAGCATAGAGCTCTGTTGTACTTTATGTATGAATTAAAAACTAGTTCCAAAGTTAAGAAACGTGGAATTAAAAAATATAGATTTGGCAGTTTTTCTGAAGTTACAACCCCATGACAAAATGTCATGTCTATATATTTCTGTATATTCTGTGTCAAAATAAGACTCAATATGGCAGGCTAATTAAAGCGTGATGTTACCATGTAATCTTGGAACATTTGCTCATAGCATATAACTGGTAGTCCCTGCATGCAGCTATTAATAGCAGAAATTATTTTAGTACTGCTGAGCAGATTACAGGTTGAGTGTTACCACTGTAAACTCAGGTCTGGATTGAGTCTGTTGTTGTAATGCTCATGCAGTAAATGTGTTGGTCTGTTTGCTTATTATATAAATTGACAGTTTGTAATATCTTTTCAGTCAATGTAATTTCAGGTTATACGCACAAAATTAGACGTGGCAAGAAAAGTGAACTGCTCCTGCCTCAGCAGAATAAAGTTGTCTTTACATTTTCATATTTTGACATTTTATTCTTTAACACAGCATACACAATGTACAGTATACACTGACAGATGAGAAAAAAAAGATATATAGTATATAAAAATAGATATTACTCAAATAAATTGTGTACATGTCTACATGGGGTAATTTTGGTCCCTGCATCAAAGATCACTTCCCAATTCTAGCCCTATAAAATATAATCAGTTTTAAATTGTAATTACATCTACAAATAAGTATAATTTTTTGAATACCCCTTTGTTTCAGAGAAAATAAACAATCACAGAAGCAAGTTGAAGAACAAAAACATAATAAAAGTTAACTTGGTTGCATCAAGGTGCACAGCCTTATCCCATTTCAGTCCATTAAATGAGGATTTCACTGGTGTGACAAATTAATGTGATGTATAGCTCTGATTAAAGCCAAAGGTGCTTTCAATGGAGCCCCGAAGTGTTCAATATTAAATAAATCAGTAAGTAATTATGAATCTAAATAAAACCTGACATGAAATAAAAGTGCCATTGGAGATGGAGACAAGATATTCTGTCATCCTAGTTGTATTTTGTACAGCTGTTACATATGTGTGCTTTTGCTATTAAACCTACAATAATTATAATCTAGCAAAAAAACTTTTTGCACAAGCATTGGCTGTCCATATAGCAAGTTATCCTTAATGAAACAAACAGGGTCATCTTGTAATGATAACTTTTTGAAATCATGCATTACAGTCAGATACAGTGACCTCACATGGGTCATCCACTTCATCATGACCTTTATGAAGCAAGACCAGTTTTTTCAGAGAGGGATTATCCTTATCAGGCTCAAATCCCAGGAATTTACATGGGTACACAGATGACTCAAACATATACTGGTTAGATGCTGAGAGTTTCGTCAGGTAGAACAAGGCCTTGTGAGCAGTTTCCTCAATTTTGTGTGGAGGATCCTATAGAAAAAACAAAAAAAATTAATTGTCTGTTCTGTCACACTGCTGCACAGTGGGCAAGTTGGAGTCAAAATAACATTAATTGGTTATCACAATATTACACATGCAGATAAAACTGAATCCTTCACGGCTTTTATTATCCCATACATCATTTCATATTAATTGTCTAATAAACACTTAGGCCAGCTTGTAAATTCAGGCAGTAACAGACAATTATGTCATACATTAATTGTAGGATTGTATGACTGCAGTGATTCATAGCTTGTAAAGCTAGAATACATTTTTCTTTCTAGTAACATGGAGTGTAGTTAATCAAATTCTGTTGCTGTACCTTTGACTCATACTTAGATACTATTATTCAGCTTGTGACACATTTCAAAAGTTGACTTTGATAGTATGTTTGACAAAGATATCAAGTAGGCCTTTATTTGCAAGGTATCTAACAAATGTAACCAGATCACCAACAAGGAATAGGTCCTAAACTCTTACCAGTATTTAAACCTTTAAATATCATTATCATTACATTCTTACATGAAATAAATTAAATCATTTATGTGGTTGTTCACACACCATAAATAACTGAAGATTTAGCTATTCTCACCATTGCCTCTGGATAAATTTCATTCTTCTCACTGCAGCATGCCACCATCTTCTTGCCATCTTTACTGGTATACAGCATGACTGCCCTCCCCTTCCGTCCCTCTAGGGCAGAGTCAGTGTAAATATGGATGGTGAATTTGCAGTCTGAAAAAGAAACACAGGACAAGCAAGAAGAACATGTAGCATGTCACTGAATACAGAGAATAAGAATAATGAGAGCCTTAGCATGATTCTAATATAAGAAATTGTGTGCAAAAAAAGCATTCCAAAGTTTAGCTGAAGCAAATATGAGGCTTCACTTAGAGAGGTCAAATGTGTATCTTCCGTGCTCTCGGTTAAGAAATCCGTGTTTTGCAATCAAAACAAGTCAAAATAAGTCCAAGAGCATGGATTTGCATATGGCTTTTTTCTCAACTACCCTTTTAGGGCTCCATATCTTTAAAAAGTCAAAGTTTTGTACTACAAAATACATCTCAGAAAGAAAACACATATATAAAAGATTGTTGTCTGATTTGCCAAACGCAGAATACAATATTACAATACCACAATATTATGAATTCTGTGTTAGCAAATACTCAAAATAAATTATTAACTAAGTGCATATACTTGGTTCACTTGTCTTGCTTAAGTATCACTGAAACACTCGCGCTCATTCGCATCCCCTGCAATTAAAACGTTTCAATGTGAGATGCTTGCACCAACCCAAAGCAGAAAACTGATGATAACGACTGGGAGCTTATTCAGAGAGGAACTGTGTACAGTGGAACCTGTTCAACATTATCCCCTCCAAAAGATAAGCTATTTGCATTTACCGATCTGGTCAGAGCCCTGAATTTTAATAAGGTGGCGGATTTTTCCATACACCGGTGAAGAAACAATATCTGTTACTTTTTGGGTATTTAATGAATAGTACAAAAAATAGGATCAACACAGAGTTTCAGTGTAGTCAGTGATCATGGTGTTCCCTGTTGGCTGATAAACAATACTTGCAATATATTAATATGTGCATAATATGACATTTTTGCATAACATTGATGAGCCAGAACACTGACCACTCACATCTAATATACTGTTGATCCTTAGAATGCCACCAAAACAGCCAAGGTATAGACTCCTCTAAGCTGCAAAGTGGACATGCAGCAGATTGAACCTGTTATTCCAGCACATCACCAAACACCCTGTCACTGGTTTATGGTTTGATGCTCAGGCCCATTTCCCTTGGATCCAACCCACTGATTCAGAACTGACTGTTTGCTTACTGGCCTGATATAACATGTCATACACTGTGTCATGTGTTTCATCTATGAGTGGTCATAATCTTTTGGCTCATCAGTGTATATGTCCAGTGTCTGCCGTATTTTTCTGGCAAAAACCAGGAACTTCATGCATGGTAATACTACAATATTTTCCATTTCCTTCGTAATTGGTCATCTAGAACACAAAAATGTCACACTGTATGCAAGAGCTAATTTTGCGTAGTCCTGGTAAGAATGCTTTCTGCTAGTGGTTGCCCTTTCTCCCCGGAATTCTATGCAATGTGATGGCCAATGAAGATCTCAATATAGAGACTAACAGGACACTGTTGCAAAGTGTATTAAGTCCCAGACCTAAGCACACATCATCAGTTGTTTTATGAAACTAGAAGCCATCTATAAAGGCTAACTTAAAGTATAAAATTTTGCTTTATTTGGCTGCATATTACCAGGGTTACGTTGCTCCGATATAGATAAGTGTCGTACTTCAAATTGTCCATCAGCATTTAAAAGCAGGAATTTGTTGTCCTTGCTTTGCAGCTTGTGTTTAGAATGTTGATGTTCGGAAAGTGTGAAAAGGTCTTGGTCCATATCTGCATTTTTGGGAGAAAAACATGTTACAGCATCAGTAACATCATGCAGTCACTACTTATATTCTACTATATTCTATATTCCACTATAAATGAACGATTAAGGAGGAAAGCATAAAACAGTATATTCAAAAAAACAACAAAACAAACAAAAACAAACAAACAAAGAAAAAAAAAAACAAGAAGAGAAGATTCGCCTTACCTGTTTCACCCACTTTAAGTAAAGAGGAGTAAATAGTAGATTAGATTTTGGAAATCATATACCAACATTCAAAAAATAATAGGGATTATGTTAAAATTCTAACAATACAACACCATGCATAATTAGACCATCACAACAATAATAGTAATATGTAATTCATGTAAAAGAATAAAGTATGAAATCACTTTCACCATCAAAGTAGAAAGCGTTCTTGCATGAACCAAGAAATATAACAAGGGAGCAGCCATTGGTAGCCATCAGGTAGACCTGGTAACAGAATTCAAGAACAGTATTCAATGCTGCCTGCTAGTGTGTCCTTTGATTTTACAAAACAGTCACAAAACCTACACAAATAAGGAAAATTGGTTTAACAAGAGAGGCAATTCAAAGAACAACCCATCCTCCATGGATGTTTGAGGCTACAAAAGTAAACTGGAGATAAGTTAAAACAGGGACATTTTTGCAACTGATAGATTTACAGTATAATATTTAAACTAATTTGATAAAACATAAAACAATATATCATATCATATCATATCATATCATATCATATATCTTACTGTGTGATTAGTCCATTACTACATCATATTTTCCATAAGGAGCTTAGTATCAGTCCCTCACACTATTTGTACTCCAGGAGGTGTATGCCAGATAAATTAGCCTACAAACAAAATCCTCAAAATTTCTCAACAAGCTTGTAAATCATCGTGGCATAGCGTTATTTTATATAAAACAACACAGAGCGTCTGCTTCTCAATTAGACATTTACAAAAATACTTTATGAAATATTTGTACTTGCTCAATTACCCAAAACATTTTCATTGAAATTTACACCGTTATGGGCGTCAGAGTTCGCATTTACATTTAGACAAAGAGCTGTTAAAGGTGCTTGTGATATACATGTTGAATCGTGTTACGAGGAAACGGAGTTTTCAGAGGTTTCGGTGGTCCCATTTCTTCATAACAGGGAACGACATAATTTAGTACAGCGTACGTGTTGCGTTGCAAAACGACGTTGGTCAGCTACAAAAGACTCCAAATAATTTAGCCAATATAACATGAAATAACACGTGGTAGGTAACATTATTGTCGACTGAATTTCGTCAGCAGATCGTTTAAACTAGCATACCGTATCACTGTATTGATGAATAGTCGTATTTGAAGTGAGAAAAAGTTTAACACGAGGGTTTGACGTACCGTTGCAGTTGTGATGATAACTGCCCCCCCACCCCCCGGTTTAGACACCATACTACATTCAGCTCCCCTCTAAACAAAGGGCAATAGAACAAATACATTTCCAGCTAAATCCTTTTAACTAAAGTTGTGTATTTTTTTTTCTCTCCCTGTGGTTGGAAAATGCAGACATAATGCTACTTGAATTACTGCAAGAAAACGTTAGTATGTTTACGTTACCTGTTCCCAGATTTGCCACTTTGCTTTAGCGCTGCTTCGACAGATGCTAGAGACTGGCTCACTGTCTAAGTGGCTCACTTAGTTTATGTAGAGCTGGAAGACGGACGTACATTTCCCACTGCAACATTAGACGGAAGTGAAAATAAATGACTCAAGAAGGACTTTTCTAAACGAAACGACTATTCCTGTTACTTAAAATGTGAAAATAGCCTGTTTTTTTGGCTTAAGCCTGACATATCCATTTTATTCTAATTTCTAATTTCTTCAAGTTTTAACATAAAAACTTATTTGACCTCAATAGGTTACTGTACTCGATATGCGTTGTGTTCCTCAATTTGGTAGCGCTGGTGTTGCATCTAAAGACCTATGGCTTATTATTTATAGAGTGAAAATGACGTTTTAAACGAGGGGTCTACCAGATAGTGATTCACTAATGAATCATTATCATTATTTATTATATATCAAATTTTTATTTTGAAGTAATGTATTTTCTTTTCCTCTTTTATTAATTTGCGCCGTGACAGTGTATCCGTCTGCCACCAGAGGGCGTTGATGTTACAGGCAAGTCAAGACTGTGTTCAGTGAATAACCACCTTCCCTCTTTCTCTATAAACTTTTAATATTTACGGAGCCATACCTACAACTAAATACCCGTCAGAACAGTTTGGTAGGTATTCATATTAGTATGGTCTGTATAGTATAGTATATTTGGTCCTATGAATTTCTAAGGAAAGATTGATTTGTTTCACTCAACTCAATGTGGACTTAATGTCAAATCCATCTCTGTAACTTCACTTAAAGCGACTATATTCAGTATTCCTATAGCATTCTTTAACTAATCAATTGTTTCGGTTTTCTAGCCTGCAATGTTATTTTATTATCCTGTCAGCCTCATTGTCAGCATGCAGTTGATTTCAGCAAAAAAAGCTCTAAAACCCACTGTATACAACCTGTCTGGCATCCAGTATCAGCTAAACGAGCCAGATAGCACTCTGAGAAAACCAAAAACAGAATTAAAAACAGAGTGAATGTTGGACTTACGTTTAACAAGTGGCCAAATATTTGACTCCAAATAAATACAAATGTTGCTCTTCTCTGCAACATCAGCTTTGTGCTAATCACTTTTTGCTGCCCCCAAGTGACCAAAATAATTGAGTTATTGTAAGTTTAAGCATGCCGAACTGTTGGTTCATTTTCATTTGCTATGTTTTTCAGGCATACAGAACTGTAGTAGATACCATCAACTGTCAAAAATGGCAATTGTGATGAGTTCAGAAATTATGAGAAATTGGGATTAACTGCAAAACCATGAACGCGAAGGAGATAGAATCTGTATACTTGAAAAATTTTGTTGAATTTGTTCAGAGTTTTTAAATACTTAGGGTTTATATGGAGCACACTACCTCATGTTATGGGTGGCAAGGCCTGTGAGAATCACCCTCACCCAAGGTGAGGCTGTGCCAGCAAATAACTTTAAATGGAATAAGGAAATAACATATTTGTACTGTGATCTAGATGTTTTTTAGAGGAATGAGTCACCCAGCCACTCAGAGATCAAGCTTCCTAACTGGATTTTTTGTAATCCCTCTAAGAACTGAGTGCCTCTTCTTAGTTATGGTCTCTACAACTGAATCTGTCCTGCAGTGCTCTGGTGGATAGCGATGGATTGCACGTGGCATGATGTATGAGTTGATATTTGCTCTTGCTGGTCTTATTTTCAGTCACAGCAAAAGCATTATCTTCACATGGCCATAAGAGTTCTGACCCGGTCCTAGATGAGCATATTTAGGAAAAAATGGAACCAAATCCTTGCTATCAACATAAAAAAAATGATGACCTTGCACCAATGAAAGAAATATCACTTTATCTAAGGTCAGAGAGAAGACTTTCTTATCATGAAGCATTATAATCTTTAAAGGGTTGTCAGGCAGTGGTAAAGCTCTGTTTGACTTCGGTCACAAGAGATAAAAAAAAAAAAACATAAAGCCAGTCACTGAAAAGTCAGGGGTCATATACAGTGTGGTGAACTGGTACTGGGTTGCACTTGATATATTTATGTTGCACATAACAAGTCCCTATATGTGCCCAGTCATTAGGAGGCTGCATCAAGATATTAACCAGCTATATGCATCTCTTTCACAAATGAGCACCTTACACTGGGAGTGTGTGTTTTTTTCTTTTCATCAGATGGTGCTCCATGAGGCCACAGGTTATCAGTGAATTTAGCTGTAGTGTTCAATAGATCAGTTTCCAATAGTGGACATTGCTGGATTATTTCTCAATATTAATTGTATGCTGCTGAGACACAAATTAGAGTCTCATCACCTGTTGTGCAGGCAAGGGTGTCTGAGACCCAATGATCACAGGTGATCAGGTTACCCTGGATGACACCGTTCCCAGCGGGACTCCCGACGCTCCATTGGCGGAGAGCCGCTATACACGTTGGGGTGATTCTCACCCTGCGGCTGAGGTGACGACATGGGCACAGGCGCAATGCGGCCACCCAACGCTGAAAATCCCTCATCCTCAGAAGCCCCAAATGTACAACAGATATCACTGAAGCCATGAGGCCGAGCAGACGCAGGCAAAGCCTGAACGTCACAAACTTTCCCAGCTGGAAAAGGGAGAGGCAGTGTATGAGAGACGCTAACCTCCTCTTCGATAGCATGACGCGATAGGAGGGGGAGTTTATGTTGAGACCCAGATATTCTGTACATTGCGCGGGTTACACTCGGCTTTTCGCCCAGCTGATGCTGAACCCCAGATCGCTGAGATGATCTATCACCATAGCAGAATCCCTGATCACCTGATCCCGTAAGTGGGAGCATATCAGATAATCGTATATGTACGAGAATATTCTGATGCCGCTGTTCTGTAACGGAGACAGCGCTGCTTCCACACACTTGCTGAACACCCTCGGAGCTAACGATAGGCCGAACGGCATGGCCAGATATTCGTAGGCTCTGCCCTGATTAGAGAACCTGAGAAATTTCGTGTGTGTGGGATAAATGGCGATGTGAAAATAGGCGTCTGAGAGATCTATTGTCACAAACCAATCGCCCGGGAGGATCGAGCAACAGAGCACTTTGTGTGTCAACATTCTGAAAGTGTACTTTCGTTAGTGCTTGTTTAACACATGGAGATCTAAAATGGGGCGAAGTGATGAGCTCTCTTTCTTTGGAACGAGGAAGTAACGGGAGTAAAATCCTAGCTGAGTTTCCTCGCTCGGAACGGCTCTGATCGCTCTTTTCATTATTAGGGACCGCAGAACATGAGTGGTCTTTCTCAGTGCACCAAACTCTCTTTCTGCTGCAAACCAGTTACACCCCTTTATAGCCCCACTCAGTATCTGACCCTTCCCTAACACAGGTGAATGGACTATACAGAGGTCTGTAACACTTTTATTTAAAGTTAAAGGTAGTCACACACAGTGACACAACACCTAAGCCAGCACTGAATTCAAAGGTTTGAGCAACTGTGCCCCTTGCAATACAAATATATCAAAGCAAATACTATATTGTTTACAGTTAAAGATAATAACTTTTTAGAGTAGTAATTCCTTTAAGAAAATGCTGTGTGACCTAGTGAACCAGTTTTAACCTTGATGTCTGAGTGAGCAGATCTTTGCGAAGCACTTTGCCCAGAGCACTCCCTGTCACTATTTCTGGGACCCAGTGTATTGGGGCAAGAGTGGCTGGGCTTTTCCCTCTACTTTCTGCTTCAATTGTCTTGCCAATAACAAAAAAACAAAACAAAACATTTTAATTCAATAATAGTTATGATAATGTTCATTACTTTATTTACATGAATCATTCTGATTATGGTTGACATTCCCAATATTTTCCATTGTTAAGAAAATGTTCAACATTTTGGAAATGCAGTGTTTCCAAGAATTAGATTAAATGATCCAACTTTCATGTCTGTGCATTAATATATGAGCTGAGAGACCTTTCACTCACCATATTCATGGAGATGACCAAATCACCTAAAAGTCAATGCACTAATAGTAAATCTGCTTTAATACTGTGTTACATAAATCTATCAATGAATGATTTTCCATTTTTAAAATGCAAGCAGAAATAAATGCATTTCCAAGATTATTGGGATGAATTTCCAAAAGCGATACATCACAGCTTTGACAGTGCAAATTCTGCATGGGTTAAAATATGCTGTGGTAATTGTGTTCAATCTATTCTCAATGATGTGAATGCTGCAGGGCATGAGTTATTTTTGTGGGAATTTCCTAGATGAGTTACACAATAGCTGCTTGAGCAGCGTGAAATCAATTCAGTATTTATAATCTAGTTACCAGACCTGACACTAGGCCCAGTCACAAAAGTCTGGCTGCAAACATTTGGTGTTTTCCTTCCTTGTCATACATGATAGAAATTGGGGTCTGCTGAAAGTGGTGGAAATTACACTTATGTTTCCTTGTTCTAATTATGACATTTTCAGAGGTTTTATCTAAAGCACATTTGTATATGCAGTTGTTTCTAATGACTGATATAATGATATGTATGAGGTAGATATTGGAAAGCTGACTAAATGTTGCATTAAAGTGGTAGTTTGACATTTTGAGGAAAACACTTGAAGATTGATGCCACATTTTAGCATTAGTCATTTTAGCATAGCTTAGTAGAAAGATCAGAATTGGGGAGGAACAGCTAACCTGACCTGTAAGTGTAAAAACAATGATTTGTCAATGATTGTCGTCTCTCCTTAGTTATGTACATGTTGAACAATGTTCATTGGTGTTGATATAGATAACAGTAAGTATAAGTGAGAGCTGACAAAGCTCTATCAAGCACACGGCAGGGCAAGACTCCAAATGCAGGACTCAGACACAATCACAGTTCAGGTTCTTTATTCCGAGCAAAAGTCCGGTACACTAGTAGGCAGTCCGATCAGGCAACAGTATCAAAAGGCAACAGGCAAAATCCAAAATCAGGCAACGGTCAGACAACACAAAGAGTCAAAACTGGAAACAATGCTGGAAAGCTGACATGAGGGACAAGACAATCTGGCAACTGACAAGAGGAAGAGACACTGACTAAATACACCTAGACAAGGAGATAACGAGACACAGGTGAATCACATTAGGGCTGGGACAGTAATCAAGACGAGGAAGTAAAGAGAACTGGAATAACCAAGGAACAGGAAACAGGAAGACAAGACAAAAATACCAAAATAAAACAGGAAAACATACAAACCCTGACAGTACCCCCCCGCCCCCCCACGGCCAGCACCTGACGGCCCAGGATCCGGAGGGTGCTGGCGGAGAAAGTCTCTAATAAGAGTGGGGTCCAAGATGTCCTTAGCTGCAACCCACAACCTCTCCTCCGTACCATAACCCTCCCAGTCTACCAAGTATTGAAGCTGGCGTCCACGGCGACGGGATGAGAGGAGTCTCCTCACAGAATATGCAGGACCCCATCGATGAGCCGAGGGGGTGGAGGGGGTCTGGTGGCAGGGACCAGCCCACTCACCTTAACAGGTTTCAGACGACTAACATGGAAGGTTGGGTGTACCCTCATGGTCCTGGGGAGCTTCAGTCTCACAGCAAGAGGATTAATGACTTCAGACACTGGAAAAGGACCCACAAAGCGAGGAGCCAACTTACAGCACTCAACTTGGAGAGGAAGGTCCTTTGTGGAGAGCCAGACCCTTTGCCCAATTCTGTAAGTGGGAGCAGGAATTCTGCGCCGATCTACTGCCTTCTTATAGGCCAGGGAACTCTTCAACAAGGCCCGACTAGCTTGAACCCAGGCAGCCCGGCAACAGCGGACCAAAGTGTGGGCAGAGGGAACAGAGACTTCCTGCTCAAGGGACGGAAAGACAGGAGGCTGGTAACCATACACGCAAAAAAATGGCGACATACCAGTAGAGGAACAGGGCAAAGAGTTGTGGGCGTACTCCACCCAGGGAAGGTACCGGCACCAGGAAGATGGGCTCTGGGAGGTCACACAACGAAGGACTGTCTCCAACTCCTGGTTTAACCCCTTGATGCCTGAATTATTTACAATTGTATAAAAAAATTAATTATTTGTGTTTTTGCTTTCAAGCTGATGCTAAATTAAGTAGAGATTGTAAATTCGTCTATAGCACATAAAATAGATATACATTCAGGTATGATGCAAATTAGCGACAATAGGCATTAAAAATAATTAATTTTTTATTGAAGCCACAAAATTGTTTACAATTATTTAGACTATTATTTACATTATGATTTACACTATTACTACGTAACTATAACTACTGGATGTAGGTCACACTCCAAACGGTCCTACGGTAAACCAGTGCTTGCAAAAGGTTCCTAGGCACATATTTAGAATGCACAAACCGGCATTGGGGGAATGCATACGCTATCTCGGCTGCAGTCTGAATGCAAATGGTATGATGCGAATTCACGACAATCGGCGTTAAGGGGTTAACCTCTCTGTCTGGCCGTTGGACTCAGGATGGTACCCAGAGGACAGGCTAGCAGAAGCCCCCACCAACTTGCAGAAGTCCCTCCAGAACTGGGCAACGAACTGTGGCCCTCGATCAGACACAATGTCCCTAGGAAAACCATGGAGACGGACAACATTGCATAGAACAGCCTCGGCTGTCTCCTTAGCTGAGGGAAGCTTGGACATGGGCACAAAGTGAACTATTTCAGAGAACCTGTCCACAATGGTTAAGATGGTGGTATTACCTTCGGAGGGGGGCAGGCCTGTGACAAAATCCAGGGAGATGTCTGACCAGGGACGCTTGGGCACAGGCAAGGGGTGAAGGAGACTGTGTGGAGGTTGCCGTGAAGTCTTATAGCTGGAGCAAACAGGGCATGCTGCAACAAACTCCACAATATCTCCCTTCATTCCTGGCCACCAAAAGCATCGGGCGATAAAAAACTGAGTGCGACGAGCCCCAGGGTGGCAGGTGAGAAGGGAAGCATGTCCCCATTGGAGAACTTGGGAGCGTAGATGTGGAGGAACAAACAGGCGATTGGGTGGCAAAGTTATGGCTCCCACAACACAGGAACGGGGCAGAACTGACACCTCCGACTTGGATTCTAAAGAACAGGGAAAGGCTCTTGAAAGGGCATCAGGCTTAACATTCTTGGAGCCTGGACGGTATGAAACTGTGAAGTTGAATCGGGAAAAGAAAAGAGCCCACCTCGCTTGTCGGAAATTAAGTCTTTTGGCAGCTCGAAGGTACTCCAAGTTCTTATGATCAGTCCAGATGAGGTATGGTTGTTCAGCACCCTCCAACCAGTGCCTCCATTCTTCCAGTGCAGCTTTAATGGCCAGGGGCTCTCTATCACCCACACTGTAGTTGCGTTCTGCTGGAGACAGTTTTCTAGAAAAATAGGCACAGGGTTGCAACTTGTTGTCTGTTACTGACCTCTGGGAGAGAATGGCTCCTATACCCACATCGGAGGCATCCACTTCAACCACAAACTGCCGCTGGGCGTCTGGCTGGGTGAGGACTGGAGCAGTGGAAAACCTTTGCTTTAGCATCTGGAAGGCTTGCTCAGCCTGAAGGGACCAGGAGAACTTGTTCTTGGAAGAGGTCAGTAGGTGCAAAGGAGCAGCCAGGGAGCTGAAGTTTCGAATGAATTTCCTATAAATAACAAACCCCAAAAATGACACAGTAGGAACACGAAACTCGCATTTACCAGCTTTCACAAAAAGGTTGTTGTCTAGAAGTCTCTGAAGAACCTGCCTAACATGTTGGACATGGGTCTCCTCATCAGGAGAGAAGATGAGGATGTCATCCAAGTACACGAACACAAATACATTTAGCATATCTCGAAGGACATCATTCACAAGAGCCTGGAACACAGCAGGGGCATTGGTTAAACCAAAAGGCATCACAAGGTATTCATAGTGTCCCGTAGGAGTGTTAAACGCTGTTTTCCATTCATCCCCTTCCCTGATTCTAACAAGGTGATATGCATTACGCAAGTCCAGCTTAGTGAAAATCTTTGAGCCCTGCAGCAACTCAAAAGCAGTGGAAATCAAGGGAAGGGGATACCTGTTCTTAATGGTGATTTCATTCAACCCCCGATAGTCTATGCAAGGCCGAAGAGACTTATCCTTCTCCACAAAGAAGAATCCAGCCCCTGCTGGTGAAGAGGAAGGTCTAATGATTCTGGCTGCCAGTGCGGAATCAATGTACTCTTTCATAGCCTTCATTTCTGGCGTGGAGAGGGAGTAAAGACGTCCTTTAGGAGGCATGGAACCAGGTAGCAGATCAATGGCGCAGTCATAGGGGCGATGAAGTGGTAATGAAGTCGCCTTGGTCTTGCTGAAAACCTCCTGTAGATCTGCGTAACAGGAGGGAACACCAACCAGGTCCACTGGAAGACTACCAGTTTCCTCAGTAACTGTGACAGGAATGGGCAAAACCTGTTTCTCGGAAAGACAATGGTGGTGACAGGCATCGCCCCAGGAGAGGATCTGACCAGAGGACCAGTCAATATGGGGGTTGTGAGTCTTGAGCCAGGGAAGTCCTAATAGAAGTGGATGGCGGGGTGCATTAACCAGGTGGAAGGAGAGCTTCTCTGAGTGTACACTGCCGAAGGAGAGCGAGATCTCAGGAGTGTGGCAAGTTACTTGGAAAAGATGGCGTCCATCTAGGGTACTTGCCTCGAGGGGTTCGTCTAGAGACACAGGAGATATCCTCAGTCTTTTAGCCAGTTCATAGTCCATAAAATTTGCATCAGCCCCAGAATCAATCAGTACAGGTTGCAAAAGGGAAACAGAGGCAGCCTGTAGAGTGGCTGTGGGTAACAGCTGCATGGTCTTCATAGAAGTGAGTGTGCTACTCACCAGGCTCTCACGACCTCTAGAGGCTCCACCACGACAGATGGGACAATTGGCGAGGAAGTGACCCATCTGTGCACAGTAGATGCAACGACCCTCATCCATACGACGCTGACGTTCCTCGAAGGAGAGTCGGGTGCAACCCACCTGCATGGGCTCTGCCAGGGGAACAATAGGTGCCTCCGTAGACCCAGGTGGTGTCCCGGAGGACTCAAAGTTCATCTGAGGACGACTGGGAATTTGAGGGAAGTGAGGAAATGAACGGGGCGAGATCTCTCCCGTTCCCTCAGTCGTTTGTCAATCTAGGCGGCCAAGGCAATGAGAGCCTCGAGTTCAGAGGGTAAATCCAGTGGCATGAGATGGTCCTTGAGTGTCTCAGACAGAAAAAAAAAAAAAAACTTGTGTTAGAGTTCGGATGAACAAGGGAAGAGTCTCACAGATTGCTGAGCGACGACTCCACTCAGCAGTAGCCCAAGCCTCGGCTCGCCCCGACATGTGGGAGATCATATAGGCAACCTTGGCTCTGTCTGTAGAAGAGGAGGCCGCCTGAAACTCAAAGTGAAGTTCACATTGAGCTAGGAACGAGCGACAATCTCCGGAATCCCCAGAGAATTTCTCCAGGCTGGAGAGATGAATTTGGGAATTCAATCCCAACCCTGGAGGTGGTGAAGATGGCTGGGGTTCTGCATCCTGAGTTGTCGGGGGTGAAGCAGAACCAGGAGAATCAGATGACCGGGGCCCACGCTGAACATGGTCGACCAGGAGATTTAGCTGAGACCCCAAAGCCGAGAGCATCTGCCCCATGGCGCTCTGTCATCTCCCTCTCTCTTGACGGAGAGCATTAAGTTGTTCCTCTTGATGGAGGATCCACTGCCCCTGGGCTCTGAGGGCAGACCGGAGGGGATCTGAGTCTGCGGAGTCCATAATGTGGCCAGATTGTACTATCAAGCACACGGCAGGGCAGGACTCCGACACAATCACAGTTAAGGTTCTTTATTCCGAGCAAAAGTCTGGTACACTAGTAGGCAGTCCGATCAGGCAACAGTATCAAAAGGCAACAGGCAAAATCCAAAATCAGGTAATCAGGCAACGGTCAGAAACACAAAGAGTCAAAACTGGATTTCAAACTTGTCAAAGATGACCATATTGAATCTATAATGATGAAATAATGAAATATTTCAGACCAATCTTATGTATTTTTCTTTTGAAAATATATCAAACAAATACCATCCAGTCAGTCAAAGACTTGGCCCTGACTGTATAATAAGTGACTCCCCCATGAGCTCCTGATTCCATGGTTGATTTATAACTAACTAGTATATATAGGCAATTTAGATTCTACAGGAACCTTCTGCAAGATTGCACCTGACCTGCATGTCTGCAATCTTTGTGAGGAAACACAAAGAACAGAGGATTGA
The DNA here is from genome assembly GCA_033238685.1 of Lates japonicus. Lineage (NCBI taxonomy): Eukaryota > Metazoa > Chordata > Actinopteri > Centropomidae > Lates > Lates japonicus. The sequence goes on along the minus strand of BRZM01000015.1, from coordinate 7,756,694 downwards.
CCCCGCATCCTTTGTGCTCTTAGTTAACTGATCCACCTTTCAGTGATCCCAGTGAAACCATAAAATGATGAGTACAACTCTTAGTGGCTGATATACGGTAGATACATTTCTTGCTGTGTGACAAGCAGATATCAGGCACTCATTTTGCTAGTATTCCACATAAACTCAAAAAGAGAACATTACCCAAAATGCTTTAATTAGAATCCAGAAATAGAAACATGCAATAACAAAAACATACTTATGGTGTGCTTCATTTTCCCTCCCAGCTACTCATTCAAGTTCAGCTGTTTTCCCCATCACCACTCATCTGCATGCATCTTTAGCATGAAAAAATAATGACTATGTGAAATAAAGAAGTATTTTAATAAAATGATGAATGCTGCAACAGTGATTTTGCCACTCGCCAGTAAGATCAAGTGATTATCTCTGAATAAGTTACCACTTGTATTATCTTGTGATCACAAAGTACTTCTGTTCAGTAAAGGCTTACACAAGCATGAAATCGCTGTCTTCTTGCCTACTTATCTGACTGTTTCCAAGGGGTGTGACAGCCAGTAGAACAATATAAAGTGCAGAGTCAGTCTTAGAGAAACAGCAGCACCACAGGAGGAGTGTGCAGGCCTTTGACACCGCTACATACTGAAAAGACAAAACTACAGTCATGGATACCATCACACATCCACAATACAATGCTCCAGGTATAGATCTGATTCTTCCAGCAAAGTACAATTTCATATCAAATATTTTCTTGATCAACAATAATGTATTCTGTTTTGTATGAAGAAAATGTGACTATGGTTTACACTTATGTAAAGTATGCTAACTTTTTTCTGTAGCACTGAAAAAATCCAAGTCTAGGAAGGACATCAACCACTTCACAGATGTGCATGGTCTGCCTTGCATTGAGAAGATTGTGAGCTCAGTGGAGGACACCCCTGAGCCCATCAACACCAGCATTGTTGGCACAATCCCAGAATGGATCAATGGGAGCTTCTTGAGAAATGGGCCTGGGAAGTTTGAGATCGGAAACCAGAAGTGAGTGCCAAGTGTCAGCTTTTTCCCTGGTAATGGGTTTTTCCTTATCCAAATCGAGGGCCTAAGAATAGAATGTGTCATAGAGGTGTCAACAGATTGTAATGACATGATGTAGATGTTAGGGTATCTATATTACACTTTCTTGACTTGGCTTGATATATCTACTGCAGTCACTACATCACAAACACGATTCCTCTATCCTGTTCCCTCCATTCTCATCAGGTTCAACCACTGGTTTGACGGTATGGCTCTCCTGCACCAGTTCAAAATATCAAATGGTCAGGTAACTTACAAAAGCCGCTTCCTGTCCAGTGGCAGTTACCAAGCCAACAAGGAGCACAATCGCATTGCAGTGTCTGAATTTGGGACTGTCACCATGCCAGACCCCTGTAAAAATGTCTTCCAGCGCTTCCTGTCAAGATTTGAACTACCAAGTGAGTTTCTTATCGTAGAGCATCAACACAAATCTTTTAATGCATATATATCCCCATAGATATATTGTGAATACGACCTGCCTAACATAGTTTACAGTTTACTTCCACATACCTAAAGGCATATGAAAAAGAATATAATTGAACTGTGAATTATTGTTGTGGTTGGGCTGTGCTATTAACTTTGGCAACTTCTCCTCTCCAGAGCCCACAGATAATGCCAATGTGAGCTTTGTGACCTACAAAGGTGATTATTATGTGAGCACAGAAACTAACGTCATTCACAAGGTGGATCCAGAGACACTAGAGACAACCAAAAAGGTGATATGATGTTGAATGTGGTTGTACAACATGACTTTGTAGTTGATAATTCTGCATAGGCACACCTGTGCACAGCAGTTTGTTTTATTGACTCACCTATCATGTGCTTTACACATGGAACTCATTGAAATCATCAAAGAGCTGAAGAAACTATTTTAATGATCAAGTAATCATTTCAGTCATTTATCAAGCAAAATGTGCTTTACACATGATAGGTGAGTAAGTCATAAATGAGTATAATGTTATTGAGGATTTATAGCATGCTTGCAGGCTACTGTCACTCCTCATTGTATGATTAGCTGCTGGATGTATTTGTTCCTTTTAGGTGGACTGGAGCAAATTCATTGCTGTGAATGGAGCCACCGCACACCCTCACTCTGAGCCTGATGGAACAACATACAACATGGGGAATTCCTATACGACTAAAGGTATTTTAGAAACATCAACTCAGCTTGTTCACACAGCATCATGGGAACTTGTACAGTAACAGACAAGCGTGCAGAACAACAATACTATTCTCCATGTTTCTGATGACCTTTAGCAAGAAACTAATCGTATCTGTGCTGACAGGAGCATACTACAACATCATCCGAGTGCCTCCAACCAAGAAAACAGCAGAGGAAACTCTGGAGGGAGCCACAGTGCTGTGCTCTATTCCTGCAGTTGACAAGACTAAACCCTCCTACTATCACAGCTTTGGTGAGTAAAAGGTCTCATGCTCAAAGCCCTCATTGCTTTCACCCTTCAGCAATGACTAAACATTCATTTATAGGAGCAAGATTTGCACTCTCAGTGTATATTCTAAAAAGATTTACTAACCTTATTAACCAATCCACATTAAATACAGTTTCTCCATCAATTTCATTTAATTCAGAGTTTCAAATATCAAAAATTTCATCACAACTGGTTGTCAATTTAGTTTGGCCTGGCTAACTTGCATAATAAGGGCTGAAATTAACAATTATTTACATTACGCTTAATCTGCTGGTTCTTTTTTCAGTCAATCATTTGACCTATGAAATGTAAAAAAAAATGTGAATCTGTTCCTAATACAGCTTCCCATATCTTGCTTTGGCTGACTAAAAGTCCAATAGCCAAATATGTTCAGTTTACTGTGACATATGAGAAAGAGAGGCATCAAATCCTCCCATTTGAGAAGCTGAGACCTGAGAAATTAAGGCATTATTTCACAATTTTTGCTTGATAAATGACTGAAATGATTACTTGATCATTAAAATAGTTTCTTCAGCTCTTTGATGATTTCAATGAGTTCCATGCAGGGAGGTTTCAATTGGGGAAAAAAGAGAGCACTGATATTGGAACAGGGAAAGTTATTTTATATTCTGATATCTCACCTCTCAGTTGATTTAAGTTGATTCTGATTCAACCATTTAGAATTTTGAATAGAAACTAATATAATTTTCTCAATCCTTCATAGCAATGTCTGAAAACTACGTGGTATTCATTGAGCAGCCCATCAAGATGGACCTATTAAAGATTGTGACAGGCAAGCTGACGGGAAAAAGCATCAGTGACGGCTTGTCATGGAACCCAAAACTCAACACTATCTTCCACTTAATTGACAAGCAGACAGGGAAGGTAAGACTTTAAACTGGACCTTGGGCGCACTAAAATGCAGTCTGTTCCCTAGGTTTGTAATGTATATATAAAAATGTGGGCTTTTTTCCCATGTTCATTCTTGTGTTTCAGGTGAGCTCCATCAAGTATCTTGCCAAGCCCCTGTCAACCTTCCACCAGATCAACGCATATGAGGAGGACGGTTTCTTGATCATAGATATGTGTGCTTCAGATGATGGACAGGCAATTGCTAATTACAACGTCCAGAATCTGCGCAAGTCTGGAGAAGCTCTTGATGAGGTAAACAGGTTAAGTAAATGTCACTATCTGACAAGCTGTACCTTCCATGCTTCTATGACTTCTAGGTGTAATTTAATTGGAGTGCCTAATTTGCTCTCAGTTCAGCTGAATATTCGTTGGTTTACTGAAAGGTTCATATTTCTTTATTAGGTGTATAACACTTTGTGTAGAGTGTTCCCACGGCGTTTCGTGCTGCCTCTCAGTGTTGACCATGACACACCCTATGGCAAGAACTTGAACCTGCCTGACAGCACAGCCACGTCTATAAGAATTGCCAAGAACAAGGTAGGCTGCCAATATTATGTATGTTATCAACAGGAAAGCAGGAAACCGTGAAAAATGAAAAAGATACCAACCCCTACTGATGGCACAAGAGAATATTAGATAACTTAAGACTTTGCTTGATAAAATGATGCCACTTATATAGAGGATATGCAGCCTTGCAAACATACAGGTTTATGACCTAATGGCCTTGAACAGACATGTTACTGTGCACGTTTTTCCACATTACCACATATTCAAACTGTTTTTGAATACCAAACATATTTGTCAGCACTTTATAATTTCATAGTATAGTCTCTTACTTATTTCATGCCCTTAATGAGTATGAAATGTTGTAGTTATGCTGCAAATTGCATATACAATTTTACACTAATTTGATTTTTTTTTGTTGACTTACTGTTTGCTGTTATCTTGCTCCAATTAATTTTGAAATAACTGTATGATTTCTAAACTATAAACTTCCTTATGTTTTTAAATTATTAGAGCTGTATTATGTTTGATACCCATAAATAGCAAAGCCATTTCTTCTTAACCCTTTGGTGTTATTTTAGTGATTTCTTTTTTTGAAGGTTTCATTCAATTTTATCACATATACAAGTTATAAACCTTGATATCAAAAAATGGGTTTCACAGGGAACAACTCATGCATGTAATCCACCAAACTTTTGCCTTAGTTGAGACTAGCCTCACTGTTTAATGTTTGCTCTCTCTACACCGTGTCAGAGCTGTATTTACTGCTAATGCAAGAAGAAAATCCTGCTGCTTCACATTAAAGGCATTTCACCAGTGAAACATGGGATTGTTTTCTTTTATGAAGCAGCCAAAGGAAATACATTGTGTTTGTCACTGCAGTAAGTGAGTCATAACTGTAATCCAAAAGGGAGTATCTACTCAACAAATGTTTGCTGTATTATTACACCTCTCTTACCACAGTAAAGTCAACCAAGCCTAAAATCTTAAGAAATATAACAATACATTTTACACTTTTTCTCTGTGTAGGTGTTTTGTACCCATGAGGACCTCCATGGGGAGGATCTTCACCAATATGGTGGTCTGGAGTTCCCTCAGATCAACTATGGAAAGTACAACACCCACCCCTACCGCTACTTCTATGGCTGCGGCTTCAGACACCTTGTGGGAGACACACTAATCAAGATGGACCTCCATGGGAAAAACATGAAGGTGGGACCCTCAGATGTTTCCAGCTGTTACAGAATCTGAAGGATGTAAGGGAAAAGTAACATAACAGCCAAACTAGAAGACTCACGAGTCACTACTCTCTCACAGGTGTGGGAGCAACCTGGTCTATATCCCTCTGAGCCAGTCTTCATACCCTCCCCTGATGCAACAAAGGAGGACGATGGTGTCATCTTGTCTGTGGTCATCACTCCAAATAAGGTCAGTAAGATTTTGGATGAGGGGATTGTTTGACTGTACCTCAGGCAAAGGAAATTCATGTCACAATACCTTAGTTTGCTTTAAAGACACACTTCATGTTTTGTGAGAGGGTCGAACTCCCCCTAGACCCTCATTTCCTCCTTGCTTACTGATAACTCAATACAATCATGCACTGTTATTTTTAAAACAGTGGTGAGGTGGGAGGGAATAGGGAGAATTTGGGGTAACTATATCACATCAAAGCCAAGGAGTGCATATCCATTTTGGTGATTAAATATATCAAGTGTGTGGAATTTAAAATCTCCACTGCTGATTTCTGGAACTCTGGAAATCTTAAACACTAAGTAATTCTTTGCCTTTGTCTTTATTTTTTCAAGGACAAGAGCACATTCCTTCTGGTTTTAGATGCCAAGACATTTGAAGAGGTGGGCCGGGCTGTGGTACCTGTCAACATCCCCTATGGTTTCCATGGGACATTCAATGCCACAGTGTAGACTTGTGAGGAGGAAATAAATGATGAACACACTTCTGACCTCACGTGAATAGACAGAAGTCACGGCAGATGTTATACAATGTAAATATTGTCTGATATTTTGATGCTTGAAATATTAACAACAACAACAACAAAGAGTTTATTCATAGCAATTATATTGATGTTGCGCTATGTTAGAAATACTGGAAATTTGTTGTAAATAAGTTATTTTTTTCTACGCTTATAGCAATTTAAGCCATTGTTTTGAATGTTTCAATTCAAGCACATATACAGTTTAAGATGAGGAATCTGGGTGGCTGAAATGGGGTGTACCTGGGGCAAAACAGAAAGTAACAGAAACAGAAAGAAAGTTGCTGTGTTTTTCATGTTCATTCCCACTATTGCATATATGCACAGTAACTGCAATAAGAATGTTTAAAAAACAGATTTTTTTCTTCTTCTTCTTTTTTGGACTATTTTATAAGGACCAGAAACTGGTAAGTAAACACACATTTCAGGATAGGCCCACATTTTAGAGTAAGCTATGTTAATTAAATGAATGTTGACTTAATGTATGTCTTAGAGAAAGTGTACATTTAAACACTGTTAATATCCGCTTAATAAAAATCTCCATCTCCTATCATCGTACGTGCATTAATCCCCTCCTTGTAATAATATTTATATATCACAAACTTGGATTAGATTTTAACCTTGTAAAATGTTATTGGAGTATATGGTAACCACTGATAACATGTAAAATATTTACAAAATAAACACTACCTCCACAATATTCTGAGCTGACATGTCCTATGTATTTGTTTATTTCCACTTATGAGGCTGTGGCAGTTGCACCCTCTGCTGGCTGGCTACTTGATAGGCATTCAAAATTTTAATAGTGATACATACACTGGTGAATACTGAACTTTTAGTATTATTTTTAATATAACAGAATTTAGTGAGTTAGCCTGGTATCAAGAATCAATAATGAAACTGTGATATTTGTATTGAGATTTGAGAAAGAATAAATAAAATCCTATGTGTTTTTACTCAAACTCAACTCAATGAACTCACAACAGTATACATTTATTTTATAGTCAAAGTAATTCCACACTGTATGAAGCATGGCATTTTATGAAGGAGTTATAATACTTAAATTAGTTAACAGGACAAAATATCAACTGCAGAGGGCACATGCACAGTACACAAGCTATTCACAAAAGAAAACTATTCCACAGCAAAAAGGGCTGTTTTTTACATGTAAAAAAAAAAACAGTCCATGTTCAACCCTTTAGTTTATCAGAAATTAGAGCTAATGTTTGTCTCAGATGGTTTTTCTTCTCTTTTAGGTACGACTCAAGGTTTTGAGCTTCTGTCAAAATGCCCTCCAGCTCTTTCATCTGTGCAGTATCTGCTGCAGCTCTCTCACTGAAACAAACCATAAACACTGACAATGAATTTGTGTAACAATGAAATTATAATAGATAAAACCCAAGCAAGTGCTTAATCAATTAAAATGGTGTGATCAACAGTAGCACTCTGAAAGAAGCAGTTTCGAAGTACAGGTGTTCACAATTTGTTGTGACAAAGCTAAGGATTATTATTACTGAGCTAGTGGGTGGTTTGAGTGACAGGGGAGGAAATTAATCTATTAGCAGTAAAATTCAGAGGCCAAACCATGTGCAGAATTGCATGCTCATATGCTCACAGTTTGCTCACCTGCAAACATTTTGCATACTTTATTAGCATTAATCACTGAGTGCAGGTGACCTTTACAAGACTGTGGTTATTAGTTAGACAAGTGAGAAATGTAATTTGTTTGTGGTGTCAGGTGAAAACTCAGGAGATCGGTGAAGTCATTAAAATTCAACTTTTGAGACCCTGAATGTAGTCAACACATCTTTCTTTCTTCAACCCGAGATAACAAAACTTTTATCTACTGCCAAATTTGAAATAGAAAGATTGCACAGACTTTCATATATATATATATATATATATATATTATATATATATATATATATATATATATAGATATATAGATAGATGTAGACATATATCTATATACATAGATATATATATATAGATATATATATATATAGACTTTTCATATATATATATATATATATATGAAGTCTGTGCAATCTTTCTATTTAAGTCTGTGCAATGGGCTCAAAAAGTTTCTTGCAATTGAAAAGAAATACGATAGAGTCTCAAAAAGACCAGGCCTAATAAACTCACCGATCTGATTTTTCACCTATATATATATATGTATACGCATATATATATACATTTACATTTTAAGCATAATGGATTTAATTAAAAGGAATTGAAATATAGCTCTTCAATATGACCTACTTTAACGCTTTGGCAAATTTGAAAGCAGCATGTTGACTTCTTTACTTGTACCTGTAACAGAGAGCAAATCATAAGGAGAAATCCTGAAATTTTCAACTTGACAATCAGATGAATTGCTGTTTCATTTTTGACATTATACAGTACACAATGCAGAAGTTTTAGAGCACTTCAGATGTTTTTACTCTTATCCTTCATCAGTACCATCAGAAGTGTCTGATCAGTCCCAGATTAATTCTGCAGCAGGACAGTGAGTCAAACACACATTCAGCTTTATAAGAACTGTCCTCGAGACAAAGAAGAACAAAAAGGAGTCCTGCAGTAGATATACAGCCCCCACGAACCCTGATCTCCAACATCATAGAGTCAGTCTGAGATGACATGAAGAGAGACAGAAGACACTAGAGACAGCCTGAATCCACAGAGGAACTGAGGCAACTTCTCCAACGCACTTCATGAGGTTAACTGAATAAAAATGTGGGATTATTTTGACAGCATCCTCACTTTACCTTTAGTGCCTAAAACTTTTGCACAGTACTGTATGGTGCTTATTTCCTTCATTGTTTAGTTGTAAAAATACATAAATATACATGCATGCAAGAGCCGTGACAGTATATTTCTCTGTGAGCTGAAATGTAACTCTCTATACAACAATAATTTGTTCAACTGGCAGTATAACGTATATATACATAAGTTGTAGCCTCAAATCGTCTGCTAAGTCTGAAGTGCATGGTGTAGAGGAGGTTTTTCTTGTTTAGTGAAATTTGATACGGGTATTATGAATCCATCTATTGCAATGGAGAAAAGATATTAAAATAAAATATTGATTCTGCTTTGAAAAATCCTATCTATCTATCTATCTATATATATATATATATGTATATATAAAGCAGTAAATACTACACCATTATCATAATACTACTTTGACCATTTATTGTTTCCTGTTTTTATTTTGATTCTCTTTACTAAAAAAAAAAAAAAAAAAAAAAAAACTCTAAAAACTGAAACACACTCAACAAATCATTTGCTTTTAGATCCCATCTGTATTTTTCTCCTCAACTTGAGATGATCTCATTCCACTGTGACTGCATTGCCCTTCTTCTTGCAGCATTTGGATGTATGAAGACATAAAAACTGAATTAAGAGCCTTAATATTTTCTCTTAAATGTTTTAGTATACTTATCTACCTACCAGCTATTCTTACCCCCAAGGGATATTTGTCTGTACAGGGCCTTTGTTGTTTACTCACTGCCCTCTTGTTTAATGTAAATTGGAATCACTTTTCCCGCCACTGGTGTTGCTTCTTTCATTGTGAAGGAGTAATGTTGCAAATATCAAACTTGACTTGAATTATGAATTATTAATATTTCTAATTATCAATACTGAAACATCACTTTAAATCATGTGGGTCACTAGATTAAGATGTCTCTATTTTGTAATCTTATTTTTCACAGTCTCCTACCATCACACATTTGTTGCAAACCATGAGGTTAGGAGGCAAAAAAGGCACAACTGTTTGTCAGAAATAAGCGTTGTTTTTATTTTCTTTTTCCTTCCAGTCGTTGCTGTTATTACTGATATTGTAGGCCATAGGCCCATGACTGACTGTGACCTTGCCCGTTTCATAATGCCTTTTGGCTAAACAGTTAAAAGAGAACTCACACTGGTGAAATCTGCTGATGATGAACATTATATTGCCTCCTTGCTTTCTAATGAATAGTCCATGATGATGTTACTGTCTTTTAGACAAAGGAAAACCAGCTTGACTATCTTAATCAAGCTAGATGTCTTGGATAGATTAATATTACAGATAATATTGAAGATATTTATCAAACCAACTACCCCATGCAGCTTCGTCAATTCCAGCATTACGATAGACTATTTATTGTTGGGTGCCATTGGACCTGTGCAAACACAAAATCTAACACAAACTACAAGAAAGTAAATTAGCAAAATAAAGTTTGCTTAAGTACAGTAACCACCAAAGTAAGCTGTTATAAATTACTTAATAACATATGATTTTAGCGGTGACGGATAACGATAGCTTCTTTACTTACTAGAACATGCAGGGTCCGTGTCGAAGAGTTCAATTTATCATTGGTTAGTGAACCAAAACCAAATCAGCGGTTCCTTAATTCATTGCTAGTATGTACAAAGCGTGATGGAAATCGATTTAAAAAGTAAAAGTCTAAAAACGGTCGCGTGTCTGTCATAGGCATTCAAGGCTTTTCGTAAATTTAAGCTGTTCTGCAAGAGGAAAATATTTATATTAAAAAAAGAATAAGTATTGAAAACTCCCAGTGTAAGATAACAAACACACTCATTTAACATCATACATATAGTGGACATCATCGTGTTTAGTATATATACAAAAGGGTGACAAATTCAACAAAAACCTGAAAAATGAGTGTAAAAGGGTTTATCATATCCCCATCCTACAGGGCATGGGGGTCACTGAATCTTTGATGAATATGAAAATAACTTCAATTATATGCTGCTGGCCTTTGCAGTCTGGATCTCAACTCTGTTTAACACCTATGGGAAGTTATGGACTGACGTATTGGGCAGCACTCTGGTTAGACAGTCTATAGGCAGATATATAGAGACAAACAGCCATTTTCACACCTAAGGGCAATTTAGAGTCACCAGTTAACCCTAACCTGCACGTCTTTAATCTGTGGGAGGCAAGTACCTGGGGAAACCCACATGAGCCAAACTCCAGAAAGTCCTGGAAAACTGGGATTAGAACCCAAGAACATTCTTGTTGTGAGGTGACAGTACTAACCACTTCACCACTGTGCCGCCTGACATATGTTATTTGTCATTTTCAGTCAAAATTGTGTTTAAGCACAGAAAATAAGAGAAAAAGAAGAATAATGGGAGCAAAAACGACCAGGGGCTCAGTAAACTACCACTTGGACCCCTTGAAGATGAATAAGAAGAATTGGAAAAATAAAAAACATGAGAGTTTTGCAGCTTTGCTCGCCGGACCTCAAAAACATGAGAGAGATTACAGCAGGTTACCAGCACTGCTGGTAATAGGAAGCTAGTTGTGGATTTACAGAGGTTACATGTTGGACTGTTGTAGCCAGGAACGATGACTTATCCACAAGCTACACAAGTGACTTATACGCTGATGACAAAACACCAAGAGGTCACTGCTGGTGGCTAATATGTAAATATATAGCTAAGCTAACTACCTTGTAGTTTGTAGCTTTTGTATTTTTAAAGTATTTTAGAGGCATTTTCCGGCCCTCTATTGACACTGAAAATGACAGGGAATGATAGAGAGAGAGAAGCAAAGGAGGTTCCTGGCAGGACTGGATGGGGGGCACAGTTCCCCTGTAGCTAAAAACTATGACTTCTCCACTTGCCAAGGGACCTTGACTTAATTTGAGACTCTGACACTGAAACATGACTGGGACTTAGGGGCAATATAGCACTGATTTTCTCCACTGTGGAGATTTGCCATGGTGTTCACTCTGGACTTAATCATCATTAACATCTCTGGGTATATGCCATTAATGAGCAATGCAAATCAATGGGGCAACTCTTTTTATGACAGTTTTTTGGATTCAGATATTGTTTGCTGGAATAGGCAAACACATAATTTCTTCCCCAAGAAGTACAAATTGAAGACAACATTTAAATACCTCTAAACTTTTCAGGTAGGAAGCATGATATTTGGAGTAATATTAATGTTATTATTTGTTGTTATTGGGGACAATGCTCTTCTTGCCTCTAATTATGTAGGCTACATGAATTTAATAGATGCTCACATCTGAGTTAGTTGTTCCCAGTCTTTTGCACACAATAAAATGATTATAGTCAATTACGGACTTATTACATGCCTTTCATCTGTTTCTAATATCTAGAATGTCTCATTCAAATATCTCTCCTATTAAGTACTTTCTATTTGGGCTGGTGACACATATGACAATATTCCTAAATGTAAAGGGCTTTATAGATTTTATACAGTTTTTTTTGTCTGGTTTTGTGTGACGGTTGTAGTTTGCTGTTTTACTACGTGTTTTTTTATTCATGTTATTTCATTTTGTCTCTGGGTGTTTCAGCATACCTTTGTCTCAAACAAACATTGTCAAAATATATAGTAAATTAAATTAAAAGAATCTACCTTTGCATATTGAGTAGTGGGAAGGGGTACTGCTTTGCCGATATCCAGTGGCTTGTGAATGCAACGTCAGGACAGCATCACTGCCTGTAGAGGGGGCTCTTCAGTCTTACCCTAATCCAAAGCTAAACGTACACAAACAGCGATATCACAAGCGGGAAGGATGCAGACCTCTCTTTGGTGTTCGTTGTATTTGTGTAGTCCTTTGGGTTGCTGGAATAAATTCATTCGACTCTTCGTCTTCATCCGGAGCAGCGTTATGCTGCCTCAAAACAGAGGATTTTACATTGCGATGCAAATGAGATTTCCACACGGAGATGGAGGCGCCGCGGCTCCAGCGCTGAGTCTGGCCGATCGTAGTACCTCTGACGGCGGGTCGGACACCGGTACCAACCCGCAGCATCAAACCGCAGGAGCACTGGTGAATCAGCCGTGCCGAGTGCTTACGGGCAGGTAATGCTGGTACACACCGGTGATACAGTTCATAAGACGGAACATTGTCCTTCACCTCAGACTAGCCTTCGCTGGCAAGGATGTCTGAAAGAATTACATAAGCCCACTGTGTTGTTTTCTAAGTCGCATCATTTCTTGCACCTTAATAACAGAGTACCTCTGAATATGGTCTCTGTTGTATTGAGAGAAAAGGGCGAAAATAGCCGCGATTAAACCTCAAAGAAACATACTCTATGGACTGAACCGACGATTTGCAAGGGTACAGTTCTTTTCGGCAATAATATTCAAATGAATACCAACTCTCATACTTGGTTTCCCTTAAAGCTGGTTAATGGCAACCTGTCTGTCATGGTTCCTCAAGTAGACACATAACGTAAAGTTACTACTACGCAGCTACGTAGATTAAATATATGCCGAAGTTATCGAGAAAACCCTAAGATTCTGTAAACGTTTTAGGTTTATGATTCCAGATAATAGCAGAATTATTATGAACAAAGAAAATCAAGCAATATAGTTTCGCATAAACTATGGTGGCGCAGTAGAAGAGAACACGGAGGGAAGAGTGGGTTAATTCTAGGTGAGAAGCAAATGGTTTGGAAGCAGCTGTTTTCCTCCGTCTACTGTATACGAAGTATGGTGCAGAATATGCTCGCTCTGAAATTAAATTGAAATGTTCGTGTTACGATATCAGTTTTCCACATATGGACCCTATAGAGTTGCAATGTCTATTAAGCCATGGGTACAACCTACTGAATTATCTGGAACAAAGCTTCATTTTTCATTCATAAAAAGTTCACATTTGGAGATAAATGTTTTTGTTGGACAGGAACAAAATGCTTCATAACATAATGACTGTGTTAGGTTAGTGTTTTAACACAAGTTATTAAGCCAGATGAAGACGGCTTTTATGAATCCCAGGTATCATTCCATCATTTCAAGCATCTTATAGAAGCTAAACAATTGATTAATTAAATTAAGTAAACAAATAATAATCATCAAATTATCAATCATGACAAATAATCAACTGGAGCTGGAAAAAATTGAATGTCACTGTTATTGACAGTTTATGAATACCATGCATGTTCGTCACATTTATTTATTAGATGTACATTTAAAGAGTGATGGCTGGTCCGTTTAGCACAGCTGATTTCAAGGTCTGGTGGCTTCTTCAGACCTATGAAGGCATTATACAACTATTTCAACGGGTAGTACTCTCTGTGATAGAAGTGAACTGATCTGCTACTGTAAATTGGTGGAATACCCCTTTAATACAGGCCTTTTTCTCAGCAGACATTTTGAATTGTCATAGCAGGAAAAGCTACAGGTGTTACTAATAACAACAATGGTGTATTTCAATTCAACTGACTCAATGAGCATAACGAACGATAGTGAGCCACCATGAACAATAACAGGACAACGGAAACTGAAGCAGATAAATGGTTTAATAGTTAAGTGGTTATTGTTTTACAGTTCGTTTTCAAAATTATGGAACTACTAAAAAGTGCTTAATATACATAAATAAGAATAAAAATTATTAGACGGTGTGGTAAATATATAAGTGAAACAATCATTTGTGAAATCATTTGAAACAATAAACCAAACTTATTATTAGAGTGCCTTTAGAAACGTATTCAGATCTGTTCACTTTTTGCACACTTTATTGTGTTGTACTTTATAAAACAAATAAAGTTTATCCCATTCTTCCCAGCAGATCTACATGTCAAACATCTGTGATCTGCTGTCTCAGAGTCTCTACCCAGGATTTGAGTCTCGAAAGCCCATTTGGGCCACTCAAAGACAGTCGAGACTTATTATAAAACCACTTCAGTGATGTTTCGCTATTGTTATTGTTGTGCTGAAATGTGACCATCACCTCGTCTCAGTCTCAGTCTTAGGTCACACTCTGGAGTAGGTTTTTCAAGGGGATCTCTCTGTGTTTTAGCTGCATTCCTTCCCTAAATTCTGATCAGTCCCTTGATCTTTGCCACTGAGGGGACCCTATGGCATATTTGCCACCACCATGTTGGGATGATATTATTATCATGTGGGAGGCTGTAGCTCAGGAGGTGACGGGTCACCGCTAATCGGAAGGTCAGCGGTTCCAGTCCCCAGCTTCTCCAGTCCATGCGAGTATCCTTGGGCAAGATACTGAACCCACGTTGCCCCGATGTATCATCAATTATTGTAGTATGTTAGAGTGTTTTGTGCATAGCGCTGTATTAATGTGTGTTTGAATGGGTGAATGTGAATGCTTTGGGTGGTCAATACAACTAGGAAAGTGTTATATAAGTACAAGTCCATTTACCATATTGATGGTATTGAGCGAGGTGTTTGCCAGAGATAGTGCTGGGAGTTCTGCTCAAGAGTTGTTTGTCTCATCAGAGAGGAGAATCTTTTTGAATCCTGTCAGAGTGCTATAAATGCCATTTTAGCCAGAAGCTCAAGTGGGCTGTCATATGCCTTTTACTCAGAGTGACTTCTGAGGGCGCTCAAAGTTCCTGAAACTAACAAAGGCAAAAGGCCAATAAAGTTGTTGCCATACTGGAAGCTAAGTGCTGTGTTACGTGCACACACAATGAGTTTGTGATTTTCAGTAGGATCAGAACTGGATGCCCAAGCGTCTTCCTACACACCCAGGACCAGTCCTCACAGACACCAAAACATCCCCTGCCCCTACCCAGCAGCATCTGTGCCAAGATGCCAGTAGGATCAGTAAACTCATTCACAAGACCAGGACCAATGACAGTTGGTGAACAAGTAAAGCAGTCTATCCAGTGAATCAGTTTGCCACAGTGGACTCAATCACCACAAGTGGACCTGAATACTTTATAAATAAAAGTTTTAGATTTAGATTTTTAATAGATTTACAAATTTTAAAGTTTTGTTTCATGTTGTCATAATAGAAACTGAAGAGGTTTGAATACTATCCCAAGCCACTGTATTTTAAATGACACTCATTATATTCCAATAACAGAGTCATATTGGACTAGCAGATACAGAGATCTTCTACCAGTCTGTAGTATAGCAGGGTACACCTACTGTGTTGTGGTCTGCTGAGGCAGCATTTGTGCCAGAATGCCAGGAGCTAACTGGCTGGCGGTTATTGAGCTTGCTAGCATAAAGAGAGCAGGGGGTATGTGATGGGCTGAAAAGGTGAGAGGTGGTAATAATACCCTGTTCTGTTGACTATCATAGTAGAAGATATTGCATAGCGTTATATCATGTAGCATTGCTGTAGTTGATTAGAAAACTTCCTGTATATTGCTGGCTTAAAATATATAACATGCTTGGCTGTGTTGAATTAATTAATTTTTTGTTCACTAGCTGTATTTCTGCGTTAGGAAATATAAGACTAGTTTTTATACTCAGCTTTTGAGCTTGTAACAGGAAGGAATATCTAATGAAAGTCAAAAGCGGCTTTAAATCTTCATATCTGCTGTTCTTTACCAGCTGTTGTTATTGTTGCTGTTCAAGTTGTGTCACTGCTATTTTAGTCTCCTGATATTTACAATTACCCCTCTTAATCATCATGTGCTTGCACTATTCTGATGTAAATTAACAGTGAGAAGCCACACAGAGACTATGCAGTAACCTAAAAAACAACAACAACAAACAAACAAACAAAAAAACCTTTAACCGCAAATCCTCAAATCTGATATATTTTGATTCAGTATCATACAATGTTCAACCTGTTTCCAAGTACTTAATGTCTTAGTTTTTGCTTGTGAAAAGTCTTTTGTTTCAGTTATTTGTAAGTATAAACAAACTGGGTCAGTACAGTCTAAAGGAATTCTGTTCAGGTCAGACAGCAGGTATAGATTAGCGGAGGTCAGGGGAGGTGATGGGCTAGGAGTTTGGTGTGTAGCACTATCCCATATCCCCAAACCATTCTCATAGATGCAATATGCTGATAATAAATTATATATTTTCTAAAAGTTAGCTGTGAAATATTTAACTGAATACAATACCGGATTTTTACTAGCGTGGTTTTTAGTATGAGCAAATATTACACTGAGTGAGCTGTGAGACTGGAGCAAGCAGTAAGAATGCGGTGTAAAACCAGAACACTTGGGTGAAAGATGTAAAAAGGTCTGTAGAACTGCAGAGTTACATCATAATTATTTCTAACCTGGCAACCTCTTGTACAATACAAATAGTTCTGTGGTATGACCCCAGTAAAATAATGATTATAAATGCTTTATGGACAGAAAATCTAATTAAACAAATTAAATATTTGTCTTTATATGGTGGATTAGTGATATTTGGAAAGGTCAGTGTCAAGCCTTCCTGCAATTTTGATACCAAAGTTGGAGACAATATACAAAAACAAAACCTAGATCCTCACAACTACCACTGTCTCAGAGCTGCCTCGCACTCTTTAATCAAGTCATCTTGGAATAGAGGTGACTGTGTTTGTGGTCCCTTGTGTGATATAGTGGTGTTAAAAGGCGTCACCTTTGTTTTGTTTACACTGGACCACACCATTTTAGACCTTGACATCCACAGAATCAGGCGTGACATGGCCACAGCAGCCTTAGCATTGGTCCTGTGTGCTGGCTTGGTCTCGACCAATCGGTTTCGTTTTGGTGTAGAAATTGGAAAACAAATGATGAGCCTTTTCCCCTTTTGGTTTTAGAATAAGTAACGAGAACAAAAGCAGGCGATTTTCCGATTTTGTTTTGGAACAATGAAATCGGAAAACATGAACAACTAGTATTTCTAAATTTTGTTTTATATTAACACAGAAAATGAGAAATCAGTTATGGGATTTAAAACCATCTATTTGGTCATCGTTAAATAATTTTTTATTTTGCCCGAAAGTCAGCACGGAAAGGATAGGACAGGATCCCGTAGATAGCACAGTCCTTTTCTGTACTACCCAGCTAAGGTGAAAGTAGATGACGCCATTGCTTCTTTCACTATTTCAGGCTTAACTGAAAGAGACTGACAACAAAAACTGCAGATGTGCGCTCACTTAGCAGGTTAAAGTTAAAGTTACACTTAATATTTTAACACTTTAATAGTGTTAAATATTTGACACTCACAGTATTGTTTTTACAACAGGGGTGTATTTTAACATAAACCACGTTATTCCCTTTCACTTGGAGTGTTAATTTAACATTTGGGTATTATTTTGTGACACATGAAAGTGTATTTTTAACACTCGACTGTATTATTTCGTTTCACTTGGGTGTTAATTTACAATAGGTTTACCACCATATTAGCGTGAATACTTGCTCCACCATGATTGTTTCACCAAATCTGAAATGTTTCTAAACTTGCCCTGTACAGAAAACAGTATGAACATTATCATGTTATCATGAAATCTCTACTATATCATTGTTTCCAAATGTTTTTGTGTTGACCCTGAGTTAACACTGAACAAGTATAATAATTTTTTGTTTTAAATCTTTTTATTTAAAGAAAATCCTTGCACCATTAGCTTACAACTTAACTATACATGCACATTTATAAAAAAATAAAATAAAAAATACCGTTACAATATATAGGTTCTGTCTCACATAAGCACTCTGTAAGTCAAAGCAGCCTATAAATTACTAAACTGTCTGGCTGATAACACCTTTTTCTCATCACTTTCCAAATACTTGGTAGGCATGAGAAATGTTCACTGAAATGGTCAACCACAAGCTTGTTCTGGGAAGAAGGTGACACTGTCTTAAATGGTTATCAAGAACTGGCAAGCTACATGTACAACAGCAAAATAAAACCTTAAACATTTTTAAACCTGGTTGAACAGTTTGCCGGTTACTCTCCCACGAACTCTTGGAGACTCATCTGTTGTAACATTGATGTTATAAACTGTTGTCTGCACAAAAGTGTAGAGCTGAACCAGGACTCATCATAAGACAGGTTGAACATGTAGTGGGATTTAAACAGTTCATCAAAGCACTTGTGAGCTGAGTGGGCTTAGCAGGGGGATGAGCTGTTTGTGCATGACAATGTAGAAAGTATGATACTGTCCTTGGTTGGCCAGAATGTGTGGCTGTTTCTGCCCTCTTTTCTCTGCAAAAGTATAAGCATAAACACCTTAGGTTGATGGTTCCAGATTCTTACCTATACAGTAGTATTTGCTGCTCCGTGCAAGTGAAATTCATCCTCAGACTGACCAGTCCAACTGCTCTCGTGTTGTGAGAATGCATGCTTTACGGGGGTATATCTCCCCCTACTCATCTTGGAAGGTGAGTGCATGTAATAATCTGAACCTTCTTTTTACTTCTCACCATACTTGGGTCAGGACACCAGAAAAAGTTGAGTTACTTCAAAAGGCCATTGCAAACTGTGTGTGTCTGTGTGTGTCCCTGAGAAGTCTTAGCTGCTGGGGTATTGATGTGAGAGATAGCAATGTTAAGATGTTGGAGTCCTTTTTTCTTTCTTTTCAATCTTACATCTCTGGAGGAAGAAAATGCCTTTGCAATTCAGTTCTAATTGAGTCAATATAAATGAAAAACTGGCTTGTGGGATTTAATAGATGAGGCATTACCTTGTGAAAGTACTGTCACCATCACTAGGACTTCTTCTTCCCATCCAGCTGGGGTGGCAAGAGATGGAGAAGGAGCAACAATTGAAGCCATGTCACTGTCCCAGTCTCAGGAGGGAAAAACAAAAGGAAAAGTCATTACTATCTGCTTGGGGTGAACAAAGTAAATAGCTATTATTTGGAAATATAAACCAAGCATGTCATGTAGCTTACTGGTGTCATTGTTCTCTGAGTTTTTAGCAGCTTTCAAGTCGACTGGCTGGTTGACTGAGTTAGGAGTTGGCCTCTTGATAGCAGGCCAGACACATCTTGGAGCTGTTTCAGCACCAAACAACAACAGGAAGTCTTGATTAAGCTGTTGATCCTTTTCCCGCAAATACATCAAGCCAATGGTCAGTGCACTGTTAACATCTTCCAAATTAAAGACTGGATTTTTAAGGCTGTGACGAAGTGCAGAACTCACCCCGGTGCTTTTGACATCTAAAAAACATGACGTTTGAAGATAAAAGCCTCCCTGCAGGCATCTCCATCAAGCTGCTGAGATATTGTGGCTGCGATCTTTGGTGGTTTGGTCCTTGTGTTGAGGCACTGTGGCTGACTGGCATGGTATTATTCCCAGACAAGGTCTTGAGCGCCATACTAAATATCCTGTGCCCTTTTCCCACATCTTACAAGTGTTTCTGTCATTTCAAAAATATCGTAAGGTCTATACTCAGTGATCTACAGAAGTGCAATTGGAGCATTGTGAATGAAATGACTGTATAACAACATCAATCAAATCTTTACACACACACACTAAGTAACTGTGGTGCATTCAATCATATAGCTAAAACCCCAAAACTTAAGAATGTAAAACTGATGCTGTTTTCTAAGTAATCCTTTATTAAAACTTACATAGCCTTTTTGAAGAAAAAAGGATCCTGCAGTGCAGGAAAAGAGCATAAATGATTCCCCAGGGCATACTTCTCCTTCTACCTTCACGGGAAGGAGTCCTCCTTTGGAACATGGTGGCACAAAAACATAAAATCAAATGCCTCATCATGACTGCAGGAGTTCTACCTATATTAATTCAATACCATGCATTTGAAAATTCTTACATTCCTTCTTCATATAAAATGTTTTTATTCTGAAATGGTAACTTACCAATGCATCTCAGTCATGTTGCTAGCCAGTATGTTGTTGACAAGCAGTTGTCTCTGGGTGCAGTGCTTCAGTGACAACTGACTTGCACTCTTCAAGAACATCCTTGTCTCCAGGTTTTCTAAGCAGGCGTTATCTACCATCTACTCGCATAAAGAAGAAAGTTCTGGTATAATTCCAGTCTTCCTTTTTAGTAAACAACATATACTGCTCTCAAATACCTCATTTGTAGCTTCTGACTCAAATATTTAACTTCAAAGTGTTCGTTAATCCACTGTTAAGATGAAAAGCAGTCTGTCTTAACTTAGTTCCTCTCCGCACCTGCCAAGAAACCAAGGAAAACAATTTCCAAAACAACTGTTGTGTCGTTTCACTGTTATTGGTGGCAGTTCTGCTCCTGTTTCACCATGTATACTTAGCCCTTGGCACACACTGAAGCGTGGAGGAACAGGGGATATGGGTCGGGAACTTGTTACATCAAGTGCAATAAAAGCTCAACAAGCATCATAAATACCCATGCAAGACTAAAAGATAGACAGGCGGCTGACTGTGAGCATTTTAAATACAGGCAAAATACATCATATTTGTATGCCTAACGATCCACCTTCCCGTGCAGTCAGCCTTGGCAGAAACACTGTTAAAATAATATTAACAAACCACAAGGTTACATCCAGTAGTAGTAAATTACATTTGAGATGCACTATTCTTGAACAACATATATTTGATGTTCTAACAGAAAAAATGGTGTGACTACAATTACCTGCTTGCCTAGCTAGCGAGTTCAGAAGTGTGTTAAAACCCGAGTAAAGTAACTCAGTCAGGGTCGGGCAGTCAACTCCTTAAACAGCACCGCCCCCAACGCCCTCCAACACTGCAGGTGTCAAAGAAGACACCAGCCTGTTGTAGGGGACATCAAAAGAAGTGGATGGTGGGGCTGGGGGAGATCTCGAAGTGCTTGGACTGCACAGACTGGGATGTGGGACTGCCACCAACAGTCTGGATGAGTATACAGAGGCTGCTTGAGCATCATACAGTACATCAACCTACCTTGAGGACTGCTGTATACCAACACACCAGGGTTACAGCAATGACCCTAGTTCACAGCCAAACTCAGAATACAGCTAGGAGAAGGAGGAGGCGTTTAGGAGTGGGGACAGGAGACAGGTTGAGGGAGTCAAAGTACAGGTTCAGCAAAAGTGAAGAAGAAGCCCAAACGCCTGCTCCTGAGAAACAACAACATAGATCTCAGCAGGCAGCTCTGCCTCTCTGTCTGGGGAGGGGCTCAGGCAGATCACTAACTTTCTAGCCTAAAAGTCCCCACTCCTGAGCGACTTAACCTGGCCAACAGCGGAATAGGTTCTGCAGCTTTGAATGATTGCTAGACCTGACACTGTGCCCTGTATTTTCCCCTTACCAATTCCACACCAGCCTCTCACTCCCCAGCACAGCAGGCCAGGGGCCTCCAAAGCTGCACAGGCCCCCAGCAAGCTCTCAAACTTTAAGAGACAGAACCCCCATAAGGCAGCAGGCCAGACTCAGTCTCTCCATCCACCCTGAAGCACTGCGATCGGCTGGCTCCAGTGTTCACGGACATCTTTAACACCTCACTGGAGACATACCATGCTTGCCAGCCTGCTTCAGGCCTCCACCATCATCCCTGTCTAAAAAACCAAGGATCACAGAACTTAATGACTACTGACCCATGACCTCTGTGTGTAGAGTCATTTG
Source organism: Lates japonicus (assembly GCA_033238685.1). Taxonomy (NCBI): domain Eukaryota; kingdom Metazoa; phylum Chordata; class Actinopteri; family Centropomidae; genus Lates; species Lates japonicus. Next base: position 7,734,576 of record BRZM01000015.1, on the reverse strand, counting down.
ACATGTATGCTGTCCCACCTCAAAGCGATCACCGACCCATTCCTGGGACTAAGCCTACAGGCGATGCAGTCAACAGCCCTCCACTTCATCCTGCAGCACCTGGACTCCCAAGGAACTTATGCCCAGGATACTGTTTGTGGACAGGTCCGCCTTCCAACACCATCATTCCAGCTCTGTTACAGGACAAGCTCTCCCAGCTGAGTGTCGTGACTCCATCTGCAGGTGAACCACAGACTTCCTGTTGGACGAGGAGGCAGCATGTGAAGTTGGGAAAACACATCTCTGACTCTCGGATTATCCTTTTGGTTCCCCCCAAGGCGTGTTCTCTTCTCTCTCTTCCTGTACCCAACAGCTGCCAGTCACCCAGTCTGTCAAACTCCTGGGGTTTGCTGGCTGACACCACCACTGTTGGGCTCATCTTTGGCGGGGGTGAGTCTGCCTACAGGAGGAGATTGATCAGCTGCTCATGTGGTGCAGCCAGAAACAACCTGAAACTTAATGCTGCTTGAAGACAGTGGAAGTGTTGTAGACTTCAGAAGGGCGGCCACCTCCCCATCATCCTGTGTGACTCCCATTTCAGAACTGTGAGTCCTTCTGCTTCCTGGAGACCATCATCACCCAGGACCTCAAGTGGAGCTAGACATCAGCTCCCTCACCAGAAAGGCCCCAGAGGATGTGCCTGCAGCAGTTCAAAGTTCAACTTGCCAAGGACAGTGATGGTGCACTCTACACCTCCATCATTGGTCATCCTACCTCCTCCATCACAATCTGGTACACTGTTGCCACCCAAGGACAAGGCAGACTGCAGCGTGTCATCCAGTCTGCTGAAGGTGATCAGCTGTAGCCTGCCTTCTCTCCAGGACCTATACACCTCCAGAACCCTGGTAGTGGGAAAGATCATGGCGATCCCTCCCACCTGGTCACAGACTTTCAAGACACTCCCCTTCTAGTGATTCGTTGTGGGCCATCAAAACCAAGACCTCACGCCACAAGAACAGTTTCTTCCCATCTGCAACTGGGCTCCTCAACAAGTCCCACCCACCCATAGACTGTCACCACCACCACACACACACACACATCTCTGCGGATAATCCTGCCACCCCTCACACAGTGCCTCTACACTTAACATTTACATCACCATTATATTTTTTGTTCCTTATAAATATAGTATTTGTTTTGCTTTTACTCTTACTTCTACTTCTATCTGTCTTTGTTTACTATCTCTATTTTTTTTTAGCACCAATATACCAAGACAAATTCCTTGTATGTACAAACTTGCTTGGCAGTAAGTGATTCTGATTCACGATCATGCATCCTCACCAAGCCAGAATATGTACAAACAAACTATATTCAGTGCCTAGTGAAGTGCAGCCAACTGTCATTGTCTGCCAGTCTGCAGAGATGATGTCATTGTTTGAGACTGGCACCAGCGCCAATGCTCTCTGTACAATGCCCCTCATCCCCCACAACTCCTTGCTGTTCAGTAATGATTGCTGAGGGTGAAGTGTAGATAAATGCCCAAGTAGACAGTTTATGTTCCCATGTAGGAAATTAGCTCAATTATGACTTTGGCGAATATTAAGTGGAATTACTACCATACTATGTTTAATCATTCATCCACGAGATGTGGTTATAGAGGCAGGTGTCATAACTAAGCAAACATTAAACAAGTTCAGCAGCAATGAGTATGATAAATGAAAAACCAAGTTGATACAGACAGGGATGGGTTTGTGAAATGGAAATTACAGCAGAATGAGTGACAGACACAGAGACAGACAGACATGGCCGATTTAAAAACTTTATAGGATTTGGGATTTATCACCGTAGTGTAAGGATAATAGTTCAAATCTATCGTTCTAATAGCGTTAAATCCCCTCTGCGCGGTGCATAATTGCAGCTTCACTTTACTCATTTAACAATAATCTTCCCACAGTGGGCATTGCCACAAAAGTATATAGTAGAGACACTGCAGACATAAAGTTGGCATCTTTGTGTAGCTCAGTTAGGAGATCTTACTGCCATGGGTTTCTCTGGCTGGAGCTGCTGACAGTGTTGTCAGTAGGGTTGTCAAAAAAATAATTTGATTAGATACTAATCGATACAAAAATTTGTATTGATACCAACAGTGCTATCTGCCTCCTCCAGTAGACACACTTTTGGATTTCAGTAAAGCCCTCGTTTCAGCAGCACTTAAGTATTATTATCATAAATGTTAACCTGCCGGCACACATGTTAACATTGGCTGTTTAACTCATTAGCAATTAGCCAATAGCCACATTGTACGTCTGTTAACAGGGGTGGCTATAGCTAATAAGGAAAGCAATAATGTTAATAGTACAAAATACAATTACTTCCATTTTACTTAATTCGTAGCACTAGCGTGTATATGGGAGCCATGATGAGAGACAGGCTTTCTCTCTGAGGTGTGAAGTGCAGCACATAGGTTACTTCAGATATCAGTGTTACTGATTATTGTCTAACAAAGACAACACTAGGAGTAAATGTCTTACGTAAATACATTAGTTAGTCGTTAATCGCTGACAATGTATATATCTATCACAACCTCATCAGGCTCCTTCACCCTGGCCTTCAAGCTGTCAGGTTCTTCATTACAAGCTGAGGCACAGATCTTTGACACTCTCCGACGTCCGGGGTGTAGGTTCACAGAGCCGAATAATTGATTAGTTGATTAGTCAAAATGGTAAAGCATAGTCAACACCTTTTTTAAAGAATTGACAAATTTATTTATTAACTTTTATTTGGTTGGGGGGGTGGGAGGAGATTTAGCGCAAAAATATGACTTGACATGACAACATGTTATTTTGGTTTGGGTGGAGGAGCACGTCCTTAACGATGGCGTCATGACTAATCATTCAATTGGCTCAGTTAATTGACTTCAAAAAGTAATCAAATGCCCATCCTAGTGCATGGCATCGCCAAATCTAGAGACTACCAAGAATTTTGGAGTGCAATGCAGGGCTCAGTGGCAGCTGGGTTTCCATCAGAGGTCGCGGTCTTCTAGCAGGATAGTGACCCAATGCAGGCGATCAAGCACCTAGAAATGTTATAAGCGCTGGAGAGTTCTGAAATTGGCCAGCAATGAATCAGATCTAAATCCTACAGAACACCTGTGGAGAGATCTCAAAACAGCAGCTTAGGCGGCACCTTCAAATCTGAGAGGCGTGTAACATTTGGCAAAGAGGTGGTCCCAGAAATTGCAGAGGTAATAAACTCATTCCTTGGTTACAGGAGTGATTAATTTCAATTATTTTTCCAAAGGGTGTGCTACCAAATATTAAGTTGAGGGTGTCAATGTCTGTCAGTCCATTTTCTGGGTGATATAGATTGCCTTTTCTCTACTTTTTTTGCATTGTTCCAGTGCAAACAAATGCATACAAAGCATTTTTGGATTGCAACAATTTTCTGGTGCATTTCCTGGAAAGAAGTGCAAGGGTGCCAGTGTTTTGGCCCATATTATTAATATATAAGAGTATCATGGTCTAATAATCACTGCATTAAGAAATTTACCATACATCTATTTTCAGATGTACTTTTATCCTCTCATCCTATAATCCTTTTCATTATTTCAAATGCCATTGTGGTATTAGTTACATCAAGTGTCAAGAGATTCACAGAAAAACAAATAGATGTACTTAGCTTTACCAATTTATAATTTATCTATCGATCATCTATTCCCCATATACCAGTAGCTCTCAACTGTGGTATCACAACTGAAAATGTCCTGCTAGCCTGGAGAAACACTTGGTGGCTTATATTGTAAGTACCAGAGGAAATCATATTGTTCAGTCAGATTTGTCAAATTATTATTAGGTTGTTTGGTTTGCACTATAAAGTGTGTTTACTGGTCCTCTATGGTTGATACATTTGTGATATCAAACTGAACTATTAGCTGCCAGAATAGTGCATTTGTGTGCATGAAGATTTGAAAAAATGACCAATAAACAGTCAACTGCTAAATGCAGTGGAGTGAGGAATGCCTGACAGATCACCCAGCATACAGATACATATATGTTGTATGTTGAAAGTTGTAGCCATGGCTGTGCTTGAAGATGACAACTCTTTACTCCTCTTAACTGTCAATCTAATCTGTCATTACTCATTTCACTTGTCAATATATTCAATCTCACAGCACAACTGCTGTCGATAACCCGATATTTGTATTCATGCTATTCATTGTAGTGATAATAATTTTATCCAGCACACCACCTTGATAATGATTACTTACTGGTATAGTAGTAGCATGTTTAAAAAGGATGCTTTAATGGCACGAGCCAGTCTGGCAAAAATGGAGCCGGTGTGTTAAGGTGGCAGAGCAGGCAAGAGCTGGTGTGAGACACATGGCTCACAGATGTAGTCAGTGCACAGGCATACCATTGTCTCTGCCATCTATGGCTGAGCTGGAATACAACTTTGTTGTGGTCATTGCAGTAAGAAAAATAAATAGAAAATGCTTGTGGCGCTATAGTCTGAGACAAGCCTGCAGTGATTTAAAAGCCTGTGTGAGGGCATGTCATAAAAAGATCAGTTGAGCTTTAAGCTTGTGAGACCAAGCATTTTATGGAGCTTATAACAAAGATGCTGTATTACGCAGCAGAACAGTGATCAACTGTGGATGGAGCCTCGCCAGTATTAACTCTCGTGCTGCAGTTTGCTGCAACCTGGTAAATAGTTCTCATCTCCCACAGTCATCCTTCGTTGTCTAGACTCAGTTGGCATTGCTCTACAGAATACTGGCATCACCTTTGGCCTGTTACGTGTGCAGCCAATGAAGCCTAAAAGTGCAAAGTTACTGCTGCAACACGTTGGCCTGACAGACAACCCTGGCTGTTGGTGGCAGTGAGAGCAGACTGAGAAAATGGAGAAGAGTAATCAGCAGAGGGCTGATTGCAAAGCAAGAGATGGAAAAAGCAAGTTGTGTATCAGTGAAATGGCTCCATGACAGTGGCTCATAGTGATTTCTTTGTTGGAAGTTACTTGTGAAAAGGTTAGAATTTGTGTCTTGCTGGCGGCATACGGTCTAGTCATGCAGTGCTATTCTCTGGCAATTACTTCAACATCATGTTCAAAGGAAAAATCCAACGTGCATATCTCAGTCTCTGATATTGATACTGATACTTTTTTTTGTGACAGAGTGAAGTGTTGTAATATTATGTAGTCTAATATAACAATTTCTACATTTCCCCAAATCCTCCCACCCCTTAACCCAAAACACAATATTTGTTGTTGCTGTATTGGTTATAGATATGATATAGATATGTTGAGGCCTCTGTTGGTGGAAATATTAATGCCTTTTCATGTAATATTTTCCCTTTTGGGATTACTATTGAATGTTATTTACAGAGCAATAAGTCAAGCCCTGATGTTAACATAACAGGCCTGATACATGCCACACTGCCAGCAGCTATTCTTAACCGCTGAAATGTTTCAGGATGAATATTTTTATTTAACTCAGTTTCCTCATGCTCTCCCAGTAGTGACATTTTGGCACTGTCATCCACATCATTGTTATGATAGCAAAGGTTACAAAGCAGAATTGGGTCGAGGGTTTGTGGTTGGTCACAGCTGACAGAGGTAGCAAAGATACTTGTTATTTACTCACACTGTGAGCCACTAGGAAAATGTGAAAAAGGCTTTGGAAACCCAAGACTCCTTTTGAAGACCCGCTCCTTGCAAGTGTAGAGGTAAGGAATGGAAAGCAGCATTGAAATAGAATGGCAAGGAAGTGACAATGAAAAGATTAGTAGCCCATTTCTTTCAATGATCTATAACTGATGGGAGGTACACGAGAGGGTACATAGTATATCTTATAACAATGGTGCATTACCCACACCTATACATGGAATAATATACATGAAATGTGTCCATATGTATTATACACACATTCTTAATCTTGTTCAAGCCAGTTGTTAATATGGCTAATGGAAAATTCTGGCCATATTTCATACATTATACATTGAGTTTCAGATAGACTAAACCAAACAATGAATTAGTCCTCATAGTGAGTGTTGTGTAAGTCATTTTCTCTGCCAAGAGCTTCATTGTTGATGGTACTACTAAGCTATCCATCATCCATCCATCCATCATCTATGGATGGGGTGAAATGAAGTGGGCACCACAGCTAAACTATTAAAACATCATTGAATACCTTATTGCATAGGGTGCATTTTACTTCATTACCATGTACACACATAAAGTAGTCTGACTGCCTCAAATACTCACTGGAACACCAAATATATACTCCTCTGCAGCACAAATAGTTCCCAACAAATGCACTATTCATCTCATTTGAGTAACACTTGATTTAAAAAACTACATTGTAGCTAGTTCAAAATGTAACTTTTTATTAGAATAATCTATCTCTTTCAAATATATTCTATTGGGGTGTGCCATAGATGGAATAGGGAGGCTTGGAATGTTAGAAACAGATGAACACATTGTTGGTTGAGCATAGTAATTAATTGTTTAAACATTTCAAACAATGCCTCTCCTACAGGGTTTGTCTCTAGACTGTATGTAGCATGGTACAAGCCATCTACTGACTGGCCAGTAAAAGTAACAATTACAGTATATTGTAAAATATTGTTAAGTGTATTGTAAAATATTAAAATATAATTAGCACAAGTAAAGAAGAGTCTTAAAGTCAGTTACACAGTAATATCTAATAGGTTTGTACAGGCATTATCCTTTATACCGAGTGGTTAACCTCCAAAGCCCCCTATAGCATGTCCAAGACAATGAGCTAACCGCAACCCCTGCCCACCATGCACCAAAAAATAAAGTGATTAATTACAAACTTTTGTTTACAAAAATAAACTCTTATTGTGAGATAAGCTTAAACAGTTTTCCATTAACAACCTAACAGAGTTAGGTACACCTTCTTACGCAGGAATAAGGAATACATTTTCCCAAGATGTATCAGCACCACCAAACCTATACATACAGCTCTGTCATAGATCTCCTTCAGATTAACTAAGCGGAAATCTGTTGCCGTTCCATGCATTATGTCAACGCTGAGGTTCTGACACAGCTATACACCTGTTTATGGCAATCGACCACAATAAGAACAAACAGCCATAACTTAATAAACAAGTGGTCCTTCGTTTTACTCTGTGCCCAGTCTATTTCGTTCATAAACTAATGACCACCTTGGGCTTGCATACCTCTAATGAGGGATGGTGTCAGGCCTTGATGGTTGTGACAATGATCTACAAAGTCCTGGTGGACATCAGGCCTGTTTAGGGCTTTTGTTTTACTATTACAGAGGCACTGAAAGCTGAGTATTAGATAAGTATTTAGTGCTGAATGGGAGAATAACCCTTGTTACTGCGTGTTTGGCCAGTCTAGAAGACTTAACAGTCGTCCTGACAATCCAAAACTTTTTGTATCCGTTTTCCTGGAATATTTTTTGACACAAGAATTAGCTTAAGGTCTCGGCTCATCTTCACAGCTGAGGTATTCACGCTCTTGAGGTGGAAATGTGAGTCCATCACCCACGCTTCCTTTGATAAATACTTATGCGATGTCGGCCAAAGCAGCTCTTAATCTCATCGGAGCAGGTTCATGCCAGGTAAACTGTGTGTAGGAACCGCACAGTGCCATCAGATTGGGGACCCCAGGCTGAGAACATGGCTCTATACTGTCATGCCAGACTAAATGAGACTGAAGCAACAAAACCACTGTGTATGTTTGACTGAAAGGTGCAGTTTCTTGCTTATAAATTCAATTTCCTCATTTGTAAAGGGGAAGATGATGTTATTTCCTCCTCTAGATATTTCACGGTAGTCACTCAACAGGTGATTGCCATGGTAGCTATAGCTGTTTCATCTTTAAACAACAATGTGGAATATAAGGAAGAAATTCCAGGTTACTATCATTTATTAGTTTAGTTGTACACCTAGAAAACAATAGCTGCAGGTGTTTTAACACACATCTTCATTTTCTTATTCTTCCTGTCACTCTTTTAAAGTGCAATATGCAATAATCCTGCCTTTAATCCTTGCTGCACTTCAGTTTTTCTTTTCTGTTACTTTGCAGTGACACAGTGGCTCTAGCAAAGTTAATTTGCCTTAGTCTGAAGAGATAATATTGCACATGCACTATTGGCATCATTCTTACAAAAATGGAGCCACACTTTTGACCTTGTAAACTTGTCCCTGTCAGGATATTTACCTGAGCAGGTTAGCTTAACAGCATATGTTAATGTGGGTGATTTTACCTGATAAGAAGTGAACCACCATCGAAGACTGAAACCCAGAGTTAAACTCTGGAAGTTGGCTTCCTCGCTAACTGCAAATCCTGCTTCGAGTACAGGCCTCAGGTTTGCAGACCTGACTCCAGTTAGCTCTAGTGATGTCAGTAGCTGAGGGGTTCATATACTTTTTCTGGCTTCATATTGAATAACAATACAATGATTTGTGTGTTATTTTGAAATAGGTTGTCTTTGTTCATAAAATGTAACCTAGATGAAGATCTGACCATATTTTAAGTCAATTTTATACATAAATGCAGATAACTCCTTTAGTGGCTCACTTGTTTTTCTTACATCAGGCGATTGATTAAAAACCCAATCAATGTAGGAAATGTAAATAAATATCAAAATCTCACTTATACACAATACCCCAGTAACAAGTCCATGATATATTTGTTGCAATATTTAAAAAAAAAAAAAAAAGCAAATGAAGACTTGAAAAATTGAATAATGAATAAAGAACTTTAAAGTGTAAAACTGTTGCTCAGAAAACATCATATTTAACAAAACACAATATCAGAAAATACAACAGTGTTTCACAAAACACGAAATATTTTGAAAACACAACATTTCACCAAACACTACAGTATTAGAAAGTAATAAATAACATTTTAGAAAATATTACACACTTCAGAAAACACAATAACATGTCAGAAAACATAACAGCAAACGGAAAGGGAGGGACAACAGCTCTTGTTTATGATTGGACAGAACCCTGGTCAATTCAGAGTTTTTCCAGGGGATGAGTTCACAGTTGGTGGATGATATATTTGAGCACAAGGAGCCCCAGAATGGCTGGTAGAGATAAAAAAAAATGTGTAGGCTATGGTGAGGGTATGTGTTATCCCATGTTCATGTTTTGATTAATTTATTATGCACGAGATAAGTTTAGAGAGCCATGACAATAGACCGGCTTTCTCTCCGAAGCATGAAGTGCGCAGCACTTCTACTTCAAATATCAGTAATGTTTTCTGAAATGTTGTAGTGTTTTCTGAAATTTTATTGCGTTTTCTGAAATGTTGTAGTGCTTTTACCCTCAGGGCCACCATACTTTTGGATAATAAAGTGCAATGGCAACAAAAAAAGTTTAGGAACTGGTGTAGTACTGTCCAGAGCCAGAAACATTGCTATATATTGCTACCAAACTTTATGGACAAAAGTAGTATTTCACTGAGCTGAATGCACGAGTTGCTGGAATACCACTGCCTCAATTGGTTAGTTAGGTTGTGTAATTGAGTGGTTCTCTTACTTACGAAAAGAATCTGAATATTTTCACCACCAAAGTCACACAATAACACAAACTAACTAACCAAGCGAGGCAGTGGTATTCCAGCCATTCCTGTGTTCCGAGATGCACAAAGGCAGGAAGTACTAAATGTTAGAAATAAAAAGAAATGCACCACAGTGCATGCAGAAGCAGAAACTCTTCATATTTTCTGTAGTGGATTATGTTGACTTGTTTTTCCTCCAACCAACACACAGCTGGTAAGCAGTATTGATAATTCTCATTAATTATTAAAATCTTTTGATGAGTCAGTAGGATTTAACATTAACTAACTTGTACAATTAGTAACTAGCAAAACTCTTTTGTAATGAATATAATGATGATATTAAATATATAAATTGTACTTAAAAAGAAATAAAAAACGCTTTTTCAAATATGCAAAGGAGGAGAAGAACAGCAGAGTTGAAATCAATTTGCCTGTAACCTTGCTCTGCACAGTTGTGCAAATTATTTTACACCTTTTTACTTACCAGCCCCACCTATATTCCAGTAGCTGCTGTACAAACATACATAAGATGCCTGTTAATTCTACAACTGACAGTATATTTGGTGCAATATACTTTGGGGGTGATGGTATTTTTTTTTTGAACTTGTGTTTTTGATGGAGGTGAAATTTTTTCTCTCCTGCAGTGACCTTCTTCCACCATTTCTGCTCTTAAAGAGGATGAGAAGAGCTCACGGATTGGTGGCTAATTAACAATGCATTCGCCTCTATATAGCCTGGTATGCAAGGTCACACCCATTTTGTATTTGTAGCTGGACATTTGCTTTCATTTGCACCTGCCGCTTATTTCAGGATGATATTGTTCAGCTCTTAAAAGTTTAGGGAAGTTCGATGAATTTTGTGCACCAGCTGCCTGTCATTTATAATTGGGTCAATTTGAGTACCTGTTGATAGAGCTTTAACCCAAAGGGCTAGAAACTTTGCCTTGGGAGATGGAAATATACTACTTCTTCCATATATGAGCAAGATCGGTTGAAAACAGAGCTACATCAATAAAAATATCTATAGCAAGGGATAGGACTCAACAACCATTTGCCGATCTCATTAACCATTTGTCCAGTCATCAAAATCTTGTAATTCTATCAGTATGTGAATAGGCTGCCATTAGGGGGTGCCACAATGCTACAAATGTATCTGAAAAATCAGTGGACAGAATTTCACTAAATTGGTGTGCTCTGGGATTAACCAAATTTGAAGTGCCATATTGAAGTGGGACATGGGGGCTTCCATAGCTGAAATGGGTTAGGTGCTGCACTCATGTGGGCCCCAGTGGTCTGAGCAGGCGGACCCCGTTTGACTCTCGATCCGCCAGACCCTTTCTGTACATCACCCCCTACTCTCCTGTTTGCTTCTCTCACTGTCCTGGCAAAAAGCCCTAAAAATACTTTAAAAAAAAATGAAGTGACACATATTTATATCTATCAATATTTAGTATAAACAAGATGCCTTTGAGCCATCTGATTAAACTCCACCCGAGACATCCCTCCTCTCTTCGGCCGTCAGCTGAACACATGCAGAGTTTCTTCAAATAGGAAGAAGGAGACTATAAAACTCTTTGAGTGTGTAGTAACTTAAATGCTACGGCTATGTAGTAGTTGGAAGCGACGAGGTGATTGGTCTTATAACTTTTAACCGGAATGAAACAACTGATGACCTTTGCCTGATCTGTTGCCCGGAAACCCACTTGCTACTGCTTGTGGTTTTAATTGTGATTGTGCTGTTTCTGTGGAGGAAGAGTTAAACCCTCAAATTGATGCTCTGAAACCAGGTTTTCCTCTTTCCATTTTTATGAGCTGCAAAGACAATTGGTCAGTATTTATTAGGGTGATTTGTTTTTTGTTGATGCTAACTCACATAATTACCGTTAATTAGCCAGCTGCAAATTTACCTGGGACAGTTGTCACTAGAGAAGTTGGAAATCAGTGACCACCAGCTCACAATTTCACATGCTTAGCTTGTTAGGACACCGTTGATCATGTGTCATTAAGGCAGCAGTGGTTGTGGATTTAAAAATGTACTTTTCATATCACACTTTTCATTCGCGCAATGCAGATTGTTCATCTCTAATTTATTTGGGGCATTGATTATTTCTTTTATCTTCAGGTCTATGTGTCCTATGATTGGACCACTTTCATGCTGGTTTCAGACAAGTTTCAGCTTTTGGGAGCGAAGTTTAAGGATGGCAGTGCTAGATTATCTCCCACCCCATCACAGCCCCTGCAGACAACAGGAGGGTAAGTAACAGTTTGGAACCAGGACTACTAACAAAGGTATGCAATATGTATATGCTCTTAGATACAAATTAACTTCTGTTTCTCGGTAAACGTAATTGAAGGTGGGTAAGAAATTGAGTTGAAACAGAGGAGCTCTATAGACAAGATTAAGTTGTCAGGTCAACTGCATGTACAATATATAACACCAGATTGAGGTAGAAATGAAAGGTGTATTAGAAATGAAGAATGGATTTTGAGAGATTCTCAGTTCCACTTGGTAACATCTCTGTCCAAGACATACTTTTGCTTGGTTCCTGAGCCAAACATCTCTTAAATATTTTTGTAGAAGGCCGCAAGTTACAGCAACAGAAGCCACTGTTCTCCTTGTACTGTTATTTTTTAAGAACTGTGATTGGCTAACCAACATGATGCTGGATACTGTGCTGTTTTCACCAACATTGCAAGACTTTGTGTAGTGCCCAAGTTTTTTCAGAGTTCTAACCGAATGAAGAAAAAAAATATCCCAAGGCATGTTTTTGTTGTCATTCTGTTTTTGCTGCTTTGTTGCTTCTTGTGCTGTTGTTTTGTCAGAGTTTTACCTGGGTGGGGCTCTAGCAGCTCAATAATACAGTGAAAGTTTGCCATTGAACAAGCAGTTGAAGATGAAGTGAAGATAATACAAGAAGTTGAGGGTAATAGGTGTGTTTCTTGACAACTACGAACTCTATTTTCAGAACATTTAGAAGAACAAGTCCAAAATGGAATTGGCTACAAAGCAGAACTCATAGCTCCACCGTGGGAAATAATACTTTTGGTTTGAAATATGTACCGGTAGTCTGTATATATTTAGGGAACATTAATGAACTGTGGCATTGGTAAATTGTATGCCTGTAATGTAAGGTGTTTAGGGACAGTTTTAAATTGTTACAGAAAGCTGCATCAGTCTCGTAATGCACATTGGTCACACACCACACCACACCCACTCACCACAAGTAAATTCTCAACCTGTTGAAACACAGCCTATTAACTTAAATAAGCTAGAATGATCAGAATTATTCATTGGTTTATGTTTTATTTAGAGTATATTAACATGTTTTACTAGGTATAAATGGCTCTAAAAGTATAAATTATATTTTTTTAATCAAAATTATTTCTAGAACAAAAAATTGTCCAACAGAAGAATCATCATAACAGGCCTGAATCATGTTTTGTAGATAGGTATCAGTGATAGCCTATATATGAATCAAATGCCTCAGAGCCACCCTGTCTTGGAGCTGCACATTCCATGTCAGTTTCGATATTTCCACTTAGGATGATCTCTGCTGTTCTCCAAAGTTGGAACTTGAAACAAGAATTTAGGGCTTAAGTTTCTTCCGAAGGAGTTGTTTCTGAGTCATCTCATCAGGGTGGAGATCTGTGAATACCACGACAGCTTCTTCAGAGTTGGTTCTGGAACCAGTTGTTTACCTGCACAATCAGTAAACAAGGTTACAGACCTTAGATTTAGACAAAGTTGTGTGTCTTTGCTTTTTCTTCTAAAATTAATAATCAGTCTTTGATTTTGTAGTAGGTTGTTCTCTCGTGACCAGTCTGCAAGATGGTTTATTTCCTCCAGATATAAATTCCTATCATTGTTTGTGGTCTGGCCGATGAGATGGTGTTGTCCACCAACTTCAAAACAGCCTGGCAAAGCTCAGAAAATGATTTTTCTCCAGTATCATGTTGTGCAATGACAATTGAATTGGTTTTTGTCTAGAATTTTTAAGGTCTGTTTGCAGGTTAATACGATAATGTCTCTCGGCATTTTAACAATTACAGGACATGTCTAAACATCTTTCTAATTTGTCTAAAATTTGTCAGATTTCATGGTTATATGTGATCATTTTCACACTTTTTGTCATTACGAAAATAAGGTTTGATCCATTGTTACACTAAGATATTAAAGCCTGTGGTACTATATTAAGCTTTGAGAACATACCTCTGTGTGTTCTAACAAGGCAAGATTGACTGCCACTGCAATGTTAGTTTTCAGCTGCTAATGCTGCTTTGCATGGGGTATATACAACAGTGTCACTCGGTAAGGCTGATTTGCAATTGTATCCTGGACTCGTTGTGAAAGATCACTATATGGACTAAAATAACTGGCGGCCTAACACAGATCCCTGAGGTAACACCCATTGTGCACTTAATGTTGCTACATAGTATCATTAACTTTAACACACTGTGTTAATGAAGAGGTCTGTTAGAACTTTGTGATACAGAAAAATTGCGTCATCAGGGCTATCTTGGCTTAGGCTTGTAGATTGCAAACATAAAACAAAAAGCTTGAGTTGTGAGGTTTAAAGATATGTATAAACCAGGGTGTGGAAAGTATAATTAAACACATGTTTAACTTGTACTAGAAAAGTATCGAATGTTTTTGTTAACCCATACAAAGAGTGACTTTTGTCAGGATATCTCAGTCTCAGTTTTACTTGAATCAGTCATCAAAAAATTGCCTGTTTTTGAGTCCTCATCTTCATGGAAATGTAATTGTAAATTGTAAACTTTAGTATATTATTAAGTGCACCGGATGATGCCAGTAATGTTTCTGGATAACAAGGCTACAACCTCCTTAGTGATATCACTCTTCTTATTTCTCCAAGAACAGAAGGTTTGTTTTTGTCAAGTAAGCTTATACTGACCTTCACTAACATGGCATTGTTAAGTATAGTGGACATACACACTCAGAGGGAGCTGAGAAAAAATGGAATTAGTACTGTACAGAGAGAGAGCTGCACATATTTTGAAATGGGGATGAAATACATGACAGAGCACCAAACCTGTTTTCTCTAGAACTTGTAAAATTAGTTAAGAAACGACACTACATGTCTGTTTCCAAATATTGCTTTAAAAATGCCTTTAAGTCTCTCTCCTCAGCACCTTTTTGTAGACTTCTACCAATAACCACTCTGTGGGAATACCTTTTGACTTCTGTAAGAGTGTCCAGTTTTGCTCTTCAAACCAACAAGACCTGCTGCTTGCCAGCAGAAGATCCAACCCGGTGCCGTTACGTATAGCCTCACCCAAACAAACAGGTGACGCATTGAGTCTGCAGCTGCAACTTTGTTGTCATAGGGTTTGTGTAATCTTTATTTTATGATAAAATATAATGTGTGAAACCACAAAAATGTCAATGGATATATTAGGTGTATAGAGCTGTGCTGTCTTTTAGTGCCTTTTCTAGATAGCCAGGTGTCTCTTCTAGTTGTTATATAATCAGACCATGTTGTAGCCAACATTTTCAACGTCATCAAGTAAGCTAAATTCAAGGCCCTCCTATTCTTGGTTGTTTCTTGGTTAATTTAAGATGTGTTCTGCTCCTCCTTGAGCTGCAAATTGAAAATGTTCACCACTTGCCCCAGTTATGTAATTGAATAAAAGAAAGTATGTGGTAACTAAGAGAAGAAACTGTTGTTACTCACAGTAGGTTTTTAATGTAAGCTTTTAGTTTCCATTGTTATGAGTTCAAGTAATAACAGTCCCAATTGGCTGTCCAGTGTTCTCACATGTGTAACAACCAAAGGGAAGAAATGAGCTGACCTACATTTTTACTTTGCACCCCCTCCCTCTTCTCTTCTTCTTCAATCTCTGCCCCATCCTCCTCCCTTTCCTTACACCTCCTTCTTCCTCTGTAGCTGTGGAAATCAGATGACTTTGGGGAGACATGGGTGTTAAACGAATAGCATGTGAAGGCCTACTTTTGGTAAGGGAACCACTGCTCACATAGGCTTTAGGAGGTAATACTATGATAAATCATTGTAAAAACATAATGTTAAGAGAAGGAAATGAGATGGTAACATTATGTTTTAAGCACAAGGGGTTTTTACAATAATTTAGCAGGCACTGCAGATCATCCAAAAAGTCTCAGATATTTGGTCCAATTTGCACTGATACATCAACTTTTTAATACTAAATAAAGGAAGGTCAAATTTCAACCAATTCTAAACAGCAGTTCAGAAGACACTCTTTTCCAGATAATCCTAAAAGGAGCTTCAAATTCATGACTGATATTAACTGTCCTAGAAGCAGACATATTCAGAGATGGTTCTGACATACACCCTAGTATACCGTGGACAAATTATCATACAACCTAGGAAATGATGTTCAGGGCATAATCATTTGTGTTATTATTCAAAAAGCATATTGTTTAATTTTCAGTCAACTATGAATTTCAATGTGTCACCAACAAAATGGATGTGTGTTTAGTTTAACCATGGTGACCAGAAAGAATCAAAGTCTATGCAATACAGTATGTACACTCAATGAGCACTTGATTTCTGCTGAAATGTGCAGATGGTAAGGGTGTAATAGTGTGGGGAATGTTTTCTTGGCACACCTTGAGCCCCATAATATCAATCAATCATTGTGTAAATGCCACAACCTATCTGAGTGTTGTTGCTGACCACCCAGCACCATAATGCACCACGTTGCAAAGCAAAATATTACATATTGGTTTCATGAACATGACAATGGGTTCAGTGAACTTCAATGGCCTCTCGTGTCACCAGACCTGAATCCAATAAAACACTTTTGGGATGTGGCCAAACAAAAGAGTCACAGCATGAATGTGCAGCTGACAAATCTGCAGAAATGATGTGATGCAGTCATGTGAGCATGGACCAGAATCTGAAAGGAATAATTCCACCAGCATGTGGAAATGAGTTAAATTGAGTAAAAAAGTTTTTTCCTTATACCCTGCTGTAGTTACTCAGATGATTTTTCCATTTTAACCTGGTCCTATTTACAGTAGTGACAGACTATGTTGTCTTTTAAGGGCATGTAAATTAGTTTATTATTTGCTGCAGAGGAAATAATGAGGAGACTCTGTGACCATAATTGGAAATAAAAACCACACCCTCTGATGTTTAAAAAAAAAAAATCAAAATAATTATCCAAACACGCCTGACTCTTATAATTGGAAATTATTTTTAGTGTTTCTTTTCTATTCCAGTCATGTGATCATATTATTTACATTTCACCTTGTTGATTATCACTTTTGCACTTTGCTATAACCGAAGTCACTGCAAGTATCAGCATTTCTTCTCATTTCATAAGTACTTTATTCATGGTTCTGATGATGTTGCTTGTAATGAACAACTCAGCCTCTTTCACATGAATGTGCTTGTAGCCTGACAGGAAAACCCAGAGTTAACTGAGCCAGTTAATAACTAGCTTCATGATACAGGTTAGTGACAGGATGTAAAGTTATCCTGGGTATGTTTAACTTGCTTAGGAGTACATACCTCCGGTGAGATCGAAACTGGTTGTTGTTTTAACCAAAATGCCAGACTAAATGAAGGCTTTGATGACATCTCCTCTCTAAAAGTGCCTGAGGAAATTATTCTAGTTTACTGCTGGTATTGTAGTCTGAATTGCATCCTTTATTCAGCTTGTGCACAGCAACTTGCAGATACCTCTTCACACTGGCTTTACGACAGGTTGCCCCAGAAGTTCAAGAAGGATAAATAGTACTTTTGGAAACATGACACAATGCAGTTTGAGTTATCCAGTATATGTGTTCTGTTAAAAATTGTGTACATGAATAAAAGTGTTAAACTGTAAACTATTGACAGTGACCTTGCAGCTTCAAATTGTAGCTTTAATTGTGAATTATTTACTTTTTACAAAACACAACAAGATGCCCTGCAATCAAACCTAGTTTTTCAGCTCTTGATGGGATTGATTTCTAGAACATAAAAGACCACTAGTATTATTTCTGAACAAGAGAGAAGATTAATCCTGCTGTGAATCAAATTAGCTGATTTAATAGTGATTTAAATTCTGCTATAACCTAATTTGATTAAAGGCTTGGAGAAGAAGTTGCCTTTTGAGCTGCTCTACTGCATACAGTCAGACAATGAAATCAGTGATTGCATATCCCTCTTCCCTGCCAACTGCTTGAACAATCTGAGTCTGTTACTTTAAATTCAAATGAAAGCAGTTTGGGTACAAGGCAGTGTGCTTCAGACTCAGGAAAACAAGGGCTGATGGAAAATGAGGACACAGTACTGAACAACACCAACAAACCACTCTATGTCAGCATTTTGATAAACGAGTATTCAGATGAATAAATGTCTCCCATCTTCTGTCTATGCATCTCCTCCTGTCCAAGTAGGTTCTAGATGGGAGCACCTTCATTTCGCCCAGCTAAGGTGGAAATAGATGAGCAAGAAGCACCCTGCTATGAGCCCACATCTTCTTGTTTCAGTTGACAATCCTTTTCTATGCTGCCCAAAAATAGTGAAAATAGGATGAAAATCGATTGCCTGTTATGTACGCGGACCGAGAAGGCTCCCGGTCCGCCTTCTTGTTTTACTAATCTTTTCCTTGGAACCTCGACATTGTCATTGCTTGGTTTAGTTAAGACTATTGCAAAATCAGCTAACAGCAGCTACATGTGCTGCGGGGAAGCTGGCACCTTTTGCAGCTAGTAACTCTCCAACGACTACAAAACTTCTGCAACACCTGAAGAACCTGCCGCTGCTGCATTGATTGCTATGGATCAACTGACTTTGCAAAACACTGGACTTCACTCAGGGATGATGTATATCTCCTGATCCAAGATGTCATTAAACTGCTGCAAGTTTCACTGGACTCACTACAGCCAATGGTGAACTCCTTCCAGAGCCTCTTACCTCTGTGGAGTCTGATGCCAGTGGTAACGTTTAAAGGTTAATGACAGCAGGGTCCAACATCAGAGTGCTCCAAAACCAAAACCAGTCGCTTTTGGACAGGCTTGACAACCTTGAGAACTAATCACAGAGAGCTAATCTCCGTATGTTAAATATTCCTGAAGGTAGTGAGGATGGTAGAAATCTACTCAAGTTCATGTCGGAGGAAGTGATGCAAGCGATGGGCCCTGATGTTTTTCCTACACCACCTGAACTGGAGAGAGCCCACTGGACCCAGACCTTCAGATGCAGCCAAAGAACATCCATATATACACACTGGGATGATTACAAATGAGACACAGGTGGGGCTGAAAAAAGGAGGGAAGACAAGACAAAGACTAGAAGTAAAAACACCACCGACAGGACAAGAGACTTCAAAATAAAACAGGAAGTACAAGACCAGGAAACACGAGGGAAAAGAATTCCATAATAAAACGGATCCAGAAACGCAGGAGAAATAACTACCAAAATAACACAAATCTAAACACTAGAAACACAAGAGAAAATACAACATAACAGAAACTAAGGTCACGCCGCAGGCGGGCCATGACAACTTCCTGTGCAAAACTAAGCATAATACAATTCAAGGTTTTACATCGTATTCACTATTTCGAAGCAAGACTGGCAAAAGCATATACCGTAACACAGATGCAGGCTGCGACAGGTGCCGGAACACTCCTGCCATCTTTACTCATATGTTTTGGTCATGCCCCTCCCTGACAACCTATTGGTCTGTGATTTTTAAAATACGTAATGCGTAATATTAATCTCCAACACAATTCTGCAATGGCCATATTTGGTATCACAGACAGGAGACACTCCACAATAAGGAAAAGATATAAAAACATCATTTTTACAACTTATTTTGCACGCAGAAGAATATTATTACATTGAAAATCCCAAAATCCACCCGAATTGTTCCAAGGATCTGTTCTTTGCTTTTCATACATTCAGATATCTCATGTATGTTTTTATTGATAATGATAAAAATGATATTTTATGCAGCAAATACAACAAATTAGAAAATGCTACATATTCCCAAGAAATTTTTAATTGAAAATTTGAGATTGCATGTGCACACAGGTGTACTTGATTAGTAAGAAAGAAAAGCATCTTCAGTCAGTTAATGAAATGCCATTTGATGAGTAAGCACTTAAGGCAGTTACGGTGGCTACGTGTATTAGTGCCATAGCCTCCAGTTGGAGGTGTAGCTGATGGGTGCCTCCCACACATAGGTAACTAGATGTTAGGGATACAGGGTTGATGGAGATACCACATGTGGACTGCAAGAGCCATGACTGACTGCTTGTGTTCCCCTGATCAAAGAATGGATGAATGTAGACATAGCAATTGCACATAGTCTCCTGTTCAGTAATAGGACATAGAGAAGTATTTTTAGAAGTCACTTGGATGTAACTCTAGTTCTGTGAGTGTAGCTCAGTGTTGTCCTATATTAGAAAGTAAGTTAAAGAATGTAAACATACTTATTGTGGGGAAAAGAGAGTAAAAACAAGTATCAATCTTAAACTCCCCCATCATGGTCAGACCCCCAGCCAACTCTCTGTTCTCACTGCTAAGACACAGACTTTTGTAAAACTATAGTTGACTATACTTAATTATTATCAAGTTATTATCAAGTCATTAAGTATAAATATTTAATTGGGCATAAAATGTTAAATTATTGACCTCAGACATTATGGCTTCTTTCATCTTATAATTTTGTGTCATAGTATATGAGAAGTCACAAATGTTTGAGCTGGAAATTAACAAAGACATTAAAAACTTGGCTGTTGGCAGTTCAGTTTAAAAAAGGTATTTTCCTGCAAAACCATTTCAGGAAAGCACTGAACAACTGAATGACAACCTGGATGGTCAGAAAATGAGAACCTGCCAAAAGGGCAGAGGCAGAGTGTTTAGGAAGCGTTAGAGAAGGGCAGAGATTAATTCAAAGGAAGGGACAGAGACAGGCTGCCACTAGCCGTCTGTGCTCTCTCAGCCCAGACAGTGCCCATCAGTTGAACAGGGCCTTTGAAAGAATGCCACAGAGGCAGAGCCGAGCTGAAACACTGCTCTCTCTGTTTAGCTCTCGAGACTCTGGAGGGAAACATACTGATTTGGAAGGCAGACAATAAGAAGCCATGAACCACCTCCTTTCATTCTGGCCAGTTCTCTGTGCCCTGGTTTCTGAACCTTGGCCATAAATCATTTGGCCATGCTGTTTTTTGACTGACACCTCTAAAGATTCCATTCCATGGCAAACCCACAGACAAAAATATTTTCATCAGGATGAGGTAAACAGTAGCTGTAATCCATAGATTTATCTTAGGGGGGGTGAAGAAAATCTGTGAACTTTGCAGTTTTGCAGTTTCCATCTTTTACAAATAGGAAGTGAGTTAGAGTCCAAAATGGAGCATTTGTAGATTTTGAACTATGTATCATAATAAAGTTTTATTTAACCATTTTGTTGTAGCAAAACCTGCTACACAAAGGATGAATGATTTGCAATAGAGATGTCCCATGCTGATCCTGATATGGGCATATTTAATGGATCAGTATCAGCTGCAAATCTAACATCAAGTTTCATCCAATCTTTACTATACTCCATGGTATTTTGTTCAGCCCAGCCTTCTGGTGTTGCAGTGCTGCTCTCCGTAATGACAGCCTACAGGGCAAGCATTCCTCAGTGTATGGGAGTGAAAATTGTGTCTGTGTGAGTGTCTGAATGTGAAAAATTACTTAGTTGCACCAGTGATTGACTCTGCTCTCACACTGGGTTTGGCTAAATTCACATAGCTCCAATGGTAACAAGTCTGTTTTCCTCTCCTTTTTCATTAGTCAGGACTGTGACCCTAGTTTTGTTGGTTAAAATGACAGCCTCCAGCGGCAGGTCATATTAGCTGTCGCAAATTAATGTTAATTCCAGGGCACATTTTATTTCAGTGTGCCAAACACATATTTAATCAACATGTAAATAAACCTAAGTATCACAGATATGCAATATCTGTAAGGACTTTGATTGGAATTGGCATAAAAAGTAAACAAACCTGGCTGGGACATCTCTGGTTTGCAGACAGCTGGTCTGGACTTATAAATTAAGAATGTCTTTGACTTGAAAGGTCAGGGCGCTATTGTGAGTAATGCTAGCATATTTCTAGCTTGCAAGTGTATTAACTGTTATCTCATTAGTGACAGTAGTTCATCAACCATGCTACAGAGCCTCCACTGCTACCTATAGATATTTGGATGAATTTCTAAATTTTATGTTCACAAGTTTTTGTGAATATCAGGTAGATATTGTGCATCTAGATCTGTGTTTGCATCCATCATTTATATTTCAAATGTCAAAATAGCATAAAATGATACAATTAATATTCTGTACAATGACCTGTGTTCCACTGTCATACTCAGTCAAACCAAAACCTTAGGTCAGTTTTTAACTACAGTTTGCTTAGAATCTGTGTAAACAACAGCATTTTGTGATCATATCTTTACGACAGCATTTTGGTGATGAGACATATAAAGTGCTTGTAAAACACATGCCCATAGAGATGAGATAAGACAGGATTCCCTTTGATGTTGTGTTGAAATTTTTATGGAGACCTACTGGTACTCCATTAAGTAACTTCTAAAAATACAATGTTTTGTAGGAAGTAAATGGATTTCTATATAAATATGCAAAAAACAAAAATGGACATCCATAAAAAGCGTGTATGTGATTTCAGGAAGAAGTGGCTAACAAATTGTATCTTTTGTTCTCCTATCTTTGTCCTTCCCTTCTCATCTGACCTTGTTTTTTTAACTGATCTTAACATCATTTCACTTTTACCTTTGTCACCTTTGTCCCTTTCCTCTTCTCACCCATTCTAGGGGTGTGGAACCCTATGACCCACCCACCACAGTGCTGGTACAGAGACATGAGCCTCAAGGAGTCTCTACAATTCTCAGCAGCACCGACTTCTTCCAGAGTGAACAGAATCGCAGAGTGATCCTGGAGCAGGTGGACAGCTTCCAACTCCGAGACAAGTACATGTTCGCCACTACCACACGGGTAAGAGAGAGAAAAGTTGAAGAAAAAAGTGGTTGTTTAATATTATACCTCTTATATCTCTGGGTCGAGACCTGGTGGCTGTGAAAGCCATAGAATATGATTCACATCATTTTCATACTCATCAAACCATTCAGGCACCCCTCATACCCTATGGATGGGGGCATTGTCATCCTGTTTCCTCACTTATTTTTTAGTTTTTCTTTTAATTTACTACCCCTCAGTATATCACAGTACCCAGACCATAACTCACTTGCTCACTTTATTTTTTGCCCTCAAATTTGCATTTTGGCACTGTTTTCTGGCATATAAAAATACTTGACCTAATAATGATGATATTTATTAGGGCACGAGCACTGGTGTGCAAAGGCCCTATTGTAATCATAGGAATTATTATTATTCCTGTGATGCTGAAATAGAATTTTTGAGGGCCTAAACAAGCTCAAAAACTCTTGAAACTGCACACACATCAGACCTGGTGAAAATTTACATCTGATAGGGGTCTCGTTCATGGGGCCATAAAATAGCTCCATAGCGCCCCCTTGGACACACTCAAAACCCCTTTGCCATTGGACTTAATTTGTCTGAGGTGAACTAAATTCGGAGGCATGATGTAACATGCCGAGACGCACCAAAAGGTCTCTTGACATCATGGCCTCAAACCTACAAGAAGTTGGCCATTTTAATTTTAATTTGAAAATGTTGCCCATTTTTGGCCATTTTTTGGCATTTGGGGACGTTGTGTTTGATTAAACTCCTCCTACAGTTTTTATTATATCGACCTCAAACTTGGTCAGGATACTCTCAAGGCCTTTGTGATTAAAAGTTCTTAAAAGATTTTGTTGATGTCGAAGGGTGTGGCCGTGGCGGCACCTCAAATTTCGATGCCTCGCCATGAAACAGGAAGTTGCGTTTAAGTTGCTGTAACTCAGTCATAATTTGTTCAATCTGCCCCAATTTTCATAGTGTTGATAAGGGTCCTGGTATGAACACACCCACATGTCAATATTCACAAAAAATTATAGCGCCACCCACTGGCCACAGGAAATGACATGTTTTAGACTTTGACATCCTGTTACTAGCAGGTTGACGTGATCCACTTCAGACTTGGTCAGGAAAGCCTTAAGGACTTCATGAGGCCTTATTGTGAAAATTTTGATGTTCCGTTGAAGGATGTGTCTTAAAAGATTTTGTTGACGTCAAAGGGTGTGGCCGGTGATGCCTCACCATTAAACAGGAAGTTGTTGTAACTCCCATGCACTGTCCAATCTGCCCCAAACTTCACACATTTGATTAGTGTCATGGCCTGAACACATCTACATGCCAATATTTAGCCACTGTCATAACGCCACCTACTGGAAACAGGAAATGACGTGTTATTCATCACTGTACTCCTCCCAGTAGCTTGACACAGATCCATTTCACATTTGGTCAGAAAGCGAAGCAGGTAATTGTCCAGTCTGAGGACAAATGACAAAGGCTTAAGCCCCTCTTAGGGTCTATCTGTGCAGGTGGCTGCCTTCATCCATGATGGAAATGTGCAACTGATGGGCGCAGTAGGGGACTTCTGACTCATTCATTCTGTGTCCGGAGGTCACGCAGTTGCATTACCACATCATACGACCTGCAGGGGGCCTGCGGCCGCAGGTGCCCTGACAGGCACGGGTTGCAAGGGCCCGTTCAATGCTGCTTACAGCCCTAATTATATTTATATGTATACTGTACACTGTACCCTAATGCATTTTGTAGATTAAGAATGAGCAAATGAATTAATAATAAAAAAATATTAAGTCATAGCCCTTAGTCAAAATGTTGTACAGCAAAACTTCTGGACGAGTAACTTAAAATTTTGGGAAAAACACTTCCCTTACTGTCTGAAATATACAGTATGTATATGTACAATTATATAAGTACATGTATATGTACAATTTTAAACATAAATGTTGCCATTTCATGCATTGCACCAGAGTAAGCCTTAGGCTAATTCACATCTGCAGTCCCCCGGCAGGTCACAATTTGACATCCAACAAATGAAATTAACATTCAACAAACAACCAAACCAGCAGATAAATAATAAACAACGCTGTATCACACATGGTAATACACACACACACACACAGACTCTCTCTCTCTCTCTCTCTCTCTCTCTCTCTCTCTCTCTTACACACACACACACACACATATTTGGCTTATGAAGTCAGTGACTGTAAATATGAAGACCAACACCACCCTGACTGTCTGTGCCATTAACACAGAACTGCATTCTGGATGTAGTTAACCTAACTAAGCATAAAGACTGGAAACTGTTGAAAATACCTAACCTGGGCCTCAAGTTAAAAAAGATAATCCTATCATCACTGTCAAGGTAGAAAAGTACAAATAACAAATGCTATAACTGTGGTCAGCATTACTGGGTCTTCTTGTCACAGTAGGTTTGCCAAGTACCTATACCAAAACCTGTTAAAACTGCAAGTATCTGACACACCGCATAGAGGTGCAGGGCAGATGGCTTAACTGTTAAAAGTTATACCATGTATCTTCCTCGAAGACCACTTTTAGTTTTTATATATGCATTTAACAAATCAGATACAGTGTGTTACTTAATTTGCAGGGTGGCATATCTTTATGCTGATCTAGGCTAATCACACAGAGTTCTAGCTCCAGCATTTTGGTGATGAGACTAGCTCCATAATAAATGTACAGACATGGTGACAGAGTGGTATTGAGTGTAATATCCAGTTAGGATCCAGCATGCTGCTTAGGAACCCTGTAAGTTATTTTTATTAATTAGGCAAAGTTTGGTCAAAAACAATTAAATCCCCTTTAAGTAAATTTTAAGTTAACTTTAAGCAAATGCATGAAAAAATTGCATATCTGGATACAGTGTTAATACCTGTAGGTGCATGACATTTGATTGTACATACATGTACTCAATTTAAATGTGTCCCTAAACCTGAACTTGATGTATTCAGACATACTGTATTTGAATGTGAAATACTAAACTGTACTGATGACATTAAAACCTTAACAGGAGCAACAGGATTTTAAACTTGCCTACTGTTTGCCCTAATAATATCTGGAATTGTTGAATAGTATTCTCTGTTATTGTTGGAAGCAGCTTGTTCAAGTGGGGCCTTGCGCTACAGCACATACAGGAGAAGGGTCTGAGTAAAAGCAAAAAACAACAACAAAACAAACAAAGAAACAAATTCCCCAATCAAAAGGTTCTATTTTACCATACAAGGCACCATTAGTCATAAATGTAATGTAGCATCTTAAGCTAGCCATTTTTTGCTGTCCCTACTGTGCTCTTGCATACATTTTCAAAAGCCTACATTGTATTAGAGCAAAGTTTAGTAAGTAAGGTAGTGAGCAACCACTTTCCAAATTCAGCATAATCCGTTGAGTATAACAGATGTTAGATCAATATTTGGCTGGCGGTAATGTGAAGCAATGTATGTTTGTCACTGTTAGTCGCCAATGTTTGTCTAGTAGAAGCCTCATTTAGGCAGCAGACAGACAGAGGAGCAGATGGTGATTTGGATCTCACCTCCTCCTTTGTTTCACAGACTGCTTTGGACAGATTTGCTTTCCTCTGTGTTGCATGTCAGCTTTGCTACAGCTTGGCGGCAGCCTGTAGCTGTAGTCTTTTAGAAGCAGTTGATTATGGAGAAAGGTGGCTGGTTGGTTTATCATATTAATTTAATGTATATAGCTGTACTTCAAATCAGCATGGAAATCAAAGAATTGCATGAGCTATCAATGCTATGATTATGAGAGACTATTTGCAGATTTCAGTTCTACTCAACTATACCTCAGCTGAAGATTATATTTTAGATTGATATTTCTCTACATTATAATTCTCTAAATATGCAATGATATGATTAAATAAATTTACTCTAGATTGGTTGCTATCTGCTCTGCTGTTTGCAAGTGACACTGACTGAGAGAAAGTGTTCTATCTACATTCTGTAAATGTGTTATCAACTGTTGCATGATGCATGTAGTGCAAATTAGAGAATACACAACAAGATAGTAGCACCATAGATATAACAATGTAGAACACTATAGAGCAGCCTTAATAATTCTTAGTGGCTAATGTGTTCAAAACTAATGAGTAGTGCTCATTCCTACTTACCTGTGTGGTCTAATAAGACACAGAGATGTTGCAAGATTGCGCCAAAAATTATGTCAAAATCAATTAAATAAGCTCACTGGGCACCCCTGTCTGATTTTGGGAGGGAAATCGGGGTAGTATTATTATTACGGGGTAGTACAATTACCTAAATGTCCCAAAAGGAGCTATTCCCTCAAAATGCACCATGAAGGGTGTCTTAACTATATCATACATCTTCTTAATGAACCTACAAAAAGAGAGAGAGAGAGAGAGAGAAACTCAGTCCATGATGCTAGACCGCTGCCTCCAGCAGCAGGCAGAGCTTTGTCAGTAGCCTCTCCAGGATGCTGGTCTTCGTTTGTAGGCACACAGAGCACACAAGGCCCTTTGCATCTTTATTTACATCCAAAACCTTCCCCATCAACCACGATCCTCTTGGAGCTGCAGCATCCACAAGCAGGACAATGTCTCCAGGAGTGAGACTTCTTTTGGGCCGTAGACTCAGAAATCCATTTTTTCCAAAAGAGCTCAGCCATGTATTATATTTGCTTCCATCTTCTCATGTAAAGATCACTTGGGTCAAACAGTGCTGGTGGCATATAGGCTTTCCCTTTGACATCAGAACACGATTTGTTGTCAGGGCTTCAAGGTCATTCAGGTCATCTGAGATTCTTGTCTATCATTTAATTTAGCCTTAACCTCACAGAAGATAGTTTGGAGTCCTTCATCGTCCAGAATTTGTTGTTTGAGAACTGAGGTAAAAACACTCCTCACTGAATGAATCAGGCGCTCCCAGGCCCCCACGGGAGGCTGCTGGTGTATTGAAGTTCCATTTTATGCCGTCCTGAACCAGAGCCTTTTGAACCTTGTCATGATTCAGCACAGCCAGGCTTTCTCTCAATTCCCTGTTTGCTCCAACAAAATTTGTGCCATTGTCAGATCTCAGAGTTGAGACCTCATCTACAGATGAACCTCTGGACTGTATTTATACAGGAATTAGTGTCAAGTGTTTGTGCAACCTCCAAATGCACAGCATGACTGGTTAGAAACATGAAAAACATACCTTTTAAGGATACTCCTCTGGCAAATCTGCCATTTTTTGCTCAGCAAGCTTGCCTCTGTAGCATTTACAAACAACACAGTGAGATATGACTTTTCTGGCAGCAGAATTTGCATTGATGATCCAATACTTCTGTCTTAACCTGGACAGGATACGATTTCTTCCTGCATGTCCCACTTGATGATGGATGTGGCGCAAAATGAGTGTGGATACATGCATGTCTTTAGTCAAAATAGCTGGACGCTTTACTCAGAAGGCCGCCAACTCTCAAGGATTTCAGCATCAATTACTGGATCCCACCTATAGAGTTGACTGTCTTCAGGAACACCTTTGAATTTTAACAGGATTTCCAATGTTGCAAGGTTTAATGCAGTGATCCAATTTGAACTCAGCCACTCTTTGAAGATTTCCAGCCAGTCAGACCACTGCTTAGAGAAAGAATGGGGAATAGCTTCATCCCATCCCAGGTTTCTCTTGCAAAGTTCTTGCAGCAACACCTTGGCTGGCGTACTGATTGGTGCCAAAAGTCCCAGAGGATCGTACAGGGAACTAACAACTGACAGAATGCCTCTTCGGATGTGTGGGCGTTGTTGTGCTGAGATCCTGAACTTGAATTTTTCTGTTTCAATGCACCACTGCAATCCTGCAATCAGACACTGCTCCAAACAAACGCACTTTCATGCAGTATTCCTGTGGAGGTTGTGTAGTGTCACCATGAGGCCACCATAGGAAGCGGAGAAAGTTGATGTGCTTATCTGGGACATGAACTTGGTGAAGCATGGCATCGATGTCAGCCATTAATGCAACAACTTCTTGCCTGAATTTGATTAGAGCTCCATTGAGAGAATTGGTAAGATCAGGTCCTTTCAAAAGTTGGCATTTTAATGATGTTGCTCCACAGTCAAATACTACTCTCAGCTTGCCTTTCCTGGGATGATAAACCCCATGATGAGGGATATACCACACCTTTCCATCACTATGTACAAGAGAAGGAGTAAGCACTCTTTTCATCTTTTACATACTATTTTATGTGCCTGGTAGCTTCATCAATTTGCACCGGTTATAATCTTAACACTTTAAATTTAAAATATCTAAAGTAAATTTCAAGATAACTCAAACTTGTAGAGCACAGGATTTTTGAAAAGTTTGATAGAGTAGACTTAGACTTAGACAGACTTTATTGATCCCTTTGGGATGATTCCCTCAGGGAAATTAAGTTTCCAGCAGCTTATACAGACAGACACAGCACACAGGGCAGTTGCAACGACAGTTTGCAGACGACAGACAGGAGCAGCATGCAGGACAGTTTGCAAACAATACAGAATATAAATAGAATAGAATAAGAGTGAATTAAGATATATATACTGAGTATACTGGACTGTGTATGGCATTAAGATAAATAAATATAAATATACTGAACTGTATATGGCTGGGGTGGATGAGGTTATTGAGTGTCCGGGTGGGTTATTGCACATTAAGGGGGCTGTCCAAGGATGTCCATCAGTGGACATCAGGAGACATCAGAGGGTGCCGTATTCAGCATGGCATGGTTGGGTGATTTTCTGACATACAGTATTTCATGACTGTTATATGATTTGAAAATATGTTTGTCATTATTTAAAATTCCTAATGTTCTTAAAATATTTTTTTTATACTACACAGTGTCTGACATCCTTGAGCTCTTGGTAAATGGTGAAATCTCAGAAAATGATCACTTGGATTCTGGAGATTAGGCAGATGAGAGAAGGTGTGAGATAGATGGTAAGTTTAGAAGGAGGCAGACTATATTGTCAGGTATCTTTGTGCTGTACATTAAACTATGCAGTAAATATCTAATGTTAAATATAAAAATTGAGAATAGTTTGAAAGTATGTAAGGTGTACTTATTTGTGTTTGGTTCAGAGAGGGACAGAGTCAGTGCAGAAGAACTTGAGGTTGCAAATGAGGTTGAGATAGAGGCCAATTTGGAGACTGAGGAGAGACAGGAGCATGAAGAACTGTCACACTTACCAAGAAGGAGATTAAATGGCGTCATAGACCATTTACCACCATCATTGACACATCTTTTGAGATACCTCCAGTTGGAGAGACCTATCCACTGAGCCCCTATGAATACTTAAAGCAATATATACCAGATGAGATGTTTGAGTTGATGGCAAACAACACCAACATTTATGCCATGCAAAATTCAAACCCACAAGCACTGCAGAAATCAGAACCCTAGTTGGCCTCCAGGTGGCTATGGGAGAGATGAAATTGCCAAGGGTGCCCTTGACATACCTTTATCAGACATGAGTGGTGGTTTTGCAAAACGGCAGGCTCTTGCTGTCCCAGCAACATGGACTCTCTTCTCTGCCAGTACCTCCAACACACTGTATGTAGTGAAAATTTTTTGTCTTTGCATGATGGAAACAATGTCATTCTGATAGTTCTGACTCAAACAAAGCTGGGGCTTGAACATGCACTTGTCCTGTTTGATTTTGTGTCACTTTGGCTGGAGGTTGAACACTTATTAATATTTCATCCATTTGTGTTTCTGGTCTTTGTTTAGGCATAACAACCTGTGGCTGAGGTGCAGGGTTGAGCACAGCAACAACATTGTCCTTTTCCTGCTTTTCATTGGGAACAAATGCGTCAGCATGGAGATTTACGATATGTTATAATTTTCACATGGAAGTATTTAGTTTGCCTTGCCATTTCCTTTTCTGGCAAAGGTAAGCTTAGAAAAGATTTCTCGCAGTTCATTTGCATCTTGATAACAGCTCATAAACTTGGAAAACTCAGAACACACTGAATCGACATCTTCATTTGATGCCATTAATGCATGGATGTTTTCCATATACCTTTAAACTTGCTTGCATTTTGAACTCTGTTTTTTCTGACAAGTTTCCATGTACAGACTCAAACCTTTAGGAGTCAACTTAATGCTTCTTTTCGCCACTGGCATTTGGGCATCATCTTCTTTCTTTTTTGTCACGTCAGACATTTTAGAGTTTCTTCAAACTGCGTGTAACATTCCAATCAAACTCCAAAAATCAGACCTCCAGCATGATGATGATAACACAGGAAATAAAGCAAAGGTAACAGCTGACATACAGATCCACTTCGTCAGGTAAACACACATTGTCAGAATTTTATAAATGAAAGTAGCTTGGCAGTTTTGCATAATTACGCAGCAGTCCAGCGCCATCCATGGCTTATCACAGAATCATCAGACTTTGCAGTGAAATACTGGCTTTACAACTCCAATCGTTTAATTATTTTTCAATAATGTTCTTGCAATATTATCACATACCAGTTTTGATGAATGAGTGGAGCGTGGTGATGATCCAGGCCTACAGCCTAGCCTCTGCTAATGTAGTCTTCAACGGTGATTGAATGAAACAGTGGCTGCAGATAATCCATCAAATCCAAGAAGTTCAGATAAATCCATTAGTGAGGGATTCTTTTGTTTAGTCCAAGGGCGGGTTTTTACATTATGTAGTGGCTATTTGTCATAAATAAAATTTCAAACTCAACACAAATCAAAGCCACTGATGCACCGTGGACTAATCCAAATAAGCTAAACAAACAAAATAAATAAACTAACAAATAAAAATAATTCATTCAAAACAAATGTGCACCCAAAGTAATGAAACTTTCAAACAAATAGCTCCTACACATTAACTTGAATTTTTTGGTGAAATTGAACAAAACAGCAGCCAAATCTTTTCTTACATTGTTTGGGGAACACTGCATGTCACATGCACGTGTGTTTGAATGACACAAAAAAATTTGTGAAGGCAGGGAGGATGTCCAAGATGATGAGCGTTCTGGGTGGCCGTGCACATCAAAAACTTCTGAAACATTCAACAAATTGAACAAATCGTTCGAAATGATTGATGACTAAGTATAAGAATGATAGCAGAAATGGTGTCCATTGATAAAGAGACAGTTTGGCAAATTTTTCATGAAAATTTGAACATGAGAAAAGTGTGTACCAAAGTTGTCCCAAAACGTCTGACTCCTGATCAAAAGGAAAAGCAGTGTCTGGCCCAAAAACAATCACAGCGCTTGATCACCCTCCCTATTCACCTGATCTAGAGTTTCTGAGACAACTGCCCGAGGAAGACCTACTGCACTATTTTGATCAGTGGAAGACCCAAATGCAGTGGTGTGTTGATGCAGAAGGGGAGGATGTTGAAGGAAAAAGACATTGAAAAATGTTTATGTTGAATAAAATTGTATTACAGCATTAGTCTCGTTATTTAATAGCCATACCTCGTATATCTCTGTCTTATCAATGGATGTTGGGGAGAGCAGGTCGTAATCCTCAGTGATCGTACTTTTACCTTGGTGCAGCTCCAGGTACATGTTAATGGTTTTTTTCTCTCTCCCACTATTAACTCTGTGATAGCTGGATTGTGCCAGGCTAATGTCAGGTTGATGATGTTGCTACAGAGGGTAACCTCAAAGAGTGGTTTTGTTAACTGCTCAGAATGTGAAGCAAGATGTTGGAAAAGCCAAATTGAGCCAAATACAGTAGCCCCCTTAGAACATATAACATCCTCTAACTATAACTCCTGTACCCAGTTGTTCTCTGTTCGTGGATTGTGAATCAGCATTTATTTTATGAGTTATGTAAAACTACAAAATGAAACTCTTGGCTGGTAACTGAGAAATGTTCATTGCAAGCTGGTGTCATTGTGCTTAACCAAAGATAGTTTTATAGCAAGAGAGATGTTACTCTGTGCCTCTAGCCAGGATTTTTATCTTTTTGCTCTTCAAAAAGAGCAACAGATGGATGAGTGTGTTGGTTAATAAAAAATCTATAGTTAGCTTCCCAGCCCTGTATATTGTGGCTTGTTAATGGGCAAGCACTGACTGACAGGTAACACTAGAATCTCTCAGTTTCACTTTTTCAGTACATCACATCAGTATCTTAATCACTTTGAGGCTGAGGCCTCTGAAGCATTCAGTGCTGAGCATCTGTCCTGCCAGTATATGTGAACTGAGCTATTTGAAGCCAAACAGGAAGAAAGATAGTGGGTGAAAGAGATCAGTGATATTTGATATCTCCAGCTTCATTGTCAGATGTAACTTGTAGCAGTTTGTCATTAATATCTTAAGTACACAGCTACAGCAGTCAAGCCTAAATGTGCTCAGATAAATGCAGATTTACTTATTAGATGTTTGTTCTTTTGCACAGAAACTGTCTGACTGTCAGATGCAGGAAGTTGAAAAGTTGCGCATCATCTTAACCAACAACTATTTCACAATAGGATATTGTTGCTCAGTAAACAAATATTTTAATATGGTTTTGGAAGCTGTTTTGAACTGATCTCAGAAAGTTTTAGATGCAGGTTTCACTAAATGACGCCACTGTTTTAAGTGATGATAACACCATCATAAGTGATGATAACATCATTACTTAAAACAACCAAACCTCAGAACATAAATTATCACATTATTTGGTAAAAGCAACTCAATCAAAAATGACAGAAAACAGTGTAAATGCCCATGGAAAAAAGAATTATTTCGTTTCGCTGCCTTTCGTTGTTTTTGCAAACAATGACAATACAGACCAATTCATTGTTGTCTGAAACCAAAGACACAAAGGAGCCACACAGTTGTGATGGCATGCCTCTTCATTACCATGAACACACAACACGAACACACAAACACACACACACTGTAGTTTGCTTTGACTCAATACCACATGCACTCTCTGTGTGAGGGCCTGAAAATGAAGCAATTAATGATAAAATAAATAAATGACTGATATTAATTAAACATAAATAAATACGTTTAAACATTAGCTAATAGATTTAGCGAAATACGACTTAATAACTGAATGTGCAATTGATTTGTTTTTACATTTATTTATTCCTGTATTTCTTATTTCTGAGGCTGTCAGGCAATCATCGTCATGGTCCCTTTTTGTTCTCATTGTCAGAGTGTATTAGATTGATTACAGTTTCCTGCACTACTGTGGTTACATGATAGTAATGACAGTAATGGTGGAATAGTAATTGACTCGAGGGTCCTAGCACAAAATAATGTAATTAATCAGAGATAGTTCACCTTGGATATTTTTTCTTGGACCAACTTTACATTCATATTTTTCTAATGGCTCTCTACTAAGTGGTAAACAAAAACTTGTGGTATGACACTTCTTTTATTCTTTTTATTCTTCTTATTTTTCTTTTTCATCTTTGGATATTAAACTATGTAATATTTAAACTATTTATTTATGTAGTGCCAAATCACAACAGAAGTTATCTCAAAGCACTTTTCATATAGAGCAGGTCTAGACCGTGCTCTTTAGATTATTATAATTACAGAGAAAGACCCAACAGATCCCACCATGAGTGGGACTAGGTGACAGTGGCAAGGAAAAACAGAAGCAGAGGCAGAAACTTTGAGCAGAACCAGACTTAGAAAGGGGGGGTAGAAAATAGAGACAGGAGAACATAGCATAGCGCAGATTCCATGTAAAAATGTAAAGTGGTATCAATAATACAGAAGAGGTAATAATAGTAATGACAATTAAAGTTGTAAATGCAAGAGTAGCAGTAATACAAGAAGCAGTACTAATTATTTCTAAATATAACAGCAGGTGTTGAGTGGGGTTGTAGGAGCAGCAGGAGGTTTGTCATCACAGATCAGACTCTACAGCTCCAGAGGCAGAAATACCTGCAGAAAGTGACAGAAGGAGAGA
This sequence comes from Lates japonicus, assembly GCA_033238685.1. Taxonomy (NCBI): domain Eukaryota; kingdom Metazoa; phylum Chordata; class Actinopteri; family Centropomidae; genus Lates; species Lates japonicus. Next base: position 7,700,170 of record BRZM01000015.1, on the reverse strand, counting down.
GAGAGACAAAAGAACACAAAACTACGGGAAAGAGAAAATCCCCCCGCAGGCCAGGCCTATAGGAGCATAACTAAGGGATGGTGTGCAGAGGGTGTCTGGGAGATAGCTGAAGGCTCTGCCTCCCATTCTGCTCCTGGAAACTCTTGGAACCACCAGTAAACCAGCATTCTGGGAGCCTAATGTTCTAGTGGGATTGTAGGGAATTATAAAGATAGGATGGTGTCTGACCATTAAGGGCTTTGTAGGTGAGGAGGAGGATTTTAGATTCTATTCTGGATTTGACTGGGAGCCAGTGTAGAGAGGCTAACACAGGAGAAATATGGTCTCTGTTTCTACTTCCTGTCAGTACTCATGCTGCAGCATTTTGAATCAACTGCAGAGTCTTTAGAGACCTGTTGGGGCAGCCTGATAATAATGAATTACAACACAACAACATGCACAGGGTTTTACTGAGTCACACAGAATTACAACTGTACAGAGAGTCATTCAAGTGAGTTAAACTTAACTTGTGTGTGTTGATGGTCTTGCTGTTGACTTAACAAAGTTTGGAAAACCTGCCAAACAGCATTTGAATATTTTTCCTGTTCCCAACAGTGATGCTAACTGGCTAGGTAATTAGGTAGTTATCTAGCTGACAAAGAGCTGGATGCTAATTTTACTTACTGTTTGCTATTCTGCATCTCAGGGGTTTTTTGTTAATGTGGAGCTGTGTGAAATGTCAACATTTATTGTTGGAGTTAGTTTATCTAGTCATTAAAGTCACTGCTTTACTGGCTGGAGTCTGGATTGCAAAGTTTCTCTCTTCTCTTAATGCTCTCTTTTGTCCAAAGAAATTATGTTAAGGGTGTTTTGACATGCATTTTTATCTGTCTGCACCAGCAACAGCAATGGCTTTGACACTTCATGTTTTTGGGTTGTCCACCTGTCCATCTGTCTCTCATTCTCATGAATGTGATAACTCAGTAACGCCATGAGGGAGTATATTAAAATTTGGTATAAACATTCACTTGGACTCTAAAATGAACTGATTAGATTTTGGTGGTCAAAGGTCAAGGTCAAGGTCACTGTGACCTTGCAAAACACGTTTTTGGCTCTTTCAACGTGATATCTCAAGACCGCCTCGAGAGAATGTCATCAGATTTTGCAACGTTCACTTGGACACTAAGGTGAACTACCTATGTTTTGGTGGTCAAAGGTCACAGTGACCTCATGTTCCTGTCAATGCAAAGCCTGGCGGGAATTTCATTACATCAGGCAAAGACATTCTCTTGGATTCAAGGTATAACTGATTAGAATTTGATGTTCAAAAGTTAAAGATCAAGGTCACTGTGACATCACAAAACATGATTTTGGCCTCATGAATGCAATATCTTAGGAACACCGCAAGGGAAGCCCTACTAATTTTGGCACAAACGTTCACTTGGACTCAAGGATAAACTAATTAGAATTTGGTGGTCAAAGGTCAAGGTCAGTGTGACCTCACAAACCATAATTCAAGAATTCACATGCTAATTAAGTGCAACTTGACTGGTTTGTGGAGGCATACAATCGCAAGGCAGTATTTTAATTGAATTATAAGGCTCAGTCATTGTGTCAACAAATGTATATACTACCACATTGTGGATGCAGACTACATAGACTGTGTAGTATAGTATATGTTTCAGTTAATGTAATAGATGTCCCATGCATGGTCAGCACCGGTCAACGACATGAGACTATTGAGACAACCAGTGACCACACCTGGATATAGCAAGAGGTGGAGATAGCAAGGATGAAACTGGGGTTAGGTTAGTAATCATATAGTACTGACCACAATCTGGTTCATCTCCTGCCTGTGTACAAGGGTCCTGTACACAGGCAACCAGCTGTCACCCGCATAGTGAAAAGATGGTCCATCGAGACTGAAGAGGCTCTGAAGGACTGTTTTGAGACAACTGTGTGGACCGAGCTCAGTGACTTTCATGGGGAGGACATCGAGAGCCTAACAGACTGCATAACGGACTATATCAACTTCTGTGTGGAGAACACTGTACCCACCAGGACTGTGCGGTGTTTCTCAAACAACAAACCCTGGATCAATCCTGACATAAAGGCTCTCCTCAAGGAGAAAAAAGGGCCTTTAGTCAGGAAATAAGTAGGAGCTGATGAGGAAGATCAGGGAGGGGAAGAACAGCTACAGGAGGAAGATGGAGGACCAGCTGCAGCAGAATGACATCAGTGGAGTCTGGAGAGGCCTGAAAACCATTTCTGGGCACAGGGAACTGGACCTCCAGGTTGTGGGGACTCAAGAGTGGGTGAATGATCTGAATCTGTTTTTCAATAGATTTGATCAGTCACCTGCTCCTCCCCCTGCTCAGTCATCCCTGCTGCAACCCCCCTCGTCTGCTCCCCCAGTTCACTGCACCACCCCCACCTCCACACCCCTGCCCACAGGGTTCAGCTCACAGCTACCCCCCACTGCTCCTCCTGGCAAACACCCACACCTTCCAACACACAGCCCCCCTGCTCCAATCTGTCCCTCACAGCAACCCAAGTGAGAGATGAGCACAGGAAGATGAAGGCAACGGTATCAGGTCCAGGCTCCTTAAGTCCTGCACAGACCAGCTGTGTGAGATCGTGGAGCACCTCTTCAACATGAGCCTGAAGTTTGGGAGAATGCCGCAGCTGTGGAAGACATCCTGCGTAGTACCAGTGCTGAAGACACCCCACTCCAAGGACTTCAACAGCTACAGGCCAGTGACGCTGACATTGCACCTGATGAAGACCCTGGAGCGGCTGATTCTCATTCATCTCCGGCCCCCTGGTGAGACAGTCAATGGACCCACTGCAATTTGCCTATCAGCCTGGCATCGGGGTGGATGATGCAGTCATCTACCTTCTTCACAGAGCTCTCTCTTACCTCGATAAACCTGGGAGCACTGTGAGAATCATGTTCTTTGATTTCAGCCCATGCTCCTGAGAGACAAGCTGGAACACATGGGGGTGGACCAGCATCTCACATTTGGGATTCTGGATTACCTCACCAACTAACCACAGTATGTGAGGACACGGGACTGCGTGTCTGACATGGTGGTCTGCAGCATGGGGGCTCCGCAGGGCTCTGTTCCTTTTCACCCTCTACACTGCAGACTTCCTGTATAACTCACTTCACTGCTACCTGCAAAAGTTCTGATGACTCTGCAGTCGTTGGCCTCATCACAAATGAGGATGACAGGGAGTACAGAGAACTGATGCAGGACTTTGTGGACTGGCGCCTGTGGAACTACCTCCAGATCAATGCAGGGAAGACCAAAGAACTGGTGGTGGATTTCTGCAGGAGCAGACACTCCCCCCCAACACCAGTGAACATCCAGGGAAGAGACACTGAGATGGTGACATCTTATAAGTACCTGGGTGTTCAGCTGAACAATAGACTGGACAATAGACAACAGACTCTACCTGCTGAGGAGACTCAGGTCCTCTGGAGTGCAGGGGGCATAAGATTATTTCATTTAGTATAAATGAACTTTTCAAGTTTTCTTGATATTGTATACTGTATCTGTATAGTCAACTCTGTAATATTCCTGTTACCTCAGTGTCAGACATGCTGAAGGATATTACAACAGAAGAACAGAAGAACATTCCAGGACAAATCAACTAACAAAAGTCTCTTTGCCTTATCAACAACCTCACTGCTCTGTGGAGCAGCAGCAATGTACAGCTTTGATATACACGTGACAACTGTGTCTTCTATAAAAGATACAGGCCTTCCAGAGAGTCACAGGACTTTCTGGTTAATCAACATCTTGGTGTCATCCAAAATATAATTTCACATTTGTTTTTGGGGATTTTTATCATCAAGTTTTGTAGAAATTCCTTAAGTGACAGTTAAGTGACAACTTCAGTGACTGGCATGTCAATTCTAAGTTGATGATAAAAAATCACAGCACGTTGCTTGATTGACTGTCTCTAAAATGTTGGTGGTTTGACATAAACCGTGAGTAAATACTCATGACTCATGAATGAACTGTGTAGTCTCTGTGTCGCTCTCCAGAAACTGTTTGGCAGCCATGAACCTTCATCTGTTCAGCTGTGGGTTTCCTACAACCGCCAGCCGATGAAAGCTGCTCAGTTTATGACCCGCCATCCAATCACAGTGAGTCTTTTTTGTTTTACATCTTGAGTAATGATTCAGAAATAAAGAATTGATGAAAGCATAAGATGTTTAAGTTGGACTGGTTTTCAAACCTCAGTACCTTTTTGGTCTAGACTGAAATGTGTCCATACAGCAGCAGAAGACAATTAGACAGGTGGAGGGCCTTTCTCATTCCAATAATAGGTCAACCAGTTTGACACAGCAGTATGCTGCTACACACGTTATAGAACTACTGTATATTGTAGGAAATCTACAGGTTCATAAAGTATTTGAATTCAGAGTTTGAACTCTTCTTCTGAACTCATCAAATTTATGACCCTGTACAAAATTGTTGGATCATTTTTGAGTCACAGATGAGCAAAAGTCAGTGTCATTACATCCCCAGCTCTGCTCCATTCCTGTCTGTTCCAGTAGATGGTGGATCACTTGAAATAAGCAAACTCCATATGAATAATGTGGTTCCCCTTTCTAAAAATATATGACACAACTGACATTCTTATTTTGGTGGGAGAACCACCTACACTACCCTGTACGGCGTACTAGTCCTTATGCTGTGATATCCAGTCTTTTCACATTGTTTCTATTGTGTCCTCAGTAGGTCAGTGACCTAAATATTTCCTCCCCTCTCTCCTTCTCTTCCCAACAGGAATACTACATAGCAGATGCATCTGAGGACCAAGTGTTTGTGTGTGTTAATCACCAAAACAACATCACACACCTCTACATCTCAGACACCCAGGGCCTGTCATTCTCTCTGTCACTGGAAAATGTGCTATATTACAGTCCTGAGGGCTCTGGCAGCAACACGCTCATCAGGTGTGCCTCACACACACACACACACACACACAAGTCCAAGAGTCCACTTAGAGGTATCCACAGCTTGCGACTTAAGACTGATGTTTCATGTCTGAACCCTTTTCATTTTGCATGCAGGCAGGGGCAGAATACAGAGGATGCTGTCATCAATGTGACACATCTAATCAGTAAGCATTTGGAGGACCTCTGCAGATTTTAGGTTAGCTTTTAATATACTCCAACCACACCTACTTTCCAAGAAGTTAAATTACATGCATGTAAATCCTTTTATTGTCAATTGGTTTTATTCTTAACAAACAGGTCCTAACAGGTAAAGATCAAAGGCTCCCTCCTTGAGGTCAAACGCTCTTTACACTGTATTCAAACAAATGTAGAAGCAAACAGCTGAATAATTATATCATTATATTCTTAGATGATATATCTAATGATTCCTGACAAAAATAAGTTCAATACAGCATAACTTTTGTTTCTGGTACAACGGTACCTGACCTTAACTCACTGTTGCATCTATGGTTTCATGATTTCAATCCTCATTGTTAAAGTGTGTATGTATTTATCTGCATTTCTTATCTTACAGGGCATGTACAATATTTTGTCAATCATTTTGTTGTATGTAATTTATTATTATCCTCAGTGTACTACTGTATTGTTTTGTCATAATTTGACTGCCTTGTCCCACCCTTGACAACTACTGTGTGTTTGCCCTTCCGTGCAAAACTGTAAACAAGTATTAATCACACATTCAGGTGTAACATTGCCCTCTGCATGCACACTCATTGTCATTGCACTGACTGGGAAGGAGAAGGAGCTGAGATTCACGTTCATGTTCACTGACATGACATATATGTAGTATGTAATATATGTGTATGTGTTGGACAGGTTGGTAAAAATGCATGTGTGGTGTACACCAATCAGCCATAACATTATGACCACTGGTGGATGAAGTGAATAACATCGATCATCTCACTATAGTACAATGTTCTGCTGAGGAGCCTTAGGCAGGTCCCACAGGTACTGAATCAGATTGGGATCTGTGGAGTTTGGAGCCCAGGTCAACAGCTTTGGCTCTTTGTCGTGTTCGAGACATGTCTGAGCAGTTTTTGTGGTGTGGTGGGAACATAATCCTGCTGGGGGAGGCCCCTGACATTGAGGAGTGTTGTTGCCGTTGGAGGGGTGAGTGCTTGGTTTGTGACAATATTTTGGTGGGTGGTACGTGACAAAGTAACGTCCAAATGAATGTCAGGACCAAAGGTTCCTCAGCAGAACATTGTGTTATAACAAGATGATCAGTGTTATTCACTTCATCCACCAGTGGTCATAATGTTGATTGGCTGATTGGTGTATGCACACATGCATGCGGTTTACTTGGGTTCCATCAATTCAAGGTAATGAAGTTAAAGATTTCTGTTTACCTCTCCGCTGTGTGTAAAGTTGTGCAGCTGTAAATTTAAAAAATATTGATGCATTTAGATTATCCTTGTCTAAATTGTGTGTTTTTGAGTGAAGTGAATTTCATTGTGTATGGAAAACTAGCAATTTCAGAAAGAATAATCACAGAAAAAATAAATTGCGTATGGCACAAAGACAAAGAATTGATGACTTTGCCATCATGTGTCCCCTCTGGGTTTCAGGTACTTTGCCAATGAGCCTTTTGCAGACCTGCACCGTGTGGAGGGGCTGCGAGGCGTTTTCATTGCCACACTCATCAACGGCTCAGTCAGTGAGGACAACATGCGATCAGTCATCACTTTTGACAAGGGAGGGACATGGGAGCTGCTTCAGCCACCTGCTGCTGACAGCCTCGGAGGAACTGTGGACTGCCAGGTATACTGCCAGAACCATGTCTTACGTGATTCTAGATATTTTGTTTGCAGACATTACAAATGTGTTTATTAATGTCATTCATTTCTATTATTGTGAATATGATTGAGTCATTTTATCAACTTGTCTGATTCAGTAGCACAGTATCATGCACAGTTACTCATGTTTGCCACTATAGAGAGTACATCTGCTACACCTATGCTTTCATATGATGTGGAGCAGCTGCAGAGAAGAATGTGGTTTGGTTTTGCAGATGTCTGAGTGTGTCTACAGTATGTGGGATATGTATATATACTATCTATACTAGTGCTGAAGTGATTAAGATAGTTGATTAATTGATTAGGCTGTTGAAAAACACTTAATGAGCAGCAGCCCTGACAATTGATTAATTGTTCAAATCATTTATAGTTTATATTCCATTTATGTTGTAAGAATTTCAAACAATTGCTGATTCTAGCTACGACAGTGTTAAAATTTTATGCTTGTCTCAAAAATAATATCAGTTCATCATTTCTGGATGCTAGCTAATATTGTGGTCATATCCACAACTAAATCACTAAAATAGGTTCTTTTTGGCATTTTGTGGCATCACAGGGTAATGGTATTTCAAAATGAAAGTCAGACCAGCAATATTCTATTAATATTGACAGCTCTGTAAGACATATCGATTCAGGTTTTATTCCAAGTTTTACAAATGAACTGTTGATGGTACCGTTTTAAAATCCGCTGTCAGCCCATTGTATTGGCAAGCCAATATTTTTCACCTTACTCTATCTATCTTGTAGTTGATCTTAAGTGCCTAAGTGCTAGACTCCTCTTTATCTTACACATACACCTGTATTTGTAAGTGGAAGTATAAGCACTCAGAATAGGAAGGTTGGGTGACAGAGAAATTTTTTATGATGTTGATCAGGGGTAGTGGAAAAAAGAGGGCTGAAACAAACAACTAAAGAACATCATCTGACTCTTCAGTACTCTCCTCTCCTTCAGCTCAGTAAAGGTTGCTCTCTTCACCTGGCTCAGCGCTGGAGCCAGCTGTTCAACATCCAGCTGAGGAGGATGCCCATTTTATCCAAGGACTCTGCACCTGGAGTCATCATGGCCACAGGTTGGACAACAAGTACTAACATCACTGATAAGAGAGTGTTTCAAGAATCATCATTTTTGAACCACATACATTAATTTTAGTGGTTGAGATCGCAAAGTGTGCCTTTAAACCTTTATTTTTAACCCACCCTGAAGCAGTTAAATCTCATTCTTACAATTCTGGAATCTGAGTGAAGACAAGAAAAAAATTTTTTGGAATTTAATTTTGCATCATTATGAATATCGCTAAGTCAAGACAGATGAAGAGACTGGGTGCTATTGGAGGATGGTTACACTGATAGAGCTGGTGTCAAACAAGCCTGTGTTCTTTGTGTCATTCACCAACTTCCTTTTGTTCTGATTAACACAGATAAATTCATCCTACACAGGAAGCAAGTAAAGTAAACATCTTCCTCTGTGGTGCTTGAGCATCCTTTCTGTCTTTCTTGTGTGCTGGTGTACTTCCTTAAATACAGGATTGGTTGTGGTTGCACCCTGTGAAGAAGGTTCTAGAATCTTCTTTTTTAGAGTGTCAATGTTTTTAAGTTTGGTGTTCCTCTCAAATCTGCAAAAATCAAAATGTGTTATCATAAGAATGCGAAAATTGTTTCAAGATGTTGTAGAAGAAATTATCAGAATGAAGCAGAATGAGTTTCTGCTGCTCAAGCAGATTGTCCCTGCAGTTGGAGAACTCTTTGCCTCTTTATAGCTGGTGGAAAGCATTGGTTTGCTGATACTCTCCATTGACCAGGAGACTGGACATGGAGAGAAAGAGTAAGAAGGGGAGGAAAGAGAATTGTTAATCACTGCTCCATGTGCACCTGGCTGAGCACTGTTGTGATGGAGTTCTCCCTGGAAAATGAGAGTGTTGCCTCTATGTGACTGTGAGTTGCTGAGTGGAAGGCTCTGGTTCTTGGGTGTGTTTATGCACCAAACAACAGCTAAGAGTGTTTGGCCTTCTTTGAGTCTGGAAAGGGTCCTACCCTTTTGTGGATGAGATTCACCCTGAGATGCTGGATATTGTTGGACTGTCTTGGTTGACACGCCTCTTGTCGTATGGAGATTGGGGACAGTACTTTTGAAGTGGTAGATCTGGGTGGTGGTTCACATTTTCAAAAAGGGGGACAGGAGGATGTGCTCCATTTATCAGGGTATCACACTGTTAACCCCAGGGTGCTGGAAAGGAAGCTCTGACCGATTTTCAAACCTCAGATCCAGCAGGAGCAAAGCTGATTCTGTCCTGGCCGTGGACAGTAACATTAAATTTTGACACTGAGAATAAATTTGGCATTGAAAACAAAACCTGAACTGAAAAAGAAAACGCTGGCCTTGAAAAAGGTTTCAGAAAAAAATGACACAGGCATCAAAAACAGTTTTAGAATTATATTTAGAATGTATATAATATTTTAGAAATATGTTTTTGTTCTATATTGATATTTTTGGTATTATGATGTGTTTTTTAATGTCAGTCTGCAGATTTTTTTCTGTCAGGTCTCTCTATGTTCAGTGTCAGTTTTTAAAAAAAAAATTATGATGTCAAATTTTTTTTTTTTAATGTCACTGGTTTTCACTTTCAACTTTCTGTCACTGTTTTGGCAGAGAGGGGAGGGGAGGACCTTTAGGGGAGGGGCAATTTATGGCAGCTGGGGGGCCCCATTGGCTCTAGGGCCCTGGCCCACTTTGCCCATGCAGTAATTTATGACAGGAAGTGTCATATATACACTGCTCAAAAAAATAAAGGGAACACTTAAACAACACAATGTAACTCCAAGTCAGTCGCACTTCTGTGAAATCAACCTGTCCAGTTAGGAAGCAACACTGATTGTGAATCAGTTTCACCTGCTGTTGTGCAAATGGAACAGACAACAGGTAGAAATGAGAGGCAATTAGCAAGACAACCCCTATAAAGGAGTGGTTCTGCAGGTGGTGACCACAGACCATTTCTCTGTTCTCATCTTTTCTGGCTGATGTTTTGGTCACTTTTGCATTTTGTCAGTGCTCTCAACCCTAGAGGTAGCATGAGCCGGTGTCTACAACCCACAGAAGTTGCTCAGGTAGTGCAGCTCATCCAGGATGGCACATCAATGCGAGCTGTGGCAAGAAGGTTTGCTGTGTCTGTCAGCACAGTGTCCAGAGCATGGAGGAGATACCAGGAGACAGGCCAGTACACCAGGAGACGTGGAGGGGCTGTAGGAGGGCAACAACCCAGCAGCAGGACCGCTACCTCCTCCTTTGTGCAAGGAGGAACAGGAGGAGCACTGCCAGAGCCCTGCAAAATGACCTCCAGCAGGCCACTAATATGCATGTTTCTGCTCAAACTGTCAGAAACAGACTCCATGAGGGTGGCATGAGGGCCCGACGTCCACAAGTGGGGCTTGTGCTTACAGCCCAACACCATGCAGGGCGTTTGGCATTTGCCAGAGAACATCAAGATTGGCAGATTCGCCATTGGCGCCCTGTGCTCTTCAGGGATGAGAGCAAGTTCACACAGTGCACATGTGACAGACGTGACAGAGTCTGGAGATGCCGTGGAGAACATTCTGCTGCCTGCAACATCCTCCAGCATGACCGGCGGTGGGTCAGTAATGGTGTGGGGAGGCATTTCTTTGGAGGGCCGCACAGCCCTCCATGTGCTAGCCAGAGGTACCCTGACTGCAATTAGGTACCGGGGTGAGATCCTCAGACCCATTGTGAGACCATATGCTGGTGCAGTGGGCCCTGGGTTCCTTCTGATGCATGACAATGCTAGGCCTCATGTGGCTGCAGTGTGTCAGCAGTTCCTGCATGATGAAGGCATTGATGCTACGGACTGGCCTGCCCGTTCCCAAGACCTGAATCCAATCGAGCACATCTGGGACATCATGTCTCATTCCATCCACCAACGCCACGTTGCACCACAGACTGTCCAGGAGTTGACTGATGCTTTAATCCAGGTCTGGGAGGAGATCCCTCAGGAGAACATCCACTGCCTCATCAGGAGCATGCCCAGGTGTTGTAGGGAGGTCATATAGGCACGTGGAGGCCACATACACTACTGAGCCTCATTTTGACTTGTCTTGAGGAATTTCCACTAAAGTTGGATCAGCCTGTAATGTGGTTTTCCAGTTTTATTTTGAGTATGATTCCAAATCCAGACCTCCATGGAATAATAATTTTGATTTACATTGATCATTTTTATGTTATTTTGTTCTCAACACATTCCACTATGTAATGAAGAAAGATTTTCAACTGGCATATTTCATTCATTGAGATCTAGGATGTGTTATTTTAGTGTTCCCTTTATTTTTTTTGAGCAGTGTATATATATGTATATATATATATAGAGAGAGAGAGACAGAAAGAAAGAGAGATACAGAATGCTATAGTTTAAGTTGAGTTACAAATTTTTTTTGCATCTGAAAGCAACAACAGTGGCCACATGAAGTGTGTAATAATAGGGGAATCCCCTATGTTGTCTAAAATGCCTATTTGTCCTCTGATTGCAGGATCTGTGGGCAGGAACCTAGCCAGCAAACCTAATGTGTATGTATCTAGCAGTGGTGGAGCCAGGTGGAGAGAGGTCAGTATACAGTGTAGCACAGATGACAAGAAAAAGAGTCTGCTTGTCTGTAGAGGGGTTTTGAACTGTTGAATGCAATGAATTTGCAATGAATTTCATGTCAGTGCCTGTAAATATAAGCAAGTGTGATAACTTTATCAGCATTTTTACCACAATTTCCCTATCATTCTTGAATCAGCTCAGAGTGTAGTTTGCCTATGATTCTTGAATTATACTGTATAATTAATTGATTAATTTATTGTAATTAATATTTGAAAAATGTGTGCTGTTAAAAAAAATCATTACAATACCCTTGTTTATGAACTGTAACCCATGTTTCAATTCTTTAACCTTTTAAGTCCTAAAGACCTTTAAACCACATTATTTGAATGATTTAGCCAGGAGGAACAAGCTGTAGACCCAACATTGGACATATTATGAAGTTGTTATGGTGCATGTGTTTGCGAGCAATTGCCTTGTTACGCATCCAGCACAGACAGAGCAACATTAGCATGTATTTGGTAGAATACAAATGTTGATAATTTGAAATTGTGCTAACCTTAAATATTAATATAATGAACATAAATTCTTACCCATTAATCAGTAAAAATTTTAGAACTATCACTGTGTTCTGTCCCATGCTGGCATCCTGTTCAACAGCAATTCACATTCCACCCTTCCAGATTAATTAAGTCTTGCATTTATCGTAAAAGTCAGAATATTTTAGGTCACAGATAAATTGTTTCATGTCCTATTGTGCACAGTACACTCTGATAGAAAGCGTCCATGTTTCCTGTAATAATACAGGCACTGGCAGGCCCTCATTTCTACACATGGGGTGACCATGGTGGTATCCTGATGGCTATTGCACAAGGAGGTGCAGCTACACATCTTAAGTAAGTCCAAATGGGCTCTTTTAAATGTTCTCCCAATGCAAGAAATAAATCTGATTTAAGCTCTGAAGCATTCAGCATTAGTCATTCAGCTAAACAAAGCTTCAAAATTGGAAGAGGCACGCTGTTACTCAGAGGTTTCCATTTGAAATCCCCATATAACTTGAGGAAATCTGGGGAGTGAAGCACATAAACAGAATCTGTCCCAGTGGATGTGTTCATTAATCAGCAGGAGCAGAATTGTTAGAATGTGAAACAACTAACAAATAAACCCTCCTTCAGCAAACAAAGGTGCAGTAGAACATCTCTGACCCAACACTGTTTGTCTATATTTATGTACAGGTGATAGAGTATATTAATTTTTATCATTATGACTGGGTTTAATCACTGGTATTTTTTTCAGATGACATTCTCTTTTCTCTCTTACTGTTGGTCAGTGAAAGAGCAGATATAAAATTTAGGCTGTCAATGCCACATGAAAACAGCCGAAAGATTGTCTTAAAATGCTCCAATCGTTGTTTATCCAAAAGATGAATTAAATATTGACCATATCCCTGTCAGGTTCAGCACCAATGAAGGTGAGACTTGGACCGACTTTAAGTTCTCAGACAGGGAGGTGTATGTTTACCAGCTGCTGACGGAGCCGGGAGAGAAGAGCACCATCTTCACCATCTTTGGCTCCTATGCTAACCAGAGACACAGTTGGCTCATCCTTCAGGTCAACACTTCCGACGTTCTGGGTAGGTTTCACAGTGAGAATGAGGTTGAGAGAGGAGTGGAGACCTGTTACGTAGGAGATTTTCAGCTCTTACCAAAAACAGCATACAACAGCTATTTGTAGGTTTACATTTCAGCTATATTACTCAACAACAGATTGAATTCAGAGCTCCAGACTAACTTTTTACACTAGTTGCACTGGCGTACCTCCTACAGTCTGTCACAAGACTCAGTATGATTAAGTCATGTGAGATTGTAGACAGAGTTCTCTCTGAGCCACAAGGTGCAGCCTGTTGCCACTAATGAAAAGTTTGTTTTGATTTGCCTCTGCCCTTGTATTTAAATACATTTATTCTATATGTAGGCATATACCTGAACAGATTTAAGCTCCGAAGCATTCAGCATTAGTCATTCAGCTAAACAAAGCTTCAAAATTCACCTGTCGCAATGATCATTCAGGTGTGCAAGAGATTTTTGATGACTTTAAGAAATTATCTTTAGCAGTCTTTTCATTAGTGAAAAAGAGAAGAAATTTTTTAGCACCAAACTGCAAGGACAGTGCAACTTCCAGTTGACCAGTTTTTGATGGGGTACTTAGGTGGGTATTGTTATTAAGTTTGTAGGAAGAATTATTATTAGTGGAAATATACTTGAGAAAAACTTGTCCTGTCAATATCATGTATCTATGGTTTGTCTTTTTTTCATTTTTTTTTTCAGGTGTGCCGTGTTCAGAGGCTGACTACAAGCGCTGGTCTCCGTCAGATGAGCATGGTAACGAGTGTCTGTTGGGCAGAGAGATAACATTTAAGAGACGAGCACCTCATGCTACATGTTTTAATGGAGAAGACTTCGACAGGCCCATCACCATCTCGAACTGCTCCTGCACACGCCAGGACTATGAATGGTTAGGGACCCACATGCTCAAAACATTCATATTCCTCACTGAGTGCCTATTTCATAACTGTTTGTTGTGGAAGTATTGTAACTATTCCACTGGTATCTGAGATGGAAACAGTTGTTTGTCTATGCTTATCAGTAAAGGAAGCTCAGTTTGGACTGTATGGATTTTATAAATAAACAAGGAGTGATGACTATCACTTCTGTTACCTGTAGGAGAGGAATGAGGTACCACGCATATTGTGTGGGATATCACATCCCAATGTGTCCTGGCTTAAAACACTCCTATTCATGCCTTAAGGTAGACAATCTATGGTGATGAATGCGTGGCCCTTCCCCTTATCCCTCAGTTCAATGGTTGCTCTTTGCCAAGCTTAGTTGGGAAGCAGGCAAAATGTTCTTCTCCTGCAGGGAACAGAAGTTATAGTCACAACCTTTCATTCTGCCTTTAAACCTGGTGCAACACATAATGTATATTCACACCCTGTACATCAGTCACTGACCCCAGAGGTGAAAACCTCAAATTACTCAGCAGAGAGGACAGAATGAGCTACCAAGGAGATGTGAAATCCAGATGAAAAAAATGGACAGTGTGTGGTGAAGACCAACTGGCTGATGCACAAATATCACCAACAGACACACCTATAAACATTGCCCATGACGTTGCAATAGCCCTGGTCAAAGGCACCCTAACACCATGAGGCACTGGGACAATCCAGTGTAACGCATGCATAGGACACTGGGTATGCAGGAGGGCAGAAGCTCTGGTGCTCAACGACCTTAGAGCTATATGCTGTAGGGAAAGGCAAAGCCCTAGCTATTAACTTGGACTTTTCAACAGACAAGCATGCAGACTTAACAATTTGGGGCATAAGTGAACCACCTCCCTTCCTGAGAAAGGAGCCGCTTCACTTCCATTTTCTTTGCTGCCCAGTGGTACAGAGAGAAAAAGAACATGTCATCCATATCAACTGTTGAGCATGTGAAGTCACCTCAAGCTGGTACCGACAAGCACTGTCAGAGGTTTCCAGTCCTGCCAACCTCTCATCATCACAGCTCTTAAAGACAAAATGAGGCAAATTCTCTCACACCATATTACAATGACTTAGCTAAAATGATTATAACAATGAAAAATGTAAATCTGTTTATTAGCTTTAGTGTGCTATGAGACTTCTATCATATTAGAGGTAGATGGAACTGACTGGCTGATATCTGATATAATAACATTCATCCATTATCTGTACCATTATCTATATCTATAAGCTCCCATCACAACACATAAGAGGTCTTTTAAAATGCACATATGGTCCTGCCAATAGTCAAAGAATAACTTAATTGGCTGTTTATTTTCTTCTTCTCCTCCTCCTCTTTCTCCTCTTAGTGACTATGGCTTTAAGCTGAGTGAAGACCTGTCTCTGCAGGTGTGTGTGCCTGACCCTGAGTTCTTAGGTGACCTCTATGCTCCTCCAGTTCCATGTCCTGTTGGTACCACTTACCGCCGCAGCAAAGGGTAAGCTGCAGTTATCTGACTTAATAGTGCAAAAATATGCAGCTTCTTTTGTGTGGCTTATTAGCATAATGTCTGCTGAACTATAACATCAACCATTAAAAGATAACACAGGTGATAATTAAAGAGTCTCATTTTCAAACTGAGCTCAAATGCACAACTGCAGATATGAACCCCTTACCTGCTGTACATATATAACAAAGTAATGAGGAGCTACAGTCATCAGCTACAGTTTTTTATTAATTAATGTTAATTAGTTGTTATTACCTGACAATTACTCAGAATGCTTTTGTTCTCATTGGTTTATTACAGCTACTGTAAGACCTTATGTTGTTGTCATTATGGGTTTGGTGAGAACACCACAAAGTATCCAACTGAGGAAAACACTTTTTTTCCTGCGGCAGCTACAGGAAGGTACCAGGGGACAGCTGTAATGGAGGAGATGTGGAGTCTAGGCTGGATGGAGAGATGTTGCCTTGTCCTGTTGGAGGTAAAATTGCACTTTATCAGATTTGATATATCTGTCAGTACTTCTGAGACACTATCTTGTGATTGGTGTAGTATATTAGATGGTGATGATGTGAAGATGATGAAGAGATCACTGACACTGTCTTGCTTGTTTATTACAACGAAGTCCAGCATCAAAACAAGCACTGCAGTAGCCTGTGAGAGGATCCGAGCCAATATGGATCTCTCTCTAACAGCTCTAAACATCAGTATATATATGTTTGTTGTTTTCATGATCTATAGGAAACATCTGGACCTTATTCAATGAACTCACATCTCCAAGAAACAGAGAGGAAGGGAGGCCCCTCTCCCTGTCACCTACATATTTATGTTCACAGCTATTAACCTAAACAGGAACCCAAAAAATAGAAAAACATACGTGGGAAACACTCCAAGAGAATAAAAACCATATATGGAACTTCAGACACTACATTGGTAAGTAGTTAAAATGTGTATTTCATTTCTCATCAGTCATGTCTGCTGTGTTCTTGCAGAGAGCAACGAGTTTATCCTGTATGCGGTGAGGAACTCCATCCATCGGTACGACCTGGCCACGGGCACAGACCAGGCCCTGCCTCTGGCTGGCCTCAGGGAGGCTGTGGCTCTGGACTTTGACTATGACAAGAACTGCCTGTATTGGGCTGACATCTCACTGGACACCATACAGGTTAATAACGAACTGCTCCATGAAGCAGCTAGACCAACAGTAGATTTACTTTGACTCACTCAGATCAAAGTGTTGATAGAGTTTGTTTTTTAATGTTCAAAAACAGAGGGAAGCAGGTCTTACTCAAGAGGACCTTGTTTAGTAGACACAGTTCTACTTAAATATTGTCCTGTCAAAGTGGGATTTTCTCACTTGTTAAATTAATGTAATTGTTACTGCTCAGAGTTATGCACCACAAGCATCCCATTTGTTTTCAATATTTTTCCCAGTGTTTCACAGGTTATCACCTATTACCTGTAATTGTTTCCCTGTCTCCTACAGCGTCTGTGTCTGAATGGCAGTACAGGTCAGGAGGTTGTAGTGAGGAAAGACCTGCAGAATGTGGAGGCCCTGACCTTTGACCCTATCAGTAGACTGCTCTACTGGGTTGATGCTGGAGCACAGAAGATTGAGGTATAGAAGTGTTTTGTATGTGTTATCAAGCTGTTATCAGGCTATAATAATCCTGTTCATTTTCATCCAGCTAATTTCTTTCAGTTAGAGGTTCAATGTGTTAATCATAAGGTTATGAGTGTTATTTTGTTTGGCATTGTGGCTCACATTATTTCCACTGTTTCCACACTTAAGTTACAATTAATACAGTGGGTCATGTTTAGTGCTTATATTAAACAACCTGCAATATTCTTATCTATAATCACCATAACTTACAAAAAAAAAAAAGTTATTTGTACTTTTGAAAAAATACTTCAAATAGGAGCATTTATGTTAGTTAACTAAAGTTATTTGTCAGAGTCCACCTCAAAGATGCCTAACCTTCAGCATGACAAAGACTTTCTTGATTTTCCATCGACTGGTAAGAAAAAATGGGCTTAACAGGCGGCCACATGTACTACTAATACATGATGATGCTAACTAGCAGCTATGGAGCAGACTCTAGTTGAGGTCAAGTCTGTGCCCTCCCATGTGAATAGCATGGATGAAGCAGTTGAGGCACACCTAGATGTTAATGACAGAGCCTTAAGTGAAATTTAAAAAATCAGTTGAGATCTCTGTCCCTTATCTTCCTAACTCAGAACCCAGGGTTAGAATGTCGGCTAGACATCTTCTTTTAAAGTACTGTTTGTTCTTAAAAACAGGTGTTGTAGATATATGTAAAATTATTTTATTAATAGTTTTCCATACAACCCAATAAAGTGATAAAAAATGTCTTAATTAGAAGATTTTGCCCTGTGATTCAAAGAGCTCTAGCACCGAAGATACACCATACAGACATATAAAAAAGTTTAACTGTTGTTGTGTTTGAAGGTTTCTAACCCTGATGGAGACTTGCGCCACACTCTGCTCAACTCTTCTATTTTGGAACATCCCCGTGCTCTGGTTTTGCTTTCTGGAGAGAGGTAAAAACACACACACGTAACTCAATACCTACAGTATGAAAAGCCTCATTGTCATTATACATTCCCTAATCCCCTCAATATGTAGTTCAGATATATCACTGCACTACCAAAAAACAATAGAAAGGATTAAAATAGATTGTGTGGTCTTTTATTTAAAAAACCAACATCGAAAAATGTTTATAAATGTTTGTAAATTTAAGTTAATGATTTCTGAGGCTTTTAAAACATTACAATGTTATGATCAGATGGAAAAAATACAAAATGCTGATTTTGTTTTTAAAATCTTAAATTCAAACAAGAAGTAAAATTTTGATTATGCTTGAGTATTATTCACACTGTTGCGGCCAGAAAATTGTGGATTGTGGCTTTAACAAAAGTTACAAATTTAACTAAATGACCGCACCGTCATTAAGCACTGGATCTGCCCTCTCACGCATGCACAGGTTGAGTATGTCATCAAAGACTCTGTCCCTACAGAATCTTCTCAAAAGCTCACAAGGATTCTGAGTGACTGAATGCTCTGGCAGTCATCCAGGATTCATAGAATCATAGTTACATTCATAACTTTAGTTCTATGTCATCCCTCCTGGTGCTTTAAGCACTGGATGACTAATACCAACAATGTCACAAGGAATCCCCAGTACATACCTCATGGTGCAGAGGCAGCAAAACTTGTGGATGTGGCGTGACACATTCACTGTGTAGAGGGTTGTGAATGTGCTTGGTGATGCCCATGAGGCTGCAGCACCTCTGTCCCCCAGGGGCAGAGATGCTAATGGTAGAGTGGCACCTGACTCCGTGTGGTGGAGGGCAATTACTTGACTTATATGTGTGGATGACGATGTCCACAATCCAGTGGGACAAGCGCTGTCTGGAAAGAGCACAACCCTGTTTAGGGCCGCCATAACAGACAAAAAGCAGTTCAGCTTGTTACACACTCGCTGTAGTGTCGACATGGCTCTAGGCTCTAAGGGCCCTTACAGGGCGTAAGAGGCTTGACTTCTCCCCCTCTGTCAGTGGGGGAGTAAACTGTGCCAACTGTATCGGCTGGTTGAGATGCAAGTGAGACAGCACCTTGGGGAGGAACACTGTATTTGGCCACAAAGTGATACCTGAGCCATCTGGGTTCTACCTCAGACAAAA
Source organism: Lates japonicus (assembly GCA_033238685.1). NCBI lineage: Eukaryota > Metazoa > Chordata > Actinopteri > Centropomidae > Lates > Lates japonicus. Next base: position 7,681,046 of record BRZM01000015.1, on the reverse strand, counting down.
ATCACTCATGGACAGAGTGTGCAGTTCACTGACACGCTTAGCTGATGTAATGGCAAGAAGAAAGGCTGTTTTAACAGAGACCCATCTAAGCCTTGCTTGTGCCAGGGGCTCAAAGGGAGGCAAGCATAGAGCATCCAACACCAGGGGCAGGTCCCAAACTAGAGCCCTCAGGGTTCTTGGGGGACGTGTCCTCTGAGCCCCCTTTAAGAAGAGGGACCAGCCTGTGGCTCCCCACTGTACCATTATCAGTTTGAGCATGACCCCAAGAAATAGCGGCTACATACACCCTCAAACTAGAGGGTGAGCGGCCCTCATCTAGGAGGGATTGCAGGAATTCCAAAATAATAGGTACCCCACAATGCCCTGGGTCCTCGCTCCAAGCAGCACACCAATGAGAAAAGAGCTCCCACCTATTCTCATACAGTAAGCGGGTGGATGGCGCCTTGGCATTCAGAATAGTCCTTCTGACTGTGTCCGGGGGAAGGAAGTGGAGAATATTGTCCACACACCGAGGGGCCGGACAGGCCCTCATGGTGATATTTAGATCCATACCAATGACGGTTGTGCTCTGAGAGGGAGTCAGGGAGCTCTTCATGGTGAGGCCCAACCGGGCCACGTGAGAAAGGAGGACAGCCGTGTCCCGGGCTGCCTGAGCCCTGGATGGTGCACAGATCCGCCAGTTGTCCAGGTATTGCAGGATTTTCATGAGCCGAGATTGCAGGCAAGAGGGCTGCTGCTATAAACCTGGTGAACGCGCGCGGGGAGAGGGAGAGACAGAATGGAAGCACCCTGAACTGAAAACAACAGCCTTGGAAGGCAAAATGTAAAAACTGCCTGTGGTGAGCTACAATGGGAACATGAAAGTGGGCATCCCTAAGATCTAAGGATGTGAACCATTCCCTTTAAGCAACAGTTCAAAGAATGTCTGTTGTGCTCACCATATGGAAAGACAACACCTTGAGGAACCTGTTGAGTCCCCTGAAGTTGAGAACAGGACAATATTCACCTGTCTTCTTATCAAGCAAGGCCTCAGTTCTTGGCCCCATGAGCTTTGGAGGTTGAATGTATTGTTTACTCCAGGAATCAGCTGATCGACCTGAAGCCGGCTGGCCTTGAGGTCAGACCAACAGAGATTCCAGCTGAAATCTGGAGAAAAACACACCAGGGGTGCAGACAGGGAAAGGAACAGCAGAGAAAGAAGGACTAGATAAGACAGAGGAGACTTACAGAGAGGAGGAGATTTGTGCATTCATTGCTATCTCAGGTGACTTCAACCACATCACTATGGACACTACACTCCCCACGTTCACCCAGTATGTGAGCTGTCCCACCAGAGAGAAGAAAACCATCAGCCTGCTGTATGCAAACATTAAGGATGCATACAGCTCCTCTGCCTACAACTAGCACCTACTCATCTTTCTCTCCCTCCCCCTTCTTACAACCCCTCATAATCCTGTGATGACCCCCCTCACACCTCCACACTGGACATCACTGCTGATCATGTCAGGAGACAGCTGAAGAGACTCCAGTCTGCAGGTCCAGATGGGGTGATCCCCTGGGTCTTCAAAGCCTGTGGCCCCCAGCTATGTGGAGTGCTTCACCATGTCTTTTGCCTGAGCCTGAGTCTTCAGAGGGTCACCATGCTGTGGAAGACGTCATGCCTCGTTCCTGTGCCAAACACGCTGTGTCCAAGTGGCTCCAAGTACTATAGATCTGTGGCACTGATGTCACACATCACGAAGACCCTGGAAAGACTCATACTGGATCAGCTCCGGCCCATGGTCAGACCACTACTAGACCCCCTCCAGTTCGCCTACCAGCACAGGCTAGGAGTTGAGGACGCCATCATCTATCTGTTCGACTGCATCTATGCCCACCTGGATAAGCCAGCAAGCACTGTGAGGGTCATGTTTTACTTCTCCAGTGCGTTCAACACCATCAGGCCGGCTCTACTGGGTGAGAAACTGACAGCGATGCAGGTGGATGAAGGACGCCAACAGACTGAATAAGCTCATCTGCAAAGCCAGCCATGTTGTGGGAGGGGAGCTGGATTCTCTGACAGCAGTGTCAGAGAGGAGAATGTTGTCCAAGATAAGGACTATATTGGACAACCCCTCACACCCTCTCCATGATGTGCTGGTCAGCCGAAGAAACACATTCAGCCACAGACTTATCCCCCCACGATGCACCACAGAGCGCCAAAAGGAAATCATTCCTGCCAGTGGCAATCAAACTGTTCAACTCTAAGATTCAGCCTGTCTTAGGAGACAGTTTTTCTTCACACATGTGCAATAAACTCAAATCATACCTATTCTGTATATAATTTTACCTGCACAATTTAAATTACTTAAATGTTTTTAAATATTAACAATGTATATAGTGTCCATTTTGAAGGGGTATATTTCTTCATTTCTTTATATTTTGAAGATTGGGTTATATCACTATTTTATTTTATTTTTATCTCGTTATGTTATTTTATTCCTTTTTATTTACCTTTACTTGTGAAATGGAGCACTGCAATGCAACAATTTCACACAAGGGATTAATAAAGGTTGGGGGCATCCCATAGCCAAATGGTTAGGGCGCATACCACATGGGCCTCAGTGGTCTGAGCAGCGAGTCCCCGGCTCGACTCCCGATCTGGGTAGACCTTTACTGTGTGTCACTCCCGTACTCTCTCCCCGTTTCCTGTCTCTCTGCTGTCGCTGTCAAATAAAGGCTAAAAAACCCAAAATAAAAAAAATAATAATAAAAAAAAAGGATTCTGATTCTGATTATAATTGATGAAGCCACTGGTTGGGGAAATCATAGATTGCAGATATAATGGAACTTATCGTGCTTGTTGCCATCTCTTCGCTCAGGCCTGTTAAGGCCACTGTTCAAATGGTATGCAATGTGTTTTTGCGTCTGTGTCTTCCTGTATCTGCAGACATATGCGATCCATGTGCGGGATGTGATTCGTAAAAGTGAGCGAGATTACAAGCTGACCACGCAGAACAATACTGTGGAGTACCTGCTGAAAGGCCTGGAGCCCGGAGGACGATACAGCATCTCTGTCCGCCTGCGCAACATGAGCAAGGAGGCCAGCTTCACTCTAAGCACAGGTTACACACACACTATTCAGATGGATAGAGTTTATGGAAGTTAATTTCATTGTTTTTAAACAACTATCATACAGCTTGTGAATGTGCCCCAGGAGTTTCAACTATTGCTGCAACAATTAACTGATAGTTGGTCTAGGAAATTGACTCTCATTAATTTTAGTTTGTAACTATGATGCCTAACTTGACTATTTTGTGACGTTTTCGTAAAATAATGATACATGAATCAACAAATATAAATTAAAGGAAAATAATCAGGATTCACAACCCTATTTAGAACATCGGTTTGACTTTGTGCAAATATATGCATGGTCATAGTTGCTCAAATTGTGAATTATTGCAAACTGATTATGGTTTTCTAAATACCATAATACATTCCATGGTACAGTATGTAATATTTCTAACTGTGCTGCAGGCTCATATCTTTCAAATATGTAGCTTACAGAAGTATTTTCTTCTCTGCTGTAGTTCCTCTTCCAGCTCCTGAGGCCCTAAAGATTTTGACAGAGAAAGACCATGTGTTCCTCTTTTGGAAGAGTCTGGCTGTCAGAGAGAAGGGCTTCAATGAGAGCAGGGTGAGACACCACTGACGAAAATCTTCCATTTTACAAAGTTACAACCTTTTCTTCTAACTTTGCAATGAGAGTTAGGTACAGGTACTTGATATGTAATAATAATACTATATTTGAAGAAATTCTCAAGGCCTTAAACTCATAGGAGAGTTTGTTGTATAATTGTGACAAAAACAAAATCTTTTGTAAGATTGTTGGTGTTCAGATTTAATCAGCAAGTACAGTGGTACAAACATAGTATGTTAATAAAGAAGCATCTCTTGTCTCTTTTATGGCCTGTACATTTGTGTTTTATCCTCAACTGACTTTCTTGGCATGCTGTCCACAGGGGTATGAAGTGCATGTACATGACAGTGTGACCAACCAGACGTCCTACCTGGGAAACACCACAGAGACCTATTTCCGCATCAGCAGTCTGCTATTGGGACACAACTACACTTTCTCTGTGCAGGCCCGCTGCCTGCTCAGCGGTCAGCTTTGTGGGGAACCTGCTCTACTACTCTATAACCAGCTGACAGCAGGTAAAAGTGTTTGTGCAGTAAATACTGTGAGTAATGAACATGAACTTGATTTTCTATTGCTGTTCATGCTGTAAATGTTGCTTTCCACCCGTCCAGGGGCAAGTGATGCCTCTCACAGTGAGGGCCACTCAGGGGACATGGCAGCAGTGGTAGTTCCTATTCTCTTCCTGCTGCTACTCGGAGTGTGTGGCAGCTTGGTGGCACTCTACCTACGACACCGCCGACTGCAGAACAATTTTACAGCCTTTGCCAACTCCCACTATAACTCTCGCTTGGGCTCTGCCATCTTCTCCTCTGGGGATGAACTGGGTAAGAAAACTTTTTCTTCTTAGATGTGTATGGTCTTGGGTAGGGATGGGCATTTCGATTACTTTCTGAAGTCGAGTAATCAAGCCAATTTAAGTTGATTAGTCGTGACGTCATCACATAATCATAAGAGCATATAAATAAGTGTCCAGATGCACTAACTTTACCTCCCAAGCCCCACTCATCAACAACGCACCTCAGACTAGCAGCGATGTTCTCAGCTGTGTCTCATCTGGAAATGAACCGGAAATGTTTAGGTCACTGTCCATGTAATGGCGGGTGACAGTGACATAAAACTCTGATGTGAGAGCATGGACATGCAGCAGTTGTTATTGCTACTTTGTTAGCTTCTGTGAAGTTCTTTTTTAGAGCTGTAGTTTCTGGCTGGTAATGGTCTTCTGTGAAGGCACGGTGTATTCAGGTTCCATGACAACTCCACTCCCCCGACAACGCTAAGAGGAAACATATCATCTGAAATCATTTAAGTCACCAAAGCTATTTGTTATTTGTTCCTGTCGTTTGCTGTCACATGAGCATTTAGCTACAACAAATCCACTGTGTTTTCCGCTAGCGCCGGCTGTCAGCTAGATGGCCAGACATTAAAACATTTTCTTAATGTTTCATGTCACGTTACCATTTTATAACGTTATAACTATAATCTTAAACCAGATGAAGGATTTTTGTCATCAGATGCCTGGATCTTAAACAGAGAAACAAGCTGAGCAAACAGCCCCTCTCAACATCCTGTGTCCGTGCCACGGACAAACATTGGTTTTTGCTTTATTCAGTGTTTCTACCAATTTTAATTACAGTATTTGATCCGTTTGTTTTTGAGTTAATGAGACCTCTGTAGATAATTCGGCTCCCAGTAAAAACCACCTGAATGATAAACAGTGAAGGAATCCTAACCTAAAAACAAGCTAAGCATCTAGCAACAACCTGAGCTAACATTAGTGGTAGCTCATTTAACAGCCTGCTTCGCTGCTTTTTATTGCCAACGTCTGTTGTAGTGTTTTATTTGCACCACATAGAGAGAAGATGCGCACTTGGGCAGAAACAGAGCCACAAACGTTTGTTTCGCATCTCTATGAAGTAAAACATAAATCTTCTCCCAGCCCCAACCAAATAAAAATTAGTTGATTCTTTTAAAAAAAGGTGTTGACTATGCTTACCGTTTCGACTAATTGACTAATCGATCATTCATGCACATCCCTAGTCTTGGGTCATCCAGGTGTTCCTGAGGAGAAAATACCCACCTGAACCCGCAGAGATCAGAATGGTTCAGCTTCAAGGAGAGCAATTAATTTACACAATTGATTGTCGGGAGGCCTGTTGGGGATCAAGTCCGTCTCACTGCACTGAAAATTTCCAGTGGTTTCTCAGGTTATCTGTAAAGTGTGGAAGGTGGGCATTCTGAGGGAGACTAAATAAAAAACTGAACAAATCACCCTCACACCAAACTGGAGTGTATACCTCCACCCATAGGGAATGGCAAAAAATTACAGAAAAACAAGATTATGAAGAGGTGAATTACCATGTCCTCCTTTTCATCTGTGTGTTATATGGATATAAATATCTAAGAATTGCAGAGAAAACTAGTCATACAGCAGAAATTCCCTTTTTATGGTTTAGATTTAGGGCAATTTCCAAGGAATCATAGTCATTCTAAATTACAATTAACATGATGACATTGAGTTACGATGTTGTTCATCTGTCTGTCTATATAACAAAAGCACCACAGACTCTTTGTTATGCTGGTTCATATACTTAGCTGGGTTCTAAATTGTTATGAAAATACCTTAATATATTATAATTATTTCAGTTTGATATGCTAGTATGATATACAGTTGTTTTATAAAATTGTTCTAGCTAAAGTGTTAGTACATATTTGCCTAATTACACATTTAATAAACACAAAACACATTACAACATTAGCATTCATATAGAGTAATACTTTGTCAACTTAATGAATGTAAATCTAAAATTCATTCTCTTTTTAGCTTTGTTTTTGTCTTTGACAACTCTGGTAGCTGCTAGCTGCCAGATGCTCCATAGTGGAAATAAGTTAGCTGCTAATTTTGTCTGTTTATCAGTGTTTCATTTTAAACAGCAGCTTGAAAAACTATACTAATAATGAGCTATAAGATGCCAGAAGTAAAGAAACAAACAAAAAAAAACCTAAAAGAAAAGACATTTTTTAAACATTCCCCTTTTTTCTCTTCTCTTCATCTCCAGGTGATGATGATGAAGATGCTCCCATGATCAGTGGCTTCTCAGACGATGTTCCCATGGTTATTGCATAGCAAGACATATCTCCATTACCTGTTTTTCTCTCTCTCTCCTCCCCCTCCCCTTCTCTCTTCTTCTGCCCCCCCCATCACTCCCGCAGTGTGCAGTTGTGCAGTCACAAATCTGTTGATGGGAACCCACCCCCCACCCTTCCAAAATATAATTAACAGGAAACATGAAGAAAAATGGAAAAGTGTAAAGAGAGAGATATTTTTCAAATATACAATGCACTTTTTTGGATGCGCAATAACTTATTTTTTATAATACTACACATATATGTGTGTGTGTGTGTGTGTGTGTGTGTGTGTACACATGCGTACACACACACACACACACACACACACAAAAAAAAAAAGGATTTGATTTGATTTATACTGATGAAGCCACTGGTTGGGGAAATCAGATTGCAGATATAATGGAACTTATCGTGGCTTGCTAAGCATCTTCGCCAGCCTGTTAAGGCCACTGTTCAAATGGTATGCAATGTGTTTTTGGCGCTTGTGTCTTGTATCTGCAGACATATGCGAACCTAAGGGCGGATGTGATCTGTAAAAGTGAGCGAGATTACAAGCTGACCACGTAGAACAATACTGTGGAGTACCTGCTGAAAGGCTCTGGAGCCCGAGGACGAGCAGCATCTCTGTCCGCTAACATGAGCCAAGGAGGCCAGCTTCACTTCTAAGCACAGGTTACACACACTATTCAGATGGATAGGAGTTTATGAAGCATCATTGTTTTTTTAAAACAACTATCATACAGCTTGTGAATGTGCCCCAGGAGTTTCAACTATTGCCGTAAATAATTGAATTGATAGCGTTGGTCTAGGAAATTGACTCTCATTAATTTTATTTGTAAATTATGATGCCTAATTTGACTATTTCGGTGACGCCGCAGAAATAAATGATACATGAATCAACAAAATATAAATTAAAGGAAAATAATCAGATTCATGTCCCTTACGAACATCATTTGACTTTCAGTGCAAATATATGCATGGTCACAGTTGCTCAAATTGTGAATTATTGCAAACTGATTATGGTTTCTAAATACTCATAATACATTCCATGGCACAGTATTTCTAACTGTGCTGCAGGCTCACATCTTTCAAATAGTGTAGCTTACAGAAGTATTTTCTTCTCTGCTGTAGTTCCTCTTCCAGCCCTGAGGCCCCAAAGATTTTGAGAGAAAGACCTATGTGTTCCTCTTTAAAGAGTCTACTAAGTCAGAGAGAAGGCCTCAATGAGAGCAGGGTGACACCACTGACTTAAAATTCCATTTTACAAAGTTATAAACCTTTTCTTTCTAATCTCAGTAATGAGAGTTTTAAAGGTACTTGATATAAATAATATATATTTGAAGAAATTCTCATGTTTTAAACCCATAGGAGAGTTTGTTGTATAATTGTGACAAAACAAAATCTTTGTAAGATTGTTGAAAATTAATTTAATCAGTGCTACAGTGGTACAACATAGTATACATAAAGAAGCATCTCTTGTCTCTTTGTGGCCTGTAACATTTGTGTTTTATCCCCTCAACTGACTTTCTGGTATAAAGGTCCATTAGGCATATGAAGTGCATGCACATGACAGGTGTGTGACCAACTAGATCGCCCCAATTTGGAAACACACACAGAGACCTATTTCCGCAGATCAGCAGTCTGGGTTATTGGGACATTAACCATCTTCAGGGCAGGCCCGCCTGCCTGCCCAGCGGTCAGCTTCTCTTGTGGGGAACCTGCTCTACTACTCTATAAACCAGCCGACAGGTAAAGTGTTGCAAACATTGTGAGTAATGAACATGAACTTGATTTTCTATTGCTGTTCATGTTTGCAAATGTTGCTTTCCCACCTGGGCCCAGGGCAAGTGATGCCTCTCACAGTGAGGGCCACCGTGACATGCTATGCGTGTAGTTCCATTCTTCCCTGTTGCCACTGGAGTGTGTGGCAGCTATACCTACCCATTTACACCTACGATTGCAGAACACCCTTACAGCCACAACTCCCACTATAACTCCTGCCATTTCCTGCCATCTTCTCTGGGGATGAATCGCAAAACTTTCTTCAGATGTGTATGGTCTGGGGATGTGGGCATTTCGATTACTTTCAAGTCGAGTAATCAAGCCAATTGAAGCTGACAATGGACGCTATCAAGAGCGCAATCATAAGAGCATAGCAACAGCGTCCAGATGCACTAATCTTACCTCCCAAGCCCCACCATCAACAACGTACCAGACTAGCATGATGTTCTCTAGCCAGGTCTCATCTGAAATGAACCTAGTGCCGGAAATACCGTCCATGTAATGGCGGGGTGACAGTGACATAAAACTTGATGTGAGAGCATGGACATGCAGCAGTTACATACTTTTGTTAGCTTTCTGTGAAGTTCTTTTTTTAGAGCTGTAGTTTCGGTCAATGGTCTTCAGAAGGCACGTATTCAGGTTCCATGATTAACCCAATTTCGGCTAAACGCTTAAGAGGAAATATATTATCTGAAATCATTTAAGTCACCAAAGCTTATTTGTTATTTGTTCCGGTCGCTTGCTGTCAGTTAAGGAGCATTTTAGCTAAACAACCACTGTGTTTTCGCCAGGCTACCGTTGTCAGCTAGATGGCCATGACATGTTACTTTCTTACTGCTCTGGGCGTCACGCTACTCATTTTTATAACGTTATAATCATAATCTAAACCAGATGGTTGATTTTTGTCATCAGATGCCTGGATCTTAAACAGAGAAACAAGCTGAGCAAACAGCCCTTCATCCCAGTCCGCCATTTGACCAAATTACTGGTTTTGGCTTTATTCCAGTGTTTCTGCTATAATTTAATTAGCATTTGATCCGCTTGTTTTTGAGTTAATGACCTCTGTAGATAATTCGGCCCCAAAACCACCTGAATGATAAACAGTGAAGGAATCCTAACTAAAAACAAGCTTTCGTTGATCTAGCAACAACCCGATGCAATATTAGTGGTGAAACACGAATAGCCTGCTTGGCCAGTTTTTATTGCCAACGCCTGTTGTAGTGTTTTATTTGAAAAACTACAGAGAGAAGATGACTTAAGAAACAGAGCCACAAACGCTTTGTTTCGTGATCCTATGAAGTAAAACATAAATCTTCCTCCCAGCCCCAACCAAATAAAATTAGTTGATTCTTTTAAAAAAGGTGTTGACTTGTTAACGTCACCGCATCAATAATCGATCATTTCTATGCACATCCCTAGTCTTGGGTCATCCAGGTGTTCCTGAGGAGAGGTCACCGGCACTGAACCTGCAGAGATCAGAATGGTCCAGCTTCTGAGAGCAATGACCCATACAATTATTTGAGCCTGTTGGGGATCAAGTCCGCCCCACTGCACTGAAAATTTCCAGTGGTTTCTCAGGTTATCTGTAAAGTGGAAGGTGGGCATTCTGAGGGAGACTAAATAAAAATCAAACAAATTACCTCACACCAAACTGGAGGTATACTTCAAATTTATAGGGAATGGCAAAATTACAGAAAAAAAATATTTACAGAAGTAATCATCATCCTCCTTTCATCTGTGTGTTATATGGATATAAATATCTAAGAATTGCAGAGAAAAATTAGTCATACAGCAGAAATTCTTTTTATGGTTTAGATTTAGGCAATTTCATGAATCATGTCATTCTAAATGGCAATTAACATGATGACATTGAGTTACTATGTTGTTCTATCTGTCCGTTCATATAACAAAAGCACCAGCGGTCTTTGTTATGCTGGTTCATATAATTTAGCTGGTTCTAAAATTGTTATGAAAATAATTTTAATATATTATAATTATTTCAGTTTGATATGCTAGCATGATACAAAGTTGTTTATAAAAATTGTTCTAGCCAAAGTGTTAGTAATATTATCACTAATTACACATTTAATAAACACAAAACACATTACAACATTGAAGTATCCATATAGAGTAATACTTTGTCAACTTAATGAATGTAAATCTAAAATTCATTCTCTTTAGCTTTGTTTTTGTCTTTGACACTTGGCATGCTTACGCCAGATGTCCATAGTGGAAATAAGTTAGCTGCCATCTTATTCGTTTATCAAGTGTCACTCTTAAACAGCAGCTTAAAAATCATACTTGAAGCAATGAGCCATAAGATGCCAGAAGCAAAGAAACAAACAAAAACCTAAAAGAGCACATTTTTAAACATTCCCTTTTCTCTTCATCTCCAGGTGATGATGATGTCTGATCAGTGGCTTCTGACGATGTTCCATGGTTATTGCATACAAGACATTCCATTACCTGCTTTTTCTCTCTCCTCCCTCCTCTCTCTTCTTCTGCCCCATCACCCCGCAGTGTGTGCAGTTGTGCAGTCACAAATCTGTTGATGAAACCCACCCCCACCCTTCCAAAAATATAATTAACAGGAAACAGGGAAGAAAATGGAAAAGTGTAAACAGAGAGATATTTTCAAATATGCACGTAATTTTTTGGATGCGAATAACTTATTTTTTATAATAATATTAACACATAGGTGTGGTGTGTGTGTACACATGCATACACACACACACACACACACACATATATATATATATATATATATATATATATATATATATATATATGGGGTTGAAAAGGACTTGGAGGAGAAAGCAATCTGAAGAATTTGAGTTTGTGGAGTGTGTCAGGGAAAGAGAGACCCTATCGGTAATGCAACCTATTATCCAGGAGTAGCTATTGCTTGTCAAAATAAGCATCCAGAGACTGGAACAGGAATGCAAAAATTACATACATACACACTGAAAAAGACAAATAACTAAATAAATATTTAGATATGTATACAAAAAATGTACAATAGAAAATATCTGAGCAGTAACTGGTTGATACGGTGATAGCACAAACAACAGCGCAGGAAAAAGACATGCCCAGTGAGAGTTTGATGAGTTAACTGTGGATTATCTTACCGCCAGAGAATTTAATTGTTGTGTCATTGATCACCAGTCAGTAAATTTCGTTGATCCCCGGTAAATGTTTTTTAAAAATTTGAGCAGTTCAAACCAAAAATTGATCACTGACTGATTTGTCCCCAGATACACTTCTTTTTAGTTTTCCACCAGCACACTGTTGTAGCGTCTATATGTAGAGGCAACATATCCCATGACATAGAAGAGTCTTGGCTTTTGAGGTGAAAGAACCTTTAACATAATTGCTAAGATCATAACTATTTGTAAATATTTAATATTTTAATATGTTCTCTCCTTATAATAATGCTGTACCATATCATTCTGTAAAATGTGTATTTTATTTCAATCATCCAGGACTCACAAATTATTGTCCCAGCATTTACCTATAGTTGTAGTCATAGAAAGGGGGTTTGGGGTTCCTAGTGAACTGTGGCCGGCTGACACCAGCGCAGCACCACCATTGAAGCACCACCATGACTCTAGGCAGGACCGTCCATCTACTGTTGAATAGGTATGGGAAACTTTGGAAGATTAAATGAATCAGCTGTGGGTGGAACGACTGGCAGACACGGGCTGTCATTCAGAAGTTGGGATGAAGAGTCAGGTTCAGGTAAACTGGTTTAGGAAGTAGACTGAAAGTAAGCATCTATGCAAAACATAGCTTTGTACAATTTCAGTATTTAATATGATTATTTTCTGAAGTTTTATTTTTGAGGACTTGGCTCGCTGAGATTTCAAGAGCTACATCTCCCCAGACTATTTTGATAATCCAGACCTAGTCCTAAGTGGAGTCTTTTGAGAGTGGTCACATCAGAAAAAATAGGCACAGCAAAATTAATTTCCTTGTCCTTGCAATATAGGGTAAGCATGGAAGCTTGACTGCATAGTGACTACTTGCAAGGCTAAGTGGGTAAGTTTACAACATTTAAAAAAAACCACCTGTTTAATATTGTATATAGGTCCCCCATACAGCTCTGATCCATCAGGCATGGACATGGGGGACTTCCTGGGGGTGCGTGGTTTCAGGTTGTGAACACGGTCATGTGGATTATGAGGTAGCCTTCATGATTTGGATTATCTTATGCATCCCTCATATGCTTGGATCAAGGATCTCAACCATCTCACTATAATTTTGTTCAGTGCAATCTCAGAGACAGATATTTCAAAATCTGGTACAATAATAAAACAAATTTTAGATACCTATGAGGTTACGTACTTTTAGTTGTCAGTCCCTAAGGCAGTGAGACCATCTTTTGTCAGTTGATTGTTAGATAAGAACCCAGACAATACCTTCTATTCTAGTCGTACAGAACTCACTGCCAAAGGTCCATACCCATAATGCCTAATTCATTTTTGGGGAATCATCTATGTTCTGATCCCAATTTACCACCCGCAATTATGTCCATTAAATTGATATTTTAGTGTTTTGTCAATGAGTTTTGATTGTCTGAGTGGTGTTCATTTCAACAACCTTATATTAGTTTTGTCGGTCAAGATGTTGCTGAATGTATTTTGTATCTATACTAAGGCATTGTCCCAGCCCAGCTACTATCAACACCTGTAGCTAGTGCCACCTCCACTTCCTGCCCTACAGTGAATTAGCACCCATTCACAGTGGAGGTACAGCTGTATGGTGTTACTTCAGACTGTTGTCTGCAAACAAAATTTCAGCTTGTCGAACTTTCAAAGCCCAAATTATTAACCCAGAGCAACAGCGCTTTTGTCAGGTAGTGCTGTGATAATTGCAATCATAGTTATATCATACTATCCTTGGTCACATCTATCACAAAATAGTGTCCAATGCATTTCAGGCTCCTGAAGACTCTGAGCTTGACTTACGCCGCCTAACCCCGCTCATGACGCACTCTCCTTATTCTGTTTTCTAGCCCAAAACAGATTTCTGGCATTACGCTGTTTTGCTCGTGGAGTTTCTAATTTTGTTTCGCCAAGACAATGCCTTATTAGAAAACACATTTGCTCGGCATGTACTGTCGTAGAACAGTAACTGCACATGCATGCTGCTACACTTATTAATACATAAGTGTTGAGGAGGTTCCTCTTAGGCATTTGTTAAACTTTGCCGATCACTGCTCCTTTTTAAGCTGACGGCTGCAAACTGGCCACTCTGTTTTTAGTCAGTTTACTCATGTACAAATGTATAAATTATTGGTTAGTTATGTGACGTTTTCTTCCCACTCTGTCTTAATGTCAACTCTGTCAAATAGTTAGTTTAAAATGTCGTCAGCCAGAGTCAATCATGCTGGACATTTGAACGCGTTTGAAGACAGCACGTCTTGCTTGCTTATCTTGGAGGTTGCAAGAAAACAACATTTGAGAAACAGTGTATGCTTAAAACCATCACACTTGAAATAAAGTTGCTGAAATTAACCAAACCTTTGCTGTGGATGGAAGTGAGCTCTCAATGTCAGTAAAAGATATAAGCAATTCTAGTTTTGTTATTATATTCAGAAGATGAATGCGATGAAGAAGCACAAATACTAATATAATCAGAGTTTATGTTCAGCCATGTACAACCAAGTTGAACCTCAGAAACCATAAGGGTGTATTAATAAAAGGATCCTAAAGCATCCTTTCTCGATAGAGGCTGGAGTGAAAGGTCAGAATAATTGCATGTATAGGCTTAATCGTGAATTTTTTTTTTTTTAATTATCCAATATTTGGCCCAGAAGGGAATAAATAAACAAAACCAAAATTGGGTCCGAATGGAGCCCTTCCGCAACCTATACTTAGACACTGCTTGAGAGGAAGGTTTAATAACAGGACAAAACAAATTTTCTAATAGAAAAGTAAGAGGGGCTCACTGAGGCGCAGTCCTAGAGATACCCAACCTATTCTCAACCTTTCTGTAATAAATTTGCACCCATCAACAATACAGTACTAAGATTAAGTAGAAACCACCATCACATCTACCCGCATCAGCCTTCATCATTATTTTCACCACTATTGATAAATTCAGCAGTGTAGTTTCGTAAGCGTTGTTGTAGTAACCTGACTGAAAATTCTCAAAAATATTATTGATCAAGACTTCCAGTGACGATTGATTTGAGATACTTTTCTCTAGAATTTTTTTTATATATAGGAAATCAGAAATTGGTCTGTAGTTGTCTGGGACAGAAGGGTCAGGAACGTGCTTTGAGAAGAGGATGGACACTAGCAGTCTTAAAACAACCAGGAAACACATCCAGAAAGTGCAAAGAACAGTTGGTGAGTAGAGAGCAGGCACAGGGCACAGTATGTAAAATTTCTAATAGGAATTAGGTAGGTATTATGTGGGTTGGGGATGATGGTGACGTGAAATTGTTTCAGTTACTTCTGGATAATGATTTCTTAAAGCACTTAGAACAAGTAAGTCACATACAAAAGTTGGGGGTTGAATTTGACCATCGCCCTCAATCTTATTTGGTGAAACAGGTTGTCTAAAATTACAGTCTGTATTTGAGGAAAAAGGGACAGGAGAGCCAGGGCTGACTAATAGTCAATGAGACGAATGCAATCTGTAGATTGTGCGGCTTGAGGTGATGAGAAAAGTATTTTTCGCTTTCGCATTCTTAACTCCACCGTTATAAGATTTGTGGCAGAGCTCCATGGCGACTGAGAGCTTTTGCTTTCCACCGTCTCGTCTTCCCACACACCCTTTTTATGCCTATGATTATTTCAGTAAACTCAAGGCATAGCCAAAATCAATTTAAATAAACATTTTAAAGAAGAGCAAAGACATCCAAAGCACTGAGTACATATCATTGAAGCTAGCTCACATTTGTGTTTCAGAGCAGGCAGGCTTAGATTTGAGAGGGCTGACCAGCACTGACTTTATGAGGATTCTTGTTCATAAAACAAGAAATAAATGATCAAAGATAAAATGCTCTGAGAACCAAAGATGCTAATTTGAGACCCAAAGTGTTGTGTATAGTACGTATGGCCACATTGATGAATAGGCCAGACACATGTTGAGGAAATTAAAAGACTTCATAGTATTTAAAAATTCAGCAGCAATGTTGAGATATCATCAGCGTGAGATTAAAGCTGCGAAAGCTACCAAACCATTAATATAAGACAGAAATAAACTGGAGGATAGAAACTCTGACAGTTCACATAAAACAAGGTAATGTTGGATTTTGAGGACAACAACAACAAGAGCGATAGAGTTTTAGGACAACCTTCAAAGTAGTAAAAACATTGGAAGTAACTGTCACATGTAAAAGACTTTTTAAGACCTCTCAGCCATACAATCAAGATTTTATAGAGCAAGTTACAGATTTCCTAGTAATGATTAAAAATGCGCTTAGGCAACACTTTTTCCAAGGGCTTCAAACACTTTTGACCTTTTCTGCTGGGTGAATGAATTCAAAGTATCTTTGTAATAAGATCATTCAAAAAAGAGTTGAAGGAGAAATGGGTTGACGGAAATTTTAGACGATGTGAAATTTACCTACTAAATTTTTTATGTATAAATATTAAAGAATGTATATTAAAGATTCTTCTTCTTTATGGCAAATCATATAATTTAAGAAGGTTCCAGGTTTAAGCCCCAGTCTGTCTGAGGCTTTTCTGTGTGGAGCGAGAGCAGTTCTCCCCAGCTCATGTGGGTTCTCCGGCACTTCCAGCTTCCAAAGACATGCAAGTTAGGTTAATTGCATACATCGTGATTGCATACATAGGGCTCAATATCCCACCTGGGTCTGGTTGCGGACCATTCCCTTCGCCAGTGCCACATCCTTGTTATACACCAAAAATAAGGACCTGCCAGGCCCATGGTTAAAACAGTAAGAACATGGCCTGAGGATGCCATCCCTAAGCTCCAAGACCGCTTTCACCACACAAACTGGGATGTATTCTGCTGCCAGTGCGCTGCAGACACGCGAGTCCCTGACGAATACACCACAACAGCATTGGACTACATCAACTTTGTGTAGACTGTGTAACATCCTGAAAGCAGTAATGTGTTTCCAAATCCAGCCTTGATGATTTGTACAGAGGTGGCAAGCAACTGATAAGAGCTAGGACTTGCATATACAGGAGCAGGGACACTAGAAATGCAGTACAGCCAGGACTGCTGAGAGAAGGCATCAAATCTGGGCTACAGGACATAAATGAGGATCGAGAAATTTGTAACGCTTGCAGACCCACGGCAGGTGGGAGGGATTAAGGCAGTCATGGACCAGGTGGGAAACAACATCCCCAATAAACCCGCCTGTGCCACCTCTGCGCGGTTTAATCTCTTCACTGCTTTGGACAAGGACAGCACACACCCAGTACCGCCTCCTCTACTCTACTCGATACCGCCCAGTCCTGAGCACAATGTACATGAAGCATGCCTCTGTTCGCGCAACATCAACCAGCTCATCAAGCAGCTGGACCAGATGGAGTGCTGGGATGGGTGCTGAAGGACTGTGCGGGCGAGCTATCAGAGGTCTTCACCGCCATCTACAACACGTTGCTGTCTACATTATGGGTCCCAGCATGCTTCAGAGCAGCCACAATGGTCCCTGTACCCAAACTGTCAAATGTCACATGTCTGATGGATTATAGGCCTGTGGCACTCACCCCCATACCAGCCAAATGTCTGGAGAGGCTGGCCATCAAGCACATTAAGCATGCATTACCACGGACACTTGACCCATACCAGTTTGCATACAAGGAGAACAGGTCAATAGAGGACACCAATGCTAGGACCCGAACGGGGCCGTGCAACAAAGTTGCAAGGATCCTCTTGTTTTTGGTCAGTTTATTATTTTTCTTATTGTTTTTTTCTTTTTTTCCCGCCAAGTAAATCGCCTTGGTGAGGGCCTAAACATGCTTGAAAACTCATTAAAATTTCCAGACACCTCAGGCACGGTGAAAAATTACATAATTTAGGGGTCTTGAGCATGGGCGTGGCAAAATGGCTTGGGTAGCTTTGGTTTATTATTAGGGCCCGAGGACCCTACGGGGCCATGCAACGAAGTTGCAAGGACCCTATTGTTTTCATTCGGTTTATTGTTAGGGCCCGAGGACCCTACGGGGCCATGCAACGAAGTTGTTATTTCAGGGTGTTGTGTTGTGGGCTGTTGTAGCCATATTATGTTACAAGGCTAGTAAATGTTTATGGTCGACATAGAGTGAATTTCTTCAAGTTAAATAGCCTTAAAACTAGTTTTGTGCAGTAGTTTGTGAAGCTGTTTTAACATGCTCTCATGCCACAGAGAGAATACATTCAAAACAGCCAAGACTTACAGCTGTCACAGATAATGAGCTCTGAAAAATATTAAGTGCCACAGAAAATAATTATGCAAGAGCATATAAGCTCTTATCGTAAATCTCTTGTTGCCAAAAATTCTGTTTTTTTTAACAGTGTTTTCCTTATTGAAAACTAAATTCCACTTCAAATGTATCAATAAAATCCTTTTTTTGCAGTTAAAATCACCAGTTTATAGTTTAGTTTTAATAGTATTCTGTGTCATTGATGTGCTTTTAATTATCTGTGCCATCAGTGTTGGTTGGTTATATTATAAGTGACGTCACACAGTGAAAAGTTAATGTGCGTCTCTCTATGTTTATTTATCCTTTACTAAGATGGATTCTTTAAGCCCGCCTAAATGCATGTTTCTTACATTTTTTTGCTTCACGATGCGTACTGCCGTATTTTCTGAATGGCGATGCATCATGCCACGGTGCATTGTTACGCCACCGTATGCCCTACAACCTGCATTAACCCCACGGTTGCCAGTCCCCCGACGGGCACGGGGTGCGAGGGCCCATTCAACGCTGCTGCCTCTTTAGTCGGCTTTTTGAGGGCCTAAACATGCACGAAAACTCATGAAAATTTGCAGACACCACCGGAGGGTCAAAAAATTGCATAATAAAGGGTCTTGAGCACGGGCGTGGCAAAATGGCTCGGTAGCGCCATCTATAGACCAGCCCCTGAAACTTGTTGCGCCTAAAAATGTGAAAATGTGCACACCAAAGTAACATCCCAAGACGCACAAAAAAGTCAGTTGGAGCCATATTCTAAACCCATCATTTTGACCAGAAGATGAAAAATTGGTGTATTTTGGGTCATTTCCAGGGGTTGGGAATTTTTACAACCATTCTAGAGGCTTTATCCGATTGACTGCGAAACTTAGTAATAAGTTATTAAGACAGAAGATGTTAAATTTCGGAGCTTTTGAGTTTTCGTTGAAGGGCGTGCCATTTCTGGCCCCTCAAAGTTCGATGTCCCGCCATGAAACAGGAAGTTGCATTAAACTTGCTGTAATTCAGCCATACTTTGTCCAAACTGCATCAAACTTTACAGTATTGTTAATGGTCCCTAACTGCACACATCCATATGTCAATATTCATACAATTGTGGATTCACTTCAAATGTTGTCAGGACAGCCTTAAGGCCTTCATGGTGACTTGCTGTGAAAATTGTGAGTTTTCATTGAAGGGCAGTGTGTGAAGTCATGGTTAATTTCAGTCCTGATCTCTGAAGAAGTACTTTTAAGTAGTTTGCTACTTTATCCAGCAGATGGAGCCATTGGATTTCTCTCTGGTGGGTTTTTTGGGAGGGGGAATGTTTGTCTGTCTGTGTGTGTGTGTGTGTGTGTGTGTGTGTGTGTGTGTGTGTGTGTGCGTGCGTGTGTGTTTGTGTGTGTGTATGGTGGTGGCAGGGATTTTAAGCGCACAGACTGTTGTCTAACTATGGTATTTCAGAGTGTTGTGTTTTGGGCTGTTTCTAGCCATAGTAAGTTACTAGGCTAGCAAATAGTTTTGGTCCACATAGAGTCAAGTTTTCTGGGTTAATCAGCCTTAAAACTGTTGGTTAATCTGCAGGAGTTTGTGAAGCTGTTGTAACATGTTTGATGCCACAGAGGGAATACATTCAAAACAGCCAAGACTTACAGCTGTCACAGATAATGAGCTCTGAAAAATATTAAGTGTCACAGAAAATAATTATGCAAGAGCATAAAAGCTCTTATTTCAAATCTCTTGTTGCCACAAATTCCAGTTTGTAAAGTGTTTTTCTTATTGAAAACTAAATTCCACTTCAAATGTATCAATAAAATCTTTTTTTTTTTTTTTGCAGTTATTCTCTTATTCTGCACACTACAGAGCAAAAATGGATGCTGTATTTGTAGAAAAGGCCCCAAAGTCACCAGTTTATAGTTTAAATAGTATTCCGTGTCATTGATGTGCCTTTAATTATCTGTTCCATCAGCGTTCATTTATGTGTTTATCTTACAGGGTGAGCCACCTCACGGGTTGGTTATATTAGAAGTGATGTCACACAGTGAAAAGTTCGTGGGTGTCTCTCTATGTTTATTTATCCTTTACTAAGATGTATTCTTTAAGCCTGCCTAAATGCATGTTTCTTACATTTTTTTGCTTCACAATGCGTACTGCCATATTTTCTGTGCATTATTATGGCACCATATGCCCTACGACCTGCGTTAACCCCGCGGTTGCCAGTCCCCCGACGGGCGCAGGGTGTGAGGGCCCGTTCAACGCTGCTCGCAGCTTTATTTTTTATTTTATTTTATTTTTTTCTTCTTTTTCCGCATCATTAGGCGACCTTTTGAGGACCTAAACATGCCCCAAAACTCATGAAAATTTCAAGGCGCCTCCGGCGGGTCAGAAGATTGCATAATTAAAGGTCTTGAGCACGGGCGTGGCAAAATGGCCCAGTAGCGCCATCTATGGACCAGCCCCTGAAGCCTGTTGCACCTAAAAATTTGAAAGTACCACACTTGAAAGTGATTTGATTTGAAAGTGCACACTTATGTAACATCCCAAGACGCAAAGAAAAGTCAATTGGAGCCATATTCTAAACCCAACAGGAAGTCTTTTATTTTGATTGGAAAATTGAAAATTGGCCATTTCCAGGGGTCGGGTTTGTTTTTTACAACCATTCTAGACGCTTTATTTGATTGACTTCAAAAGTTGGAAATAAGTTATTAGGAGACATAGGCGAAAGAAAATTGCAGAACATTTTGAGTTTTCGTTGAAGGGGCGTGCCCGTTCTGGCCCCTCAAAGTTCGATGACTCGCCATGAAACAGGAAGTTGCATTAACCTTGCTGTAATTCAGCCATACTTTGTCCAAACTGCATCGAACTTTATAGTATTGTTAATGGTCCTTAACTACACACATCCATATGTCAATATTTGTACAATTGTTATAGCGCCACCTATTGAGAACAGGAAGTGACTTATTTTGTAGTGTGAAGGCTGTGACAAGCAGGGTGAGCGGATTCACTTCAAATGTTGTCAGGACAGCCTTAAGGCCTTCATGATGACTTGCTGCGAAAATTGTGAGTTTTCGTTGAAGGGCAGGCATGGTTAATTTCAGCCCTGATCTCTGAAGAAGTTTAATGAAGTAATTCGCTACTTTATCCAGCAGATGGAGCCACTGGATTTCTCTCTGGTGGGTTTTTTGGGAGGGGGGGTGTTTGTCTGTGTGTGTGTGTGTGTGGTGGGGGCAGGGATTATAAATTGTGATGGAACAGAGGGGTCTATGTCAGCTTTTCATATAGGTTGCTCTGATGAGGTAATGCTAATAGGGAAAAGGAATTTTCAACATAGCATTTCTATACATACTAGTTGTCTTTAGAAAGCATAAATTATTTATATATGCATGCAATAACAGAACTATTTAAAAAAATGCTTTTGCTCAAAGCTTGTAAACTCAAGTTAACTGAGTTTTATCTCCCAATTTACACACAGTATAAAAACTTCAGTAAAGATTTGAGCTGTCACTTGAGAATGCATCAAGCCAAAAACAAAATAAATCACTGTAGACTTGAAAAAAAGAATTGCTGATGCTCAGGAAGCAGGAGAAGGATATAAAGAGATATAAAGTTATCACAGCAAAGTTATCAAGCGTCAAGAACTCAAATGAGAAGTATCACCAAGAAATTTGAGGAGAGCCACACAGTACAGAACAAGCCTGGCAGAGGTAGGAAGCGAAAGATTTCAATGACCCTGGAAAGAAAACTAGTGAGAGACCCCAGAAGAACTGTCAAGACACTAATGAATGACTTAGCTAAGTCAGGAATTGTAGTCTCAAAGAAGACAATTATTAGAGCTCTGCACAGGAATGGACTGTGAGGTTGCAGACCAAGAAGAACTCCACTTCTGCAGAAGAGACACCTTCAAGCCAGACTGAAGTATATTAAGGACAACCTGAAGAAAGATTATGCATACTGAAAGCATGTCCTTTGGTCAGATGAGACGAAACTAGAGCTCTTTGGCCATAGAGACACTGCTTGTGTTTGGAGAAAGAGGGGAGAGGCGTAACACCCAAAAAACACCGTCTCCATAGTGAAACAGTGGTGGGAATATTATGCTGTGGGGATGCTTCAGTACATCTGGAACTGGGTCTAGGTGGAAGGAATCATGAAGAAAGAATGAGTTACCTCCAGAAGACCAAAGTGAATGTCACTGACTGGCCTGCACAAAGCCCTGACGTGAATCCCATTGAAAATCTGGGGGTGAACTGAAGATGGTTGCTGTGGTGCATTGTTATGCCCTCCCCCGACGGGTGAATGGTGCAAGGGCCCGTTCAACGCTGCTCGCAGCTTTAATTGTGAACTGAATTTGCATTGCTGCTGCTCTTACACAGCCATTTACATATCTGATCCGTCTGATGCTGTGACTGTGCCTTTTTCGAACTGTTGTCTTAATGTGTTATGATTGAATACACTGTATATATTTACACATATGCACTTTTTAAATTTAATTTTGCTATGTCACTTTTGAGATGCTCAACAGAATCTCGTTGTTACTGACAATGACAATAAAGAATTGAATTGAATTGAATTGAAATTGGTGACTCTAAATTGCCCGTAGGTGTGAATCTGATTATTTGTCTGTATGTGTTGGCCCTGCGATGGACTGGTGATCTGTCCAGGGTGTACCCCGCCTCTCGCCCAATGTCAGTTGGGATAGGCTCCAGCCCCCCCCCCCCTCCCCCCAACCCTTACAGATAAGCAGTATAGATAATGGAAGCTAGTTTAGGCAGGCAACTTGAGCTGCTCTGCTCTACTCATATGAGATGACTCCTCCACCTCGACACTAAGGGTCCCTGTTGTGTTGTCCCTATACTTCTTTTTTGCTGCAGGTGTTGGGTGGAGGGTCGTCAGCTGAATGAGCCACGCCCGGGCCCAGTGTGTGCTGCTTCTATCAATAGAGTCTGGTGTTGCTGGGGATGGTTGCTGTTCCCGGCTGGCCTGGGGGGCAGCTGCCGTTTTCTTTCCATTTGTTTTAGTTGTTTTTGTGTTGTCGGTTAGGTTGATTAGTTTACTTTT
This sequence comes from Lates japonicus, assembly GCA_033238685.1. Classification (NCBI taxonomy): domain Eukaryota; kingdom Metazoa; phylum Chordata; class Actinopteri; family Centropomidae; genus Lates; species Lates japonicus. Next base: position 7,658,045 of record BRZM01000015.1, on the reverse strand, counting down.
TGTAAATAAAATATTCTTTACTTTAACATGCCAACTTGTGCAGTCTCCCTTTCTTGTCACAATTCTCGAGCCCAGCTGTGACAAATGCTACTGCTACCCTACATTCGTATTGCTACCTGTCGTTACAGTGTCTGGCTATCGTGCCACATACAAGTGTCATCTCACCTTCTGGTTCTGTTGATTGCGATGTCTCTTACCAACTCCAATTTGGAGAGTGAGTCTCACTCTTCAGGGGAAGAGGTTGACTTCATTCCCGAAACCCAGGTTCAGTCCGCCAAGATGTGCTACGAGAATGAAGCAGACACCCCTGATCTACTCTGTAGCTCCAACACCATCCACAATGCCTCACCGGGTAACCTGTGCACCGCATTCTAGAGGATTCATATGGCCGAAATATTACGCACTTCATCATGAGATCTTCGATTACCTTTTGACCCATGAAAACTACGCTAATGCTTAACAATTAATTTCCACCACTGGTAACCCAGACATCCCTTTTTCCTGTGGCAAAACACAAAGGTAAAGCTCCAGCAAAGCAGCACACTGCTCAATCCAAGTCTCCCAGACCTGCAGACAGTATCCCTTCCAAAAGACAGAGGAAGTCTGAACCTGGTTTCTCTGCTGAAACATCCATCCTGTCCTCTCTTCTTGAAGTAAAATCAGCACTTAATGTCATGAAAGCAAGGATTTAGTCTTTAGAAAACAATGCGATGTCATATACCTGTAATGGAAACAACTCCGGCCCATCCTCAGCGCTCTTCGATACAGTTCAAGCTGTCCCGCTTCCTGCTGATGTCACTCCACAATGACTCTGGAACTGCAGTTCTGTCTCCAACCATGGGTTCCAGGTTTCTGCCTCCTGCAGCAGTTATCCTCAGGGATCAAATGGGTGGCACTGACGTTAATCTGGTGAAGATTCTGTTGTGTGGTTCAGAATCAGCTGACAAAAGATTTGTGGATTGCAGGGATTTCTCTGTTGTGTTGAAAGACAGTGATCCCAGACTGTCAAAAACTATTACCATGGCAGAATTTAATGTTGCCTTCAGTGTCTTTAGAGACACCATATGTGAAGTTTATCCTCAATGCAGGGAGTAGCTTGACACCTATCTGGCTATCATCTCAGACCTTGCTTTATCATATGATGGTTAATTAATTTCAATAAGAATGTTTGTACATTCTTGTAAATTTATGCATGTGTGTAGTTGGTGTACAGTCACCCACGTTCCGTGTGTCCTAGGAGGCTCCATTCTGCAAAATCGGGGAAATAAACACGAAACATCTTTCAACTCCAGTGAACTTTCTTTCTCTCAAAAGCTCTGTCAAAACATCTTAATAAATGCTATTTTAATTATGTTATCCCCAGCTTCATTCAAGGATTCCTAGCAGGGCTTTGCTGGCTCTCAAAAGTAACTCATGTCTGCAAAAACCTGCAGTCTGCACTAAAGGAGCCAGAAGTAGTAGACAAGCTCCTATCAAAATCGCCTTTCTCCATCTTCAGAGAAAGCCCCATAGGTGTTGCCACCAGGAAATATTTTAACAAAAAATCATTATTGATCTCTCAGCTCCCCATGATTCTTCCATTCCAAGTAAATAAATAATCTAATCCCTCAAAAGCCTTTTTCCTTGTCCTGCGCTTCTGTAGAAAATGCTGTTCATGATGATTAAGTTGGCAGGGGTCGGTGCATGGTTGGGAAAAACAGACATTACAGACGCCTTCAAAGTCATGCCACTTCACCCCTTGCAATGGGTTGCAGATGCCTGGCCAACTGAAATTCATTCCTTAAAGAATCATTCCAAATCCACTGCCCTCTATGAGCTTTACCCAATCATCATCGCTTGCTTAGTATGGGGCAACAGATGCACTAGGAAACAAATTATGGTGTTTTGTGACAATGAAGCTATAATCAATAAAGGCCGCTCAAGAATACTAATTTGGTCATGTGTCCTAAACAACTTCATTCTGCATGCTGCTTTCATTCCTGTTCACAAAAATCATGTAGCCGATGCTGTCTCTTGCTTTAAATTTCAGGAGTTTAAAATAATGTGCTCCCAAGCAAAGCCCTCCAGCAAGCCCTCCATTCAATCTGATGACTCCCGATTAAGCATGTCCAAGCCCCTGCAGGATCTCTTGCACTCATCTTCCAAATACATGAGACTTGGTTTAGCCAAAAGTGCAAATAAAACTTATGATTCAGCTAGGTTTTTCTATTCTTCCTTTTGTGCTAGCCTCTTCCTTAGTCCTTTACCAGTAGGTATCTCAGTAGTTTGTGCATTTATCGTATTTTGTTTATTCTTATTTGAAAGTCACCATATTCAAATGCAAAGTATCAAGGCCATGCTAGCAGGGATACAGTTCCATATGCAATGCCAAGATCCAGCATCCCAGAGCCTTCTTAGAAATCCTTCCATTCAACTACTCATCAATGGTCTCAAAAAGGCACATCCTCCAGGCAACAATAAAAGATTGCCTCTTACTATTTCACTGGTGCATAAGTTGGCTTCAAGGTTAAGGCAAGGCTGTTTTTCACTTAATATTGATTGGATGTTGGGAGAGGTTCTATTAATGGCATTTTATGGGTTTCTCAGGTGTGGTGAATACACAACCAGATCTCTCTCCTTTAATCCCCAGCAAGATCTCACCTTCTCTGATTTAACCTTAGAAGAGCACATGTACTCCATAATCCTGAAACACTCGAAGACTGATAGATCTTGTCAAGGCACACAAATTATTATTGCTAAGACTGATATTCCTTTCTGTCCTATCTCTTCTATGTGGAAATTCCTGCATCATTGCTGCCCGACTCATCCGTTGGCACCCCTGTTCATCATTAATGGTTGCGAACCCACGATGAGATCAAAGCTTCAGGATCTCTGCCTGAGCTGTGGCCTACCAGCTGAACACTATTCCCCTCACTCTCGAAGAATTGGTGCAGCTACAACTGCAGCTCCCCATCTGCCTACCTCGACACTTAAATCCCTGGGCCACTGGTCATCCTCTGCTTATCAACGCTACAGCAGGCTCCACAACAATGAAATCCTGACTGCTCAAAAGGTCATGAGCTCCTGTACTCCTTAATGCATAAATAAATACTTGTATCCACTTTGATGCCCAATTCTATGCATATCAGGTGGTTTGCTGTTTGTTAAACAGGCTTTAAATGGTGTAAGCCATTGGATACCTCCCTTAGAGTAACCTTGTTTTTTCAGAGAAAATAATCTCTTACCATACCATTTTCAGTCTAATTGTGCTTATATAAGCTCATTATAGCTTCCAAAGGAGGAGTAAAATTCTGTAAATTTAAAAGAATGACACAATAGAACAGAACTGTATCATTGTAAATTTTAGGGGGCTGCACGGTGGTGCAGTGGCTAGTGAGAGGGTTCCAGATTTGACCCCCAGTTTGCCTGGGGCTCTTCTGTGTTGATTTTACACATTCTCAGTCAGGATATTTCTTCAAATTTGGTACAAACGCTCACTTGGACTTACACATACAGATGGAATCTGTATGTATACCAATCATTTCTCATTCACCATTTTTGTTGGTGAGATGTAGAGTCATGCCAATAGACAGGCCGAGTGTTTGATTCAGAGGAGTGGCTTGTTGTATCTCAATTTGCATACTTCCATGCTCACACTTGTTGTTTTGAGTGTGTTCACACTGACAAGTATGGCAACATGTAGCGCACTATGAGTACTAGTCAGTTGTGAAATGTGATGAACCCACAGAGAATTATTTCCTGACTGTATTTCCCCTCAACTCTACAGAGCTTTTTTTTTTTAAAGCATCTTTAAGCTGTATAATGGGGCTGGAAATATGACTACCCTGAAGCTGAAATCAGTAATGGCTCAGCTGTTAAAACCAACTTCTTCCATTCTCTGTTTTAGAGCAAAGATGAGTATACATGCCTATCATTGAAAGATCAGTCCAGTAATACATGACTTTATAAAATATTCATATCTGACCAGCTGCTAGTGTCTCTTCATAGAGTAGTAGCCTTTTTATATTTTATATATTATATATTATATTTCTGAAAATAATTACTTTAGGAAATGAGAGCAATTTCATGTGGAGAAGAATATCTGTGGACGTACTATATCCATACACATCTTCTCTTTCTTGGCACCATCTTTAAAAGGGTTCTCCAGCAATTTAGTATTGCATAAAGTTGAAGGACTTATGAGACAAAGATAAAAGAATGGTCATAGCCAATGCAGAAGAGGCTGAGATTCCTTAACACGTAGTCCCTCAAATAGGGGCATAAATACTGGGTCCTATACCTCCCATAATGCAGCATACACTTTTTAAAAATTGTAATAAAAATGGTGAAAATCGAGGGTGCCAGAAAAAACATGCTAAAATACAGCAGTATGCTGTAATGTTCAAAAACTTCCTGGACATACTACAAATACAGTATATAGTTGGCGCCATTACTGTCGTGAAATGCGAGGCAAGTGTGGTGGGGTTGGGCAGCCCGAAGTGTGAGCTACCGTGGAGCCCCTCTCATTGTAGCCTCTGCTCTCAGGTCCTCTCTGCTGTCAGGCCCAGAAATGACGCACAGATTTGTTATTTTACGTTCCCTTTTCACTGTACCGTACACCTGTATCAAAGGTAGGTGACTTATTTGCTCTATCCAAAACAGTGAAAAAGTCTAAATGCTCATGTTAAAATACCTGCGGTTATTAAAACGTGTAAATGTAAATCTTGCAAATGTTACTGAAAGTTACACTCATGGATAGACCATTTGTCGTCTTTAGTTATGCCAACAGTGGCTAGCGTTAGTTCGTTTTGTGCTAGTTTTATGATAGGGTTCACTCTTTCTGTAGGTAACGTAAGCTAACTTTTCATATGGAACAGTGTGCTGAATATTTATTTAAGGAGTTTAAGAAGGGCAATAGTCTGCATCTGCATTAGTTGTTCAAGGGAACATAAAGATCAAAAGTTTTTTTATCATTCAGACTGTTTGGTGTAGATGAAAACATATACTGAAGTAAACTGTTTTCACACTTAAACAAGACTGGCTATATAAATTATTTTATTATTACTGAAGTTTATGCATTATGATCATAACTAGGGATGCACCGATTCCAGCATCGGGTATCTGTCTGATACCCTGTTCCTGTACTCGTACTCGTGTTCATAAAAGTGTCCCGATACCACAGCACCCGATACCACTTTACAGCAGCGTGACGTTCAGTTGAGCGGTCAGGTGCTAATTGAGAGCAAGGAGGAGCAATGTTGGCGGTGTGGAGGTATTTCAAAGTGGATGATGGTGACAAAAGTAAAGCGGACTGCAAATTATGCTCTGCAAAGTTGTCAAGAGGAGGGACGAAAGTGAATACTTTTAACACAAGCAATCTGATAAAACATCTAAAAAACAGCATTAGTGTGGAAAGTGAAAGGCTTTTTAGCTCAGTGTCCCACATTGTATATGAAAACCGAAACAAACTAACAGCTGATAATGCGGGGAAGATGCTTTTCATTAAAAAAACCTGCCCCTCACTTTTTCAAAATAGACTTAGTTCTCACAGACAGACGTTGCTGATTACATGATAATGCCTTAGTTGCTCTGCCACAGTTTTATGTTGGTACAGTTATATTTCAAGTGAAATATGTGGCAAGGCTGTTTGTTAAAAGAAAAAGATGCAGTTGAATGCTAAAATGTCAATAACAGTACTTCTATTTGAGTAAAATGTGTGCCAATGCCGTATATAATGGAATGTTCAAATGTCAGTCACAGCAATTTCTTACAGCCAGAGAATGAAACAATATCTGATGAAAATAAAACACGTTTTCAAGTAAATGTACAAAGTGCAATGTTATTAATAAGTACTCATACTGGTACTCGGTATCGGCAAGTACTCAAATGTAAGTACTTGTACTTGTAATTGGATTGAAAAAATGTGGTATCGGTGCATCCCTAATCATAACCATTGTTTTTGTCTGTCGTAGATGCATCAATCAAACTGTACCACTGCCCCCTTTAAATTGAGGAGGCTAATGAGGACCTGGATAACACTGACAGAGAACTGATACTGGAGCTATTCAAGTTTGTGTTTGACAACGGTAAAGACATGGAAGTTCTGTGAGGAAATCATAGATGTCCAAGGGTATCTGGGGTATTGTGAGTGCCAAATGGACAATAATGAATCACTCATGAAAATAAGTAGTAGCATAGTATTACTATTGTTGTGATGTGCTGTGAATAAAGGTAGAACGTTTCATAGTTTTTTTTGCTTTGTTTACTTTTCAGTGAAGTGCTCACTACTTCTCTTTGATTATTTCTATGAAAACAACAAAGAGCTAAGAGACATCAATTCAATTTTATAGGTATAGCTCCAAATCACAACAGAAGTTATCTCAAGGCACTTTTCATATAGAGCAGGTCTCGACCCTACATACGACAGAGAGAGACCGAGTAGTTCTCACCATGAGCAAGCAGGAAATTTTTCCTTGCCACTGTCGCCTAGTGCTTGCTCATGGTGGGATTTGTTGGGTCTCTCTCTATAAATACCTTATTTTAAAGTACGGTCTAGACCTGCTCTTTATGAAGTGCCTTGAGATGACTTTTGTTGTGATTTGGCGCTATATAAATAGTAAAACTGAATTGAAATTGAATCTGAATTAGCATCCACATCACAGTAAATGTGGGTAATTATGACCAAATGGAAAGCCCTATGACTTACCAGGCATGTCAGAAAGCTTCTGAACTATCACGAATCAAATATGGAAAACCTTCCAGACACATTCTCCTTCGATGGTGCGCAATGATGTCCGAAAATCCGTAGTGCGAAAACCACAATTTTAATTACGGCAGTAATAAGAGAATTTCAGCATACGAAAGTTGTTGCATTTTATTCTATTGCAGTAATGGACAAATATACCATTTGATTACATTTCAGCCTGACTGTGACGATTTTTCACTATCAATTTTACACCCAAAACATGAAACTAAGGCCTGTCTGCAATTCATTTTACCCAAAACGCAATTATAAAAGAAAGAGCAGACAGTGTAGATATGAATTTGAAAGTTGTCTATTAGAGAAGCTCACCTGCAAGTCTATCCAAAAAGTTTCTGTATATCTGACCAAAGGCCTCCTGGCACGGGTAGAGCTACAGTTGAGGACAATACTGTCTATATTGATCTAAATGTCCCCAACAGGTCCTGGTGGCGACACGAAGAACCTATACAAATCTGTAAACACAAAAGCAGCATAAAACATAAGCACAAAAACATCTAATGATGAATTACAACATTCTACATTTTTTACCTTTTGAAGAAAAACTTATCCTTTATAGTATATATATAATAGTTCACAGAACAAATAATTATTACATATACAGTATTTTAAAATCTGTCTTGCCTGTTCCTTCAAGAACAGAGCAGGCTATCTCCTGATTTCAGAGACCATGGGCTCCATCTCCAGAATTTCTTTTCTCCTAAGGGAGAACGTGTGAGGTCCATCTTTTCTGTGATGTGAGTTGCATGTCCTTTCCTCTTTTTTCATTGACTTACCAATATATGACTTTGGTCTTCTAATGTCTCATCACGCATGATGATCAGAATATGATTGACTTTCACCTCACTTTTGGCTTTTTTCAAGGAAAACCTCCTGCACCTACATCTTTCATCCTCAGTCTTTCCTCGTTATTTACACTGACTTATTACAGCTTAGCGCAGCTTTGATCGGTAGTTGCCGAGCTTGTACTTTATGCTTGTTGTCCAGCCAGCCTGTGCCAGCACCAGGCTCCTTCAGGCATGGATGTTTGCTGACAAGTTCGGCAGCAACCGCTTCTATTTGATGTTTGTCAGGGTAGGCTTTCAGGGAAAAAATCTCCTTTCATGTCTCTTGTTATATTTAGACCTTTTCCAGTCTTCTCATATACATCATTGCCTTTACGGAGCTTTAACTCAACATTCAATTCAATTCAATTCAGTTTTATTTATATAGCACCCTATCATAACAAAAGTCATCTCAAGGCACTTTTCATATAGTCAAGACCATACTCTTTAAAATAGGTATTTACAGAGCAAGACCCAACAAATCCCACCATGAGCAAGCACTAGGGCTTAAGGCAAAAGGAAAACCTTTAAGAGGCAGAAACCTTGAGCAGAACTGGACTCAGGGTGGGCAGCCATCTGCCTCGACCGGTCGGTCGGATGCCAATAATACAGTAGTAGTAATGATAGTAGTGATAATTAAAGTATTAACTGCTAACATAGCAATAAAACTAATAGCAGTATAAGTAATTTCCACCAGGCAGCAGGTGTTGAGTGATGCCAGAGACAGCAGGAGACCTCTATCATCACAGACTGGGGACTCTATAGCTCCAGAGGCAGAAATACCTGCAGAAAGAGACAGAAGAGGAGAGAGAGACGGAAGAGCACACAACTACGGGAAAGGGAAGATATTGAGTTAGTAATGTATTCATCGTATGAGAAGGGGGGATGGAGTAGGCCACTGTGAAATGTTTCGCATGTAGCCCTGAATAAATGAAGAGGAGCTGTGAGAAAAGGCCTGCGAACTGATGCTGGCTGTGTCAAGAAAAGAGATGGAGAATGCATGGGACAGTGTTTGTGACTCATCATTATTCCAAAGAATGTGCAAGACGGCCCTTTCCGCAGGCAACTCAGCAATGTCCATCAGGTTACAAAGTGCATTACCAAAATCTGGCTCTTCATATTGTACAGAGAATTCCTCTTTAGGATCTAGTTTTTCTCATAGTTCATCTTGCAATTGCTCTACAGATTCCGGGCTCTTAGTCAGCTGGACTTTCCGGATTAGCTTCGGGTTTATGTTTACACTCGCAATAAAAGAGCCTGTGAAAAAAACCCATATAAATTGTGCAGGGCTGTTAACTGAACTATATATGATTGATAACTGAAAGATAAGTTACTACTGCATTAATTGCTTATTTCTACTCACAAAATAATTAAATAAATAATTTAACATATTAGGTCCCATACAAATGAACTTCTTTAGTGAGTGACACAGTATCTTGATTACTTCTTTTCAATTACTGTCCTTAGTTTTTCTTCTAATGATGATGTTTAACCACATTAACGCTGTCAATGTACAGTTTTGGTTTGAACAGATTTTGGCCATCAAGGTAGAATGCCATCATTAGTTGATGTTGAGAGGACAGTGTAAGAAGCACATTCTTGAATTGTTACCCACTGAAAAGTTATGCTTGGACTCAAATCGTATAGTCCACAAGTCCACTAGAGGTCCAAAGCAGCGTATGAGATGTACATAATGTTCAATAAAGTGATGTTTTGACAGCAACTTAAAGTCAGGAAAAGTATCAACAAGCAGCTTCTGATGGTCAGCTATTTTACTCTCCAAGCAGCACAGTATTTCCTCTGATAGTGTAGTAGAGACAATAATCTCTACAATCTCTTTAATCAGAAAAGGTAGTAAAAGTGTCTAATTTTCATGTCCATTGCCACTGATTCTTCCCTTTCCAAAGCTGGCCGTTGTAATTTGCTGTGGCTTGTTGACCTTTCATCAGGAACAATTTTATGCGGCTATTGAGTTCATCAAATGTAAAGAATCCTTTTTTTACCAATTTTTCGGAACTCCAAGAACCTGACACGCCTTCAAATTGTCGTGTGATCTGGGGAAACCCAGTAACTGATGAAAGTAAGACAGATGTCATCAAAGTATACAGGCCCTTAGTCAATTTCATCACACACTCCAAGCTCCACACAAAGGTGTGTCAGTTGCTCTAAACAGAAAATCCTTGCCTTAATAGTTCCAATATCGCTACATAAGACAACACAAATCACAAATTAAACAGCATTCATGAAAGCTCGTGAGACTGTGGGGCCCTATGCCACTGCATGTCTTTGCATAATCAGTTGGAGCCTTTCCAGCACTGCGGCATAAATCTTTCCCAGGAGATTGAGAAAGTTATGCCCCCCATAATTACAGCATTGACCCTACGGCCCCATTTTTAAAAATGGGGACCATCCACCCCGGTCTCACACCACTTGGTCCTGGCCCCCGATCGCGGATACTGAAAAGGCGTGCATGTCCCAAGATAACCCCTGTTACTATCCAGTGCCAGGACCTCTGCTAGGGAGGCGGATGGGCTTCTCAAGTCTCAGGGACTTGCCCTGTCCCCAGAGTGACATCTTGGCTTGTTTGTAGCCTGCCCGATAATATCTCTCAGTCTAGGTCAGACTCCTGGTCCTCCTGTGCTCTGTCTGCTGCTTCCAGTAAGACCCCAAATAACCAAGCCGAAAGGCTCTCTGTTGATGCTCTTCACCAGTGAAGTCCACCATGGCTTCTCAGGTTGTCGCCGGATAGTCTCCAACGACCTTTCTGCCCACAGCTCTTAGCTGCTCTCCTCCACAATTGAGGCCTTGAAGATGGTCCATTCAGACTTATGTCCCCGGATGCGCGGAAAATTATTCTAGAGGGAGTTGAAGGTCCTGCGATAGGCCTACTAGACATTTGGAAGCCACAGGTCTGTCCGGCAAATCTTCCTGGTTAATTTGATCCAACTCACCACCAGATGGTGATCAGCGAATAACTTCTGCTCTTCTTCACCCGAAAGTGTCCAAGATAACTGCCGAGATCTGACGAAGGTGATCACAAAATCGATCATCGACTCTAGGCCTAAGGCATTCTGGTACCAAGTACACTTATGAACACCTCATGCTCAAATATCACGGTGTTTGTTATGGCTAATCCGTGACTAGTACAGAATAATAATAATAATAATAACAGTACAATAATGCACCACTTGGTTTATCAGGAGGCAGTTCCTCCCAATCACACCTCCACGCTTTCTCCATCACGTTTGCATACATGCATGAAGTCCCCAGAAGAACTATATAGTCTCCCAAATATATGAATCCTGGAAGAGGTGCTATGTCCATAGCAGGAATAAGAATACACACTTGTGAGAGATCTACTAGGACTAGTCATCCAGAAAGGATCTGTCAGGGATGAGTCACCATTCAACATTTTACAGATTGAAACTTCCTTTCGGTTGAGCACTGTAGTACTCCTGAAGCTTAAATACACACACAGGTTTGTGTTTGCTCAAAACTGCACATCAAGAGGGCTGAATCAGAGCTATAGAGATGTGTTTTATTGGTGTAGAAATAGGCAACGAGCACAATTTAATAGGTGAGTTTAGGACCAATGTCTGCAGCTTAGGACATTCAAGTTGGCCATCTAGATGGTGGTGGAGGAGTTGAAAAGTGACATATAGACAGTCCACTTCGACAGAGTAT